>CM053276.1:48966139-49566139 GCA_028583415.1 Protea cynaroides
AGTAGCAGCAACTCAAGATGGAACTCCTAGCTGTCACAGCCCATTCCGGGGAAGTGGGCATGATATCCGAGTCATCCAAGAGAGAACCCGAATCTTTCAACGACCAATAACCAAAATGATATACCAACAAACCCCACAGTCTACACACACAATATCCATCAAATCAACAGTAGATAATAATAATAATTGCAGTAGAATATCATAAATGCAGAGGAATCATAATAGGAAACCAGATATCAACTAAAAATACTTAAAATACCATAAGTCTATTGTCCACTACATTTGTTTCACAATATTCATAGTACTAAATACATTCCATAATACATGACTAGAGTAAATCCAAATAGATTCTTATGGATAGACCAAACCATCATCTATCCACAGCTAACAAAATCAATAGAATTTAGAGTTGACTTAGGTCCTGTAGAAACAATCCCTATAGGTGCAACCCTTGACGTGATCACGAAGAGGAACCCCACCAAGTAAAGCAGTCTCAGCATGTAACACCCCAGGTTATGTGGAGTCAATTGTCTCACCCTGACTATATTGTACAGGTACAGGTGGTGAGGATTAAAAGAAGAAACAAGGCAATAAAGAAATTTTATTGCACTATGTTATTGGGAAAAATAGGTAGTAATTAATTTATTTTGTGTAAAATTGGTAGACTCTCGATTAAAATTATGAATTATGCCTTATAGATAGTGGTAATAAATTCAGTTATTCTATTTTAAATATATATATATATATGTACATATATTTAGTATATGTATGTACATATATATATTCAAGTGTGTATGTAAAATGTACCATATACAAGGTAAGATTTTAAAAGCTTACTATGGACTATGTCAAAAAAGAGATGATTGAGGAGGGCATTTTTGGATCTTTAAAATGTTTGGAATACCAAAAATGCCACGAGGGTGAGTGTATGGATAAGCATTAAAATGGAATCTTAAGAAGGTGGAATAGTCCAACCATATTCTTGAGGGTATGTTAGATTTATGGACAGCTTAACTAAGCATTTTGTAGTTAATAGGGATAAAAATGGAACTTTCATATAATGGACTTTAGAAAAATTAAGATAAAGAAGAAATAACCGTAAAAGAAGAGATGGGATTCTAACTTTACTATCTTGGCTGGAGTAGAAAATGTGAGAGAGTTGGAGTGAAACCCTCTTGAGGTTTTGTGAAGGAAAACTAGAAATTCCTTTGAGTTAGAGTTCAAGAGAGTGTTTGGGTTTGATCCAAGAGGAGATTTGAGGACCATTGTACTGTAGAGAGAGGGGTTTCAACAAAATAAAGGTTGGAAGAGAAGGAATTACAAGAAGTTGAAGCAATGGGGATCTAAGTGGAGGTTGAGCTTTAAGTTGATTATTTGGTGAAATTACTATGGAAGATCGACTTAATTGTGTTACAGGTAAGTTTTAATGCCTTGTGATGAATGTTAACTAATATGCATGATGGATTAAGTTAGATTGAAGGTAAGGAAGTGATTGCATTACATTCTTGAGGTAGGAGATGATGAACAGTAACATGTTCTCTCTCAAGAAGGTATAGATGATCAATGCATGCACGTATGAAATTGGGGAAAAGAATTTTTATTAGTATTAGATGCATATTTAGGTTATAGTAGAGATTGATTAATGGTTTATGAGTGTTTTATGGAAGTAGTTATGAGAAAAACAAGAAGAAGAGGATAAATGCAAAATTCAGATTTTTGTTTTAAGAAAGATAGACTAACATTTGAATGGAGGATTTATGGTCAATGAATATGGACTTTAGAATGACCCAAATGCTTTCAAAATATTCCATTCATATTTATTAAGAATTTGCAGTCCTTGCAAAGTCCATTAATGAAGGTTTGAACCAAGGTTGAGGATGACCTTAGATGATCCAACCCGTTTTGGGTTAACCCGTCATGGACTGACAGCATGACCCCTGCTCAGTCCGATGGCCATAACTTCCTATATACAGATCAGAATTTGATGATTCTTGATGCGTAGGAAAGGTATTTAAAAGAGAACATATTGTGCTAGAATAATCACCCAAATTCGGAATCCATCTTATCCAAAATTCTTGCTAAAGTTAGTATAAATGCATGGAAAAATCTGGTTATCTTTAGCTTTAATAGACCGACTATTTTGCTCATTTGAGATCGATTTTTGGTAAGAATTATTCTTAGAGATCTTTGGTGATGTGCAAGGGGTATGTGATTCAAATTTGGGAGATTTTTATGGAGTTTTTGGCACTCAAATGAATTTATTATTGAGTAAAGGTTTATTTTACAAAAACTGCTGTTACAACAAGTTTGGATGTTTAAGTGATGGGACTTTCTACTTAGAGAGCCTAAATGGATAGGAAAACTAAACATATGGTTAGAGGGCTTCATAATGAAGCATTTTGGGGTGTTATAAGAAAATTTTTAGATTAATAAAAGCCTCAAATGCTCAAGTGATCAAGCTATGACAGCACAGTAAGGAATTTTAAGTTTAAGCTAAAGGGAGGTCATTTTTAGTAAGGAAGTCTAGGTAGGAAGATAATACTTTTCAATGGTTTTACATCATATTTGGGGTTTGCTTATGAATTTTATAAGTGGAAGATATGGTTTTATGGCTATAGGAGGTGAAGGGGCTTCCTTATTGTATTCGAACCTTACTTTAAATTCAAGAAGTTGTAACCAAGGAGTTTGTAGTGATCAAGGTGAGTAGTTAGCCTCTTGTAGTAGGATATTATGTTTTATATAATTAGAGTGCATGTGTAAATGTTATATTTGATATTTGTGCTCTGCTTTATGTAAATGAATGCTACAGTGAGAATACTATGAAAAATCATGGAAAATGTATTGCTTACAACTTTATGAGCACAAGTGATTACAAGATAAATTAAATATGATGACAAGTTGTTGAATGCAAGGAATGCCATGATGAAAATACTTTCATAGTTAATTTTATAGAATGAGTACAAATATTATGTTATTTGGAATGATTTTATGAAGCTTCTAAGGCAAGCAAGACTTACTATGGTTGAAGTTAATATGTATAGACAGAAAACCTTGTATAATGTATTTTTATATGTTAAAAACTACATTCATGGCCAAGTAACTTCAAAAATGATGATATATATACTTAGTAGCTTCCCAACTACAAGAGAATAAGAGGGAACAATTTAAAACAGTTTTAAACAAGTTTATCAACCAAGATGCAATTAAACACAAGTAAAATACAGCAACAACTTGTGGTCAGTAACTACTAAGTATTAACATGCAAGAAACACAACAATGACAAGAATAGAGGGAAAACAGGGGTTCAAGTACCTTTATGAACAAGATAAAACAAGTATGAACAGCAAGACACTAGTATATAGTTACTTAGAAAGAAAAATCCTAGAAACCAGTTTAGGTATGTAAGAGTATTCTGAACAGAATGACACAAGAACCTGTTACCTAAAAAGAAAATTCTTAGAAACCACTCTAGGTATGCAAGAGTACTATGAACAGCATGACATAAGTACATGCTAGGAATCAAGTATCGTTACGATACACACCGTATAGACCGATACGTGTTGATATGATACCAGTCGATCTGTCCCCTAGCAAGGATCTTGCCCCATACACCACCGCCTGAGCTGTGCCCCATACCCCACCACCTGAGCTGTACCCGTACCTCACCAACTGACCAATACATCTGTACCCTGAGTGCTCCGTACCCCACCGCCTGGATTATATTTCCCTAGCTAAAGCATAAATCACTTGACCAAGTTGATGCATGATGCATGAGCATGTTATTAATAGGGTTACACCCCAGCAGAGATCCCCGTTGTACTCCCATGGACTAACCATGTCCCTACTAGGGTGCAATCGGACATATGGCCATGTATTGTGCCCCCACACGTTACATGTTCATATACCCCACACAATCATATTCAACCATCAATCAAACATCATAGCATGTGTAATAAGTAAATAAATCTATATTCTAACAGGAATCCCTATTCAACTCCTATGGACTGATAGTGTCTCCACTAGAGCATAGAATGCCAACATGGCATGTGTATCGTACTCCCATACTCTACACGCCCATCATAAATGGTCTTATACAAACTGCACCTAGCAGAGGACCCCAACTCTCCACTCCCATGGTTCATTGTGCCTCCACCAAGGTATAGCCACTCCCAATGTGATTCATGAGGTTACTCGTTACATGAACCACCATACATGAGTGGTATCCCAACAGAGAGCCCCAGATCCCCACTTCTATGGTTCACCATGTCTCCACTAGAACATCGACACGCCAACATGGTATGCATGCCCATACTCCCATGTGTCACACTCACCATTATACATGGTTATGCATATAATGACAACATCAACAACTACTCCTTGTAGAGAACCCCGGATCCCTACTCCCATGGTTCGTCGTGTCTTTAACAAGGTAACCACAACCAATCAACATACATAGTTATAGTTATATGCAAATGCATGAATAGTTATAAACAATATATATTAGAGGACATGTTATAAAAGGAAAACATCCATAACAAATAACAAATACATACTTAAACTCTATGTGACCCAACCCCTCACCTGTACACACCAACGGTGCTGTTGAACCTTAAAGTCAATAGAAGGATACGTCCACTACCCGCAGTGTTTTACCTAATTGATTAGATAAATTGATGAGGTTGGTGAATATCTTTTAAACCAGCATAGACAAGTCCTAGTTGTCCATGCACAAGTCCCAAGGTAGGCCAGGGACCGAAAGGATGGTCTTCTTAGTCATTTCTAGGCTCATAAGGCTATACTGACTGAAATGACAGAAGGAACCGATTATGCGTTCCACGAGTACGTAATGCCAGTTAACACTTAGTCAATTCCTTCATATATATAACCAGAAGACTGATCGGATGAATGGTCATCTGATTGGTCATCTGCTTCATATATTGTATATAGTATGGGATTCTAGTGAGTTTTTTGGAAGCTAGGCTAGGTGATCGGTCATCCGGCAATGGCTCAGCTTAGAATTAAGCCTAGACGAAGGCACAACCAGCGATATCTAGTACATACTGGTGTGATGTACCGGCAGGTCGTGCTTCAGGTTCGTGATACCGATTAGGGTGATACCGATTATTACTTAGTCTGATATAATTACTTATTTAACCCTTTATCTTGGCAGTAGACTGGTCATGAGTCAACCGATATTAGGGCCATTACCAGTCTACTCGTTCGTGCTACTGGTTCTGGCCCAGAAACCAGAATACGAACCAGAGAGGGTTTCTCCTTTGGGAAAAGTTTCTCCCATCATGGTTTCTTCTATTTTAAAAGATGGAAAATTACTACCAACCATTATGGAGTATAATGGGGGTCATTTAGGCTCCATACAACATCTCCATTCATGAAGAGGGTGAAAACCTAAGTTTCTAGGTCAAGGTTCGGTGGCCATTAATGGAGGCCATCAATGGCAAGCTCCATCGTGGTCTCATGTTCACTTCCTACAAGAATGGAGGAGAGGAGAAAGGATGAGGATCTACCTCAAGGAGAGTCAGTTCCTTGAGCTTGAGTTCTTCTAAGCTTGAGCTCCAAGCTTCCTCTTAAACACCACTCACTCCTATGGTTTGGCAAGGAGAACAAAAGGTGAGGATGCCTACCTTTTATAGGACCCATGGAGAGAGAGAGAGAGAGAGAGAGAGAGAGAGAGAGAGAGAGAGAGAGAGACCTACCCTAACTCAATCGGCAGAAGTCAAGCGGCAGAACATTTATCCGATACGTACTGCCGGTTGAAGTTAAAATGCATCTGGGCCTAGTTTCATGGGCCCAATCTGATGGTGATGCTTTCTATGCTTTAAATGCTTACTCCCACATGATCTAGTACCCCCATGTGACCCAAGGGACTGGCCCATATCATATATAGGGTCACAATACAGAGTGCCAAAGATTGGCACAGTAAGACCCAAAACAGAGAGATCCAGATCATGAGGATCTCGGAGTAGGTCTTACAAAGCTGCAATCCAAAAAGGGTCTGATCCTCTTACAATGCCGGCACCAATACCTACTCCTAGATCGGAACCATCTGCTACAGTCAATATGCCTACTCCGGCTCCAGTTGCTGCTGGTCAGGAAAGTTCTTCAATGCAGGTGGCACCTTTTATTGTTGTTGCATTTTTTACCGCCGGGTTGGCCACCTGTACAAAGGCTTTCCTTACTCGACAAACCAAGAATTACAACAAAGTGAGGTTTTCCATCCGATGACGGAAGAAATAGTTGCAGCCACCGTAGGGATCACATCTACTCCTTTCCCTCTATTATTATATCAGAACCTTGCACATTCAAAGTAGAATATAGAAATTTGTGCATGCTAAGTTGAGTTATTACACACAATTGCTACACATTATAGATGTCGGGATTATCGAATTGAATCCTTTTTTGGCTTGGATTTGACCCACTTATTCATACCTCTGATGTTCACGGAAAAGTTGAGAACTCACCCAAAACCTTTGGAGTTTCAACAAAAGGGGTAATACCCCATTGGGACACCAAGTTGCACTATCGGACTGCCCAGAACCATGTTGAGTCCAAATTGGCAATAGGTTAGGAATGAAGATCTGATATTATTGGATATGTCTGAATAGATTGACTATCCACCCTCAAGGCCAGCATCCTTAGTGCAGTAACAAAGGTGTCATTTGAAGTATATGACAACGAATTGATCGAGCCCATTAGAGACAAGTTGAAGAAGCAGAATAAATTGTTTATATTAACCCTGATTGCTTGTAAGTTTCTATCTTAAGATTGTATAAGGTTTACGACATCTATAGGGGACACTACCATTAAGACCCCTAAGACAGGAGACATGAGGGTGGTGAATGAAATTCTAGAAGTAGTTCCAGATGACTTGCCAAGTCTACCCCCTGATAAGGAGACGAAGTGTGTGATCGATGCTAGCCTAGCATCTGTATCATCCATAAAGTGTATAGAACTCTAGGTAAGAGTTAAAACCTTCTTTATCTTAGTGTATAAACTCTATTTGGGAGGAATCAATCAAACCAACCAAGACCTGGCCATTCTGAACCAATTCAGGACAGGCAGTCGACAAACAAGGTCAACAAAATGGGTCTGATTGACCGCCCCTATTCGATCGACCTCCCGAGCCCAGAATTGCCAATTCAAGTCTAACATAGTTGGGCTTGGTTTTAAATGGTTCCTAATCACCCATGGACATCTCTAAATCATGTGGGACCTACTTTTAAATGTGTTAGAGTTTCAATTAACAACCTCCAAGCCTCGTTTATCACACTTGTACTAGGAATAGGACTCTCAAAGGAAGAGTTGCAGTGTAACTTTAACTCTTATATAAATTCCCTATTATAAACTTTCTACAAACCCTAATTGAGAACCTTAGAACCTCTGACATATTTTGGGAGATAATTTTATTTCTTTTGTCTTTCTTTTCTATCATGTCTAGCTAAGTTTTTTAGTCGATTCAAGGGAAATTCAATTCAGTTAGTCGAACAAAATATCACAATTTTACTAACTGGATTGAATTTCCCTTGAATCGACTAAAAAATTTAGCTAGACATGATAGAAAAGAAAGACAAAAGAAATAAAATTATCTTTTCAATAATTCTTGGATGCCCTATTACGTAGCCTTTACATTGCTTAAATAGCCAGAGTAGAGAAGACTAAAATTGGTATGTCTAGAATTGACAACTTTATTACATGAAAATAAAGATTAGACAAAATCTTCTTGCCTAGATTAGATAGAGAATCATTCCATTAATAACCAAATGCCACCCCTAGACCTGCCAATCTTTGTAATATTCCATAGAGGTATATATTCTCCTCAAGATTTCTGATAATCAGTCAAATTCTTCCAATAGTAAATCTTTTATTGCGGTAATCTTCCATCTCTGGATTGAATTCAAATCAGCTTTTCAGATCAAATTTTTGGATTACATTTGATTTCTAGAATTCTTTCCACATTAAAAAACTGCGTGAAATTCAGAAGGTCATTATTGAAAATATCAGAATTTTTTATTTTAAACATAAATTACCAATACTTTCCACCAATGTCTGATATATAAGGAATCATCACAAATGAGTACCATAAGATATATAATATGTTAAATAGACTAAATATAAGGGAAATAAATATATAAAATTATGAATCCATCAAATTCCTCCACACTTAGCTCTTGCACGTCCTCGGGCAAACTAAATACTAATTTTTTTTTCACTTTCATCCCACAACATTCATAGAATATGTATACCATAAATCATAAATTAATTCAAAAGATCAAGAGAACAATATATGTCATAGTCGAAGGTCACTTAGTAAATATGAGCAATATCTAACATACTAATCTTATTCAAAAGTGAACATGCTAATGTTTAGTAGATTTTCTCTTAGGATTCTCTCTACTCACTAAAGAATTCAAGGTTTAACTATTTCACTTAAGATCTTCCTATGAAGATGCACTACCATAAGCTTGCTTATTCACCAAAATCTCCATTACTTAGAATACACGCATACATGAATCAAAAGGTCGTTATCAAGATTGTAATGGGGCTAGGGTTCAGGGTACGGATAAGAAAAATGTACTGACTTTAAAACCAAGAAACTAATAGAGCATTAAGACAAACAAATTAAGCAATCAAAATGATAAGGGCTCATAAATAAAGCTCTTCAACAAAACATCCCAAACTCCAATTTCTTTTTCTTTCATTCTTTTTCTTTTCATTTAAGAACTATGCTTTGCTATTAAATTTTTTTTTTTTTAGAAGAGCATGACATTTCAAACATAACAAGGACCATTTACTCCCATTACATCCCACTACATCCCACTTCTTGACATACAACCATCACTTTTGAGAATAGTACCCTCACACTTATTCAATACATATCTCTCTCAAATCCATTAGATAATTCTCAATGCTCTACTAGCTCAAAGGTTGGTAAAATATGAGAAAAACAAACAATTCAAGGCTCATGGTTTAGGGTTCAATGAATAAGAATAAAGTTTAAATGCTCAAAGTGGGTCTACTAAGGGTAAAAATATATAAGGTTGGTGATTTAAGCTAAGTGGTTGTAAAATCCTATTTGCCTTTATCATCTTCATGTCTACACATATCAATGTAATCTTAACACGGTTCAAAGCAAGTTCTAGAGATACAAAAGCATAGTAGAATATCACTCTTCAAAGAAAATAAAGACTGGCATAGATGTCTCAGTCTAGTTTGGCTCAAAATCTCGCTTGGTTGGATTCCATCTACTAAACCTGCATGCTTTACCTTTAAATGCAACTATCAATGTTATTTAAAACTCATTTAGCAAGTTGTTTCAACTAATTCATATATGTAATTTTTTCACATTCAAATAGTTCCAATCCATGGCATACATATTCTTTTAGACTATTGAAGTGAATTTAAAAAAAAAAAAATTACTTTTGAAATTTTTTTTGCTCTAACACATCATACAAAAATTAAAAACAAAACTTAAAAAATAAAAATAAAAATAAAATAAAAGAGAAATCCTAATTCCTCCCCCCACACTTAAATCTGACATTGTCTCCAATGGAAGTTAAATATAATGGAAAGATATAAAGAAAAGTAATTAAAAATGATAAGAAAAACAAATCTGATTTCTTGGGTTGCCACCCAAGCAGCGCTTGTGTTTAACGTCGTTAGCTCGAGTCAATACTCCTCAATCAGAATAAACGGGATCCCCCAGTTGTACTTCATCTAGAGTATGCTCATGAAAGCCTTCATAGAACGTCTTGAGTCGATGCCCATTAACCTTGACAACCTTGTTAGTTTCGAAACTTTGAACTTTAACTGTACCATAAGGAAACACATTAGTAACTTCAAAAGGTTCAATCCAACGAGAATGCAACTTACCAGCATCAATTTATGTCTCGAATTGTCAAGCAAGACTTTCTGTCCAATTACAAATTGCTTCCTCACAATCCTTTTGTCATGAAACGCCTTAGTCTTGTCATTGTATATGCTTAAATTCTTGTAAGCCTTAATTCTTGCAACTGCAACTTCCTTTGCTTACCCGCTTCTTTCTTACTGCTCAATTAAAAAATCTCCTGTGCAAACACATCAACCACATCAATAGAAAACACAGATTGAACACCATTACTAGGGTACCTCATATCCTCAAATATGTTGAATTTAACAATCTCTCCATTAAACTCCATGGTAAGGGTACCATCATGGACATCAATCTTCATTTTAGCTGCTTTGAGGAAAGGCCTTCTTAGTAAAATTGGGGCAGGGTTTGGGGAGGTACTGTCTTTCATATTCAAAATATAAAAAATCAACAGGAAAAATCATTCACCTGCACCAAAACATCCTCAACCACTCCCTTGTAAGCACCCCATTTTTGCTATCCTCAGCATAAGTGAATCTACATGGCAGGTTTCCAACTTTTAACCCAATGGTTTGTGATTTTCTAATGAACCCCACAATAGGGTCATAGGCTATTACCTACTTGGATGTATAGGACGTGAAATTATCTTCAAAATGAAACCGGAATCATCAAATTCTGACATCAAACAAGGATGATATCACAGTTTGAAAGTGCAAGGGCATTTACATAATTATCGTATGATGCATGCATTATCATTTAAACTTCAAATCATCATATCTTGGTCATCTGATATCAAAATCGGATGATTCAAAGGACAATATTCTTTATTTTCAGTCCTCTTCAAAGTGGACTTGAAAAATCCTGGGCAAAGGTCACCGGTGGGCCCCATGCAAGCTTTCATGCAAAATTATTGATAAAACTTCAAAGCTTCATATCTTTGCCGTTCTACGTCGGATTCAGATGATTCGAAGGCTATTATTGTTCATTTGTGATGTTCTACAAAGTGGACGTAAAAAATTCGATACAGAAGTCTCCGAAGGGTCCCATGCAAAATTACATATGAAAATGGTCGTTTAATATTTGAAAATTCATATTTTGCTCACCCCACATCCAAATCATCTGATTTCAGTTTCAATATGTTCCATTTTTAGTACTCTACAAAGTGGACGTAAAGGATTTCCGATAGAAGTCTCCGAAGGATCTCATGCAGAATGGTTAGCCAGATTATTGATAATTGGCCTGCTTAAACTTTAAAAATTCATAAGTTGGCCATTTTATTTCCAAATGAGGTGATTCAGGTTCTAATATTCCTCATTTTTAGTGTTCTACAAAGTGAACGTAGAAAATTTAGAATAGAGGATATCGAAAAATTCCATGTGGAATGATGGCAGAAATGGACTATAAAATGATAGAAAAAAGTCAACTTTGTTTCAAACCAGTTCAACCCAACTTAGTCCAACTTAGCCGGCCCAGCTCAAACCAATCCGGACCAAGTCATGTCGGCCCATATACATGTATTTCTATCATATATATAATATATTTATATAATATGTAATATATTATCATATATAATATATATGTATTATATATATATATATATATTATAAGGAAAAAGGAAAGCCAAAAGAGAGAGAGGCCGTGAGGAGAGAATGTTTCTAGAAGAAGCCGTGGGAAAGAGAGAGGGAGAAGGGAAAAAAAGGAAATAAGAGAGGAAGAAAAGAAGAAGAAAAAGAAAAGAAGAGAAAAAGGAAGGAAGAGGGAGAAAGAAAAAACGTGAGAAGGAGGGGAGGATTTTCTAGAAAAAAAAACATGAAAAGAGAGAGGGAGAAGGGAAAAAGGAAAAAAAAGGAAAGAAGCGAAGAAGGAAAGAAGAAGAAAAAGGAAGGAAGAGAGAAGAAGGGAAGCCGTGAGAAGGAGGGGAGGATTTTTCTAGAAAAAAAAACGTGAAAGAGAGAGGGAGAAGAAAGAAAGGAAAGAAGGGAGAGAATAGAAGGGAAAAAGGAAAGAAGAGAAGAAGGAAAGAAGAAGAAAAGGAAGGAAGAGAGAAGAAGGAAAGAGAGAAAAGGAAGAGAGAAAAAACGTGAGTAAGGAGTAGGGTTTTTCTAAAAGAGAAAAAAAGAAGGTAGGAGAGGCCGTGAACAAGAGAGAGAGGAAAGAAAAAAAAAGGGGAAGGAGAGAGGAGAAAGAGAGAAAGGGGATTTTTTTTCCCTAGAAGAGAGAAAAACGTGAGAGAGGGAGAAAGAAGAAGAAGAAAAAGAGAAAAGAAAGAAAAGAGAAAAAATATGAAAAAGAGAAAGAAAATAGAGAAAAGAGCAGAGAAGAGGAGAATGAGGATTCACCTTCAAAAAGCTTGATACGATCTCCAAAAATCCTACATCGAAGGTTTCGCTCCATTCGAGCACAAGGTTGGTACCCTAAAACGAATTTAGTGGTCTTCAGAATGTTTGAATGTTGATTTTTGCTTGAAAAGACTTATTTTTATTAAATCTCAATCAGGAATGCCCTATTTCATGCATGTTGATGTTAGGAGGATGTTCATGTCTAACATTTTTTATGTATGATAATTTGTTTAAACTATTCAATGATGAAGATATGAATGCTATATGATGATATTTGATGTTTTTGATAAATTCTACAATGTGGATTTCTAATCTAAAATTTCTAGATTTAGGATCTAAATTTGGGACGTGCATCTCATTTGGTTTTGTTTAGATTTTGAAACCAAAATTTTTATGAGATTCTCTCTGATATATTAAAATATTCCCCTAGAAATTTCGTTCCATTTGGAAATGGGAAAGTATATCAGAATGGCATTGCTGCCTTACTCAGGTATAATGCAATCCCCTATCAGAAAGTCTCTAGAAAAGGGTCTTATGGCCATAATTAGGAAAGAAACTTCCAATCAATTTTTTAGGTATCGAAGTATTCTAAAAATTGGCACTGGTTTCAGATTTTTTTGATTTTTTATTGAATTGATATTGATTTTTAAGTGCATAGTGCTCTGATTTTGAATTTGTTAGGATATACTAGTTTGCATGATTGAAATGGATCTTTTTCACAAATAGAATGTTCTGTTTTCACTTGTTTTTAATGATGAAATTTTATATCTGACAGTTATCTACAAGGACATATGTCTAGATTTAATTTTTATTAAGTACGAGATTTTATACGGAATTTATGGTGCAACTGGTCAAAAATCAGGAACAGACTTGACCAGTGCACATGTCCGGTCTTGGGGCATTCATTTGATCTATTTTTTCTCTCTTTTGGGATTCAACCCTTTCAGATAAAATATAGCATGTCAAGTCATATTTCTGTAAAAAAAATAGGGCTTAATTTGAGTTACAGAAGACCTACTTATGGTCATTTTGGTGTAATGTGACAGAATTTGAAAGCAGTTCATAGTTTGTGCAATATTTGAAACATTGTGTCACAATTTTGATATTTTTGAGTCATTATTCAGTCTAAATGTCTTCATAAAAGTTATAATGTTTTCAAAGAACTTATTGATGATATATTTTTGATAATTTTGGATCTTTCAGAAAGGTTTCATTGATGTCTCATTCACTGTAACATGTAATTGATTGCTTGAGTGATTTGGTGAATTCTACCATATTTGATTGCATACTTACAACATTTAGAGTATCTACATGTCATATTTGGATAAATGGCTCTATTTAGAGTACTCACATGCTTTGTTTGGATTGTCCACATACCATGTTTTCTATATCCATGTGTTGCTATATTTGGTAGAATAAATAGATTTTTTTTACCATATTTAGTAAAATCTTGATAATTACCATTTTTAAGTCTTACTATGCTTAGAAAATAACATATAAGATCTTACCTTTTTTGGATGATTCATACCATATTTGCATTCTATGTTTGGTACTTATCATCTTGACATATAGATGCATACATTAATTTCTTACCATGTTAGGTCTTACCTTGCTTAGAAAATAGTATACAAGATCTTATCTTTTTTGATGATTCATGCCATATTTTGCATTCTATATTTGGTCCTTGCCATATTGACATATAGGTGCATATATTTATTTCTTACCATATTAGGTCTTGCTATGCTTAGATTAGTATATTAGATCTTTCCATATAGGTTCTTGCCTTATTTGTAATACATGACATATTAGGTGATTTTTAACAATCTTGCAATATGTGTATTTCTTACCATAAATGTATTATATGCCACGCTTAGATAGAATATTATTTTTGGTAATAATTTAATTTATGTAACACCCTAGTTGAACTGCCATGTACGCATACTTCTAGAAGACAATCTAGGCATGGGGACGTGCATTTAGGCACACACATTCTTGGGAAGGGCATAATGAGAAATAATAAAATTTTTAATAAAGAAAGAGAATGCTTTGCCACACCTTCCAAAATTAGAACTTAGGACGAATAAGGTAGCTCAGGATGATTTTTGCCCCTCAGTAAACCCTAAACCTAGAATAGGTTCTAAATCCTAAACCTAAAACAGGTTCTAAATCCTAAACCTAGAATAGGTTCTCAATCCTAAACCTAGAATAGGTTCTAAACCCTAAACCTGGAATAGGTTCTCAATCATTAACTTAGAACAGGTTATTTCAATCTTTTCGAACTACGTGGATTCTGATTCCTAGGGCAAACCCTAGGATACGTAGGCTATTTGGCAGAATCTCAAATTTGGATCCACACCTTAGTCCACTCGGACTATCCATAGATCCACCTGAATATCCATCCACATTTTGACCCAAATAGGGTTATCCATATTTTGACCCAAATAGGGTTATCCACATTCTAATCCAGAAAGGGTTATCCAGATTTTTGTCAATCAAAATTCAGATCCATGGTCCACTTAGACTATCCACTCACCTACTAGGAATACCTAGTTCAACCCGCATGGGTTATCCATTCTTAGATCTACTAGGACTATTTATTAGTTCTCATGGACTATCCAGATCTTAACCCATAGCGTTTCTCATCCTTCCAAGCATAAGCTACAACTTGAACAATGAACTTAATCGTGCACAAGCATAAATCACAGTCATAAACTTTAATCACACCTGAACTACGATGATGAACCTGATTTTTGAAATAATTCCATGATACGTAGGCAATCTAATGGACACAGATTCGGTTCAATGATATCAAACCACTTGATTTGGTTCTGTTTAATAGATAGAGTCTAGTATAGGAAAGGTATAGGAGATCGATTTCGATCGGGCGGTTTAGGTGCCTAACCCCTTCCCATAATCATAACCTGATGCTTACCCAATCTTTGATGGACCAGAAATCCAATCTAAGGGTCATGAGTCAATCAAAGTTTTACCTTATGGTGAGATTTCACATTTTCTAAGGT
The DNA here is from genome assembly GCA_028583415.1 of Protea cynaroides. Classification (NCBI taxonomy): domain Eukaryota; kingdom Viridiplantae; phylum Streptophyta; class Magnoliopsida; order Proteales; family Proteaceae; genus Protea; species Protea cynaroides. The sequence goes on from CM053276.1 coordinate 48,981,364, forward strand.
CCTAGGCCTTAATCTAGGTGGTGACTTCCAAAAAAAAGATTACGATCTTTGTCCTCACAGTGGCGACTCCATTGGGGATATAAATATCAGACTCTTAAATGAAAACTTTTCTTGTGTGAATGGGATGCTTGCTCTTAGGATACTATATTTATGCTTACATAATATTGCTGGGGAATGGGTTCAGTCACACATTCGTGTGAGTAGCCGAACCGGGTCCCATGCAGATGGGGCAGCCTGCTAGGCGAAACACACAACCTTGGCCTGTACTTTGTGAGACCACGACCGACGAGCAGCCTCTAACGAGCATTTCTTGGGTCCGCCTGGGAATGCGTTATGCTATCCACGTCGCTCGATTCTTGCAACATAGTATATAAAGGGATTGGGGGCCCATTATTCATCATGCATTCGGTGATAGGTTACCCGTCCTTGTCAAGGAGGCCTTTTTTGTCTTAACCCAGATTGTAGCCCAATGTTTGTTATTTTTGGTTCTTCCTAGAACCGACCTAGTAAAATTTGCTTAACCATGACATCCTTGCTCGAAACGTCGAATTTCTGCCCATTTTTGTCCTTGATTGTTCAACATGTTAGAATCTACACGATGAGCATCTTGAACTCTCATCCATTGGGAGTATGAGGTATGTATACACCTGTTCTTCATCATAGTAGATGGTCACTATACACCCTCCATTAAGTAAGTTCGATGTGTCGAATCTCTCATTGTTAATACATTAATTTTGAAAAACGAGTAGAAAATCCCTGTCAAGACATAGATACCATGATCAAGAAGAAATTTGCTAGTTTGTTCCTCTATGAACCACTTTTGCTAACCATCCCTAATAAGGACGACGGATTAATATATCCATTTCAATTTCACTGAAATTCGATAACCCAAGTAGCCAGACCTTGGTATCACTGATTATCAATTTTTAGAATCACGAGGCCCCAAGACTGAACACATGGCTTAATCAAATTCAATTAAATTGACTTGGATAATATTTACCCGATTACCCTTATGAAGGAGCTAACTCTTGTTTGGTTGAGTCATCCTTAATTGTGCATGTGACTTCTTTACACTCCCATCATCCTAGAGTCCTAATATTTATCATTTTTAGGTTCTTTTCCGGTACAAGCCAAGGAGTCAGCCTAAACCACAACCATTTCTATCTCTTGGATGAGGGATCCCATTACTGGGAGGTTGTCTAGGGTGTACACACCAGAGCCAGTTAGTCCCACCTCAACCACATCAACTGAATCAATGGCTGATGAATCAAACCAAGTCTCTATCACTATGGATGCCAGGATGGAAAATGTCACACTCCAATTACGTACTATTCAGAACGGTGTGATGAACCGCTAATAAACCAATGGTTCAACCAAGATCTCTAATAGGCTGTGTCCTTTAACTTAAACCATACACATCCAAAACCATAATCAGAATAAATACATAATAGCAAAAGTCTTGATATTAAATGAACTGAGAATCTAACTGTGATAATCATAAATAAAATATCCAATTAGGTTATATCAATCGAGACATAAATAAATAAAATATCAAATTACATTTCCTTAATAGTTCAAATAAAAATCTAATCGAAAATGCATGAGTTGCACTCGCATGATGAGTCATGCGTCTCCACTATATCTTTAACAACCATTGCAGCAATATGCCCGTATGCAGGAGCATTCATATAATCTTCCACAGTAGTACCTGCATCATCAACTAAAAATATTCAAATTCGAAAGGGTGAGCACAAATAATGGCTCAGTGAGCAAACAAAACAATGCAACAACCATATGCATGCATTCAATTCATAATTGTGGTCTGGTATATAAGTTTGCAATGTGCTATAGAAAGGTTCGGAGGCTGCCTCACCTCTATACACGAGTGCGTGGAACCGCCCAATGAAAATGGCACTATCGACCCCACATTCACCCACTATGGCACAATATACCCAATGAAAATGGCATTGAAGTACCGGTAGATACCATACCAACACGTAAGCCCCTGTTGACGAGGGCTTGCAAACTGGGCTCTCAACTAACCAATCCTAATGGTAAATAGTGTATCCAAGGCCTCATCCCAGCATCCCTCAATACGTCCATAGAGATAGAGCTAAGGCCCCCGACAGAGTCAGAGACTACACGGTCTGAGCCAACCTCCCCTGATGCCCTACGACGTAATAACTCTACTAAGGTAATGGTGATACGATGATGTTAGTGGACAAGACTTGTATAGAGCTATGGCAGAATATACCCAATCAAAATGGCATTGAAGTACCGGTTGATACCATCCTCTATCCACATCAAGTACACCAACATTTGCTTAGTGGCCATGACTTGAGTAGAACTATGACACAATATACCCCAATGAAAACGGCATTGAAGTACCAGTTGATACCATCCCCTACCCGCACCAAGTACACCAGCTAAAAACAAACATTCACATGCCTATTCCTATCATCATCATCATCATCTTGTTATGAACAACGAAATTAAATATCCATGAACAGTAATAATAGAAATATTGGATGACATGTTAAATGCACATTACACGCATACAAGCATGGAATCATTCATAGTATTGGACTCAATAAATAAAACAATTTATTATTAGCCAATTAGTATAGGTCTTGCTCCCTCACCTTTGCTTGAGTGTAAATCCTCTTTCAAGCTTTAAGAATCACCTTTATATCAATAGGAAAACCTAACAAGTCGATAGATTTTAATTAGAATTCATTCCGACAGTTTTAAGCTTGCTGTAAAGCTAGGGTCGCAGGTTGGGTCGCAGGTTTCTGCGACCCCAGGGTATAGGGTCAATGCTAGGGTCGGTTGTCCCATCGACCCTAGGTGCGACCGCAACTTCCCTGGACTTCCCGAGAGCTTGGGGTCGATCCTGTGGTCTGGTAGGGTCAGTTCCCAATCAACCCTACGTGTGACCGCACATGGTTTAAGTCGACCTTTCATTCTACAGTCTCTTCTTCCATGTTTGGGTCCTCTGGCTTACTTCCATCGTCCATTCTATGTTTGTTCTATGGCTTAAAATCCAAGTTACTCACTTTACATAGTTTTCAATGATTCCTTCCATGGATTCCATTGAAATCTTCCCATGGATGGATGATTTGGGTTTCTCCTAGATCATACCCTCTTTATATACTATTCTAGGGTCTTACATAATTTATAGAGAATGTAATCATACCTTAAGCTTGCTGAGATTCAGAGATTTCTCTGAATTTCTTCTCCTTAGTTTTCTTCTCCAACTCTCCTTATCTTCACTTTCTCTTCTCTTTCTCTCACTTTCAATTAGGGTTTAAAAAGGAGTGAAAGTGGCTAAGGGACGTCCTATTTATAGAGAAAAACCTCCCAAAATAAGTCCCATTGAGATTAGGAAAGAATCCCCTTGAATTTAGGAAAGTTTCCTATTTACGATTTCTATTTGTGATCCTAGGGTCGATGCTAGGGTCGCAGATCCCATCGACCCTAAGGTTTCTGTTGTTCGTCCTTAGTATTAAAAGTCATGGGTCTGTCTTCTGATGAGGTGGGGTCGACCATACCTATTTAGGTATGCGACCATACCCTCTATTTTACTATTTTTGGGTCAATTTCATACCTGGTCTTACGATTTCCTTCACGCACTTGGTCCACTTGGCTCGACTATGATAGGTAGATCTGGTACAAGGTGGTAAGACCGGTTAGTTCAATACGGGTCATACAACTCCCCCCTGCTTATAAAAATTTTGTCCTCGAAATTTATACATACCTTTCGATTCGAAAAGATGAGGGTATTGCTTTCGCATAGCATTCTCTTCTTCCCATGTGATTTCTTCTATATCTCTGCTTCTCCAGGTGACTTTAACATAATAGATGTCACGGTTGTGTAGTCGTTGAACCTTTCGACTGATGATTTCAGTTGGCGCTACTTTAAATGTCAAATCATCAGTCAAATCAGGTAGATCTACTGTCAAAATGTGCATTAGATCTCTGACATACTTCTTTAGTAAGGAGATATGAAATACATCATGCACACTTGACATAGATGGTGGTAGTTCTAACTGGTAGGCCACTCTTCTACATTTGGCTAGAATCTCATACGGCCCGACATATCTCGGACTTAGTTTCCCTTTCTGTCTGAACCATTTCAAACCGCGCATAGGTGACACTTTGAGGAATACCTTATCACCTACGGAAAATTCAAGGTCTCCGTGTCGAGTATCTGCATATTACTTCTGACGATTCTGAGCCGTTCTCACTCTTTCCTTGATGATGTCGACCACTCTACAAGTCTCTTCAATAAATTCTGGTCCAACAATGCTACGTTCTCCAACTTCATTCCAAAACAAAGGAGTTCGACACTTCCTGCCATATAGTGCTTCATAGACATCTGTATAGTAGCCTGTTAGCTATTGTTATAAGCGAACTCGATCAGTGGTAATTTTTCATCCCATGATCCTTTAAAATCAATTACACAGGCTCGGAGCATGTCTTCTAAAATCTGAATGGTACGCTCCAACTGTCCGTCTGTCTGAGGATGGAATACAGTACTGAACTTCAATGTGGTACCCATAGCCTTTTGCAATCCTTCCCAAAACTTTGAAGTAAATCATGGATCTCTCTCGGACACAATGCTTTCAGGTACACAGTGTAATCTAACAATATTATCCACATACAACTTAGCTAACCTCTCCAGTGTATACTGAGGTCGTATAGCTATAAATCGAGCTATTTTAGTCAGGCGGTCTACAATCACCCAAATAGCATCAACTACTCGGGGAGTTAATAGTAACCCGATGACGAAGTCCATAGTGATGCAGTCCCATTTCCATGCTGGTTCCAGTAACGGCTGTAACAGTCCTGCAGGTCTTTGTCGTTCAGCCTTCACTCTTTGACAATTTAGGCGTTGAGACATGAACTTAGCTACATCTGCTTTCATTCCCCTCCACCAATATAATTTCTTTAGATCATGATACTTATTGTACTTCCAGGATGTATCGAATAGGCGGTGGTATGGGCTTCCTTCATTAGCCGGTGTCTAATGTCCAAACTTTTTGTTTTAGGTACACATATTCTTCCTTTGTACTTCAGTACCTTTTCATCATCCAAGGCGAACTCAAGGATAGTCCTACCTTTTTCAATGTCCTCTTGTACCGTTCTTAGATAAGGGTCTGATTTAATAGCTATTTTCACTTCATCAATTATATCAGGTACAATCTTTAATGTGGCAAACATACTTGAAAACCGATGAATAAACCCTTGGTTGGTTGATTCACCCGGTTCATCTATTACAAACTGCTCATTATCGTAGTTAAACACTTTTCCGATCGTACACATTGCGGCAGTTGTGTTAACCTCTCCTTGAGATTTTATCATTGCATTTCTACTCAGCACGTCAGCAACCACATTAGCTTTTCCCGGATGATACTGGATATCACAATCATAATCTTTCAAAAGTTCCAGCCATCTTCTTTGTCTCATATTCAACTCCTTCTGATTAAAGAGATAAGTAAGACTCTTATGATCTGATTTAATCTGAAATTTCTCTCCGTACAAGCAATGTCTCCATATCTTGACAACATGTAGTACTGCCACTAATTTCAAATCATGAGTGGGATAGTTCTTCTAATGTGTCTTCAATTGTCTTGAGGCATAAGCAATTACTTGTTCTCCTTGCATAAGTACACATCCTAATCCCAATCCTGACGCATCAGTGTACAAAATAAATGGCTGTCCTGGAATTAGAATGGTCAAGATCGGAGCAGATATCAATCTAGCCTTCAATTTTGGAAACACTTTTCGCATTTCTCAGTCCAAACAAACTTTTCACCCTTCTTAGTCAAACTGGTGAGAGGTACGGCAATTCGGGAATAGTCTTCCACAAATCATCGATCATAACCAGCTAGACCAAGGAAACTTCTAATTTCTGCAACGCTCTTTGGTGCTTCCCACTTTACGATGGCTTCGATCTTGCTAGGATCTACTTTAATTCCTTCAGCGGATACAACATGGCTTAGGAATGCGACCTCATTTAGCCAAAACTCACACTTTGTAAATTTAGCGTAAAGCTTCTCTTTCCATAATCGCTGCAGAGCGGCGTTTAGATTCTTAATATGAGTTTCCTTGTCCTTGGAGTAGACCAATATGTCATCAATGAATACAATAACCGACGTATCCACCATATCATGGAATACCCAATTCATAAGTTCCTTAAAAGTTGCTGGTGCGTTTGTCAATCCAAAAGACATAACAAAAAATTCATAATGTCCATATCTGGTCCTGAATGCTGTCTTGGGAATATCACCGTCTTTGATCTTCAACTGATGGTAGCCTGACCGAATATCGATTTTTAAAAACACTTTGGCACTTTGCAACTGATCGAACAAGTCATCGATCTGAGGTAATGGATATCGATTCTTGATTGTCAGCTTATTCAGTTCCCAATAGTCTATACATAGTCGAACACTACCGTCCTTCTTCTTTACGAATAATACTGGTGCTCCCAATGATATGCTAGGTTAGATGTAACCTTTGTCCAGTTGTTCTTGTAACTGTACCTTTAATTCCTTTAGATCAGTAGGAGCCATTCGATAAGGTGCTTTAGATACTGGTGCGGCTCCGGGTATAAGATCTATAACGAACTCTGTCGCTCAGTCGGGTGGTAGTCCTGGTAACTCTTCAGGAAATACATCTGGAATGTCACGCACAACATCAATATCCTCCATTCGTGGTGCTTCCTTGGTAAGATCGACCACAGATACTAGATACTCAACTGCTCCTTTCTCAAGGCACTTCCTAGCCTTTAATGCAGAGAGTATGAGCTTTCATTTACGGGGAAGTTTGGTTCCCGCAAAATTGAACTCTGCTCCTTCCTTGTTTTTAAATGTCAGCTTCTTTTTGGCACATAATAGGTTTGCAGAATGCCAAGCTAACCAGTCCATTCCCAAGATGATGTCAAAGTCTACCATCTCAAGTTAAATCAAGGTTGCATCTAGAGTTTTCTCATCAATAAGGACTGGACATGGTCCATAACCTGTTTCTAATTCCACTTCTAATCCCATCGGTGACCGTACAAGCAGTTTATAGTCTAGATATTTGAGTAGTAGGTTCAGTTTCTTTCCAAATGACACATATATGAAAGAATGAGTAGCTCCTGAATCAAAGAGTACTCTGGCAGGAATGCCATTAATAGGTACGATACCTGTGATTTATTTTAATTTAGTCTACATGCTCACATAATGTAACACAAAATGAAAGGTTCCGGTCATACCTATGACCACATCAGGCGATGCGGCAGCATCCTCAGATGTAACAGCATAGACTCAACCTTGTTGTAGTTGTTTTCTGGGCTTAGTACACTCTCTTGAGACATGCCCTACTTGATTGCAGTTAAAACATCTTATTCCTTCACCATTTTGCTTTGGTTGCGGTGGGGCTACTGAAGTGGTCTTGGCTGCAGCATTGAAGCCTTGAGTATGGAAGGGTTTGAATGCCTTGGTGTTCCCTCCGTTGTAAGAATTTCCATTTGGCCTTTTAATACCCCTGTTCTGAGCAAAATAGCTCTCTTTCTGGCTCGACTCTATCACGCGAGAAATTTGTACAGCTTCATTGTAGACATTCTTCTCAAGTCCCAGAACATGTTCACGGATGCTTCCCCTGAGTCCCATGACGAACCTTCAGGTCTTTGTGTTTTCCTCTTGCATGTTGGAGGGTGCAAAGAAGAACAACCCCTCATAACGCTGTTGATATGCATCCACAGTCATTTGCCCCTGATACAAACTCTGGAACTCTCTCTCCATAGAATCTCTAAAACTTTTAGGAAAGTACTTCTCAAAGAATGCCTCCTTATATATATCCCAGGTCAGTTGGGCGTGCTTTGTCAATAGATACGTCCATGTGGACTTCCACCAGTGGTGTGCATCGCCTTTCAGCATGAACGTTGCACATAATACTTTCTCCTCTTCATTCACCGTCATCATCGTAAAATTCCTCTCTGTCTCATCAATCCAGTGAGCTGGCCACAACAGATCGGCTGGCTTACCACTATACTCCTTGGGCTTCATCTTAAGAAAACGCTCAACTAGTCTGGAGTGGTCTAGTTGATGAGGAACATAAGCCCCATACATAGGTGGTTGGTATTGATATCCACCTGGAGCTACTTCAGGGGTTTGTACTTGAGCCTGCATGATGGGAGTTTGAGGTGCATGGGGTACCGTATTACTTACCCCTGGTACTGTGCTTGCCTGTCCTGCTGGCAACAGTGTCATCTGTGCAGCTGGGAAAACCATGCCTATGGCAGCTTGCGTAGTAGCTTGTACCTGTTGTATTTGCTGCAGTTATTGTGCCAAATTCATTACGGCTGTAGCCAGGTTTGTAGGTGGAGCTGGAAGATTTGTAGGATTTTCCTAGCCGTGAGTTACTGGCTGTGCCACATTCGGATTACCCTGTACTTTTGGATTTTTATGGCCACCTTCCTCCACAGGTGGTGGTGGTGGAATAGAGTTACGACTTTGTCTGGTTACTCTGCGTCCAGCCATTATCTGCTCTAGTAGTGGTAATGCCTGAAAATTATAAAATACGTGAGGCAATCATCATATACTTCATTCTTATATTTAAATCAACTAGTCAATGATATTTTCAAAATTTTCAGATCATTCTGTCATAAATACTGTATTTTCCATCGTAGGGTCGATGGTAGGGTCGATGGATGTCCGACCCGAGTCTAACCCAAAAACAGTAAATGTGAGGGTAGGGTCGCATGCCTAAATAGGTAGGGTCGACCCCACCTCAACAGAAGTCCAACCCATGACTTTTTTGTCGTAGGGTCGCATGACTAAGAAGGTGTAGGGTCGACGGATCCTAGGCCCTACGTCCGACCCTTCAATTTCAGACAGAAATCGTAAATTAGGAAACTTTCCTAATTCCAAGGGGTTCTTTCCTAAACTCGATGGGGCTTATTTTGGAGGGTTTTTCTCTATAAATAGGACGTCCCTTAGCCTCTTTCACTCCTTTTAGAACCCTAATTGAAAGTGAGAGAAAGAGAAAGAGAAGGAAAAGAAGAAGAGAAGGAAAATTGAAGAAAAGACTAAGGAAGATGAGGAAGTTCAGAGAAACCTCTGAATCTCAGCCATCCTTAGGTATGTACCTAATTCCCTTCATAAAGTAAGAGCCTAGAATAGATTATGAGGAAGTTAAGATTAAGAGAAACCCAAATCATCCATCCATGGACAAGTTCCAAAGGAATCCATGGAAGTAATCATCATAGGCAATGGAAAGTGTGTAAAAATCATAGTTATTAGCCATAGAACAATCTTAGAATGGACCTACAAGACCACATGATCGATCACATATCCTCGGGAAGTCCCAGGGTGGGTGTGGTTGCACGTAGGGTCGATTGGTATCCGACCCCACGTCCGACCCTACACCCTAGGGTCGTAAAAAACTGCTACCCTAGGTGCGACCCTACCCTGCGACCCTACGATTTTAGCTAGTCTAAATTTGTTGGAATTAATTTTAATTAAAATCTATCGACTTGTTAGGCCTTTCTAGTGATTTAAAGGTGACTCATAAAGCTTGAACGAGGATCTACACTTAATCAAAGGTGAGGGAACAAGACCTAAACTAATCGGCTAATAATAAACTGTCTTTGTTTATTGAGTCCAATACCATGAATGATTCTATGTCGTTATGATTTTAATGTGCATATCACATGTCATCTACTATTCCTGTTATTACTGTTCATGCATATTTAATTCAGTTTATTTATAACATAATGATGATTATGATGCTAGGAATAGGCATGTGAATGTATGTGTGTGGTTAGTGTGCTTGATGCGAGTGGAGCATCAGGGGGAGGACATAACACTGTGGTTCATCCTGGTCACCAGACTCTAGCTCTATCTCTACTCAAGTCTTGTCCACTAGCATCGTCATATCGCCATTACCTTAGCGGAACTATTACATCGTAGGGCATCAGGGGAGGTGGTCTCGGACCGTGTAGTCTCTGACTCTACCGGGGGGCTTAGCTCTATCTCTATGGACGTATTAAGGGATGTTGGGGTGAGGCCTTGGATACACTGTTTGACATTAGGATTGGTTAGTTGCGAGCCTAGTTTGCAAGCCCTCGCCAACAGGGGCTTACGTATTGGTATGGGTAGAGCATCAGGGGAAGTGTGATGCGATGCGGTCCTAAGCACTTTAGCTCTATCTCTATTCCATGGTGGGTGCATGTGGGGGCGACAATGGTGTTTGATCCGTTGGGTGGTTCCACACATTTGTGTATATAGGTGCGGAGGCCACCTATCCTTTCAATAGCACATTGCAAACTTATGAACCATACCAAAGATATGAATTGAATGCATGCATATGTTTGTTGCATTGTTTTGTTTACTCACTGAGCCATGATGTGTGCTCACCCTTTCAACGTCGAATATTTTTAGTTGATGATGCAGGTACCACGGTTGAAGACTATATGAATGCTCCTATGTATGGACATGTGGTGGTGATGGACGCTAAAGTTATGGTGGAGTTACATGATTTGTCATGCGAGTGCAACTCATGCGTCTTCGATTAGATTCATTCTTTTGGATTTTATTTGAAAATGTAATTGAATATTTAAATTATTTTATGTCTTAGTCAATGGAGAATAATTGGATAATTTATTATTTTATAATTGTTAAACTTTCAGTTCATTAGTATAAAAACTTCCGCTATTGTGTATTTACTCTGATTATTGTTGTGGATGTGTATGGTTTAAGCGGACACAACTTATTCGAGATCTTGGTTGAACCATTGGTTAATTAGCGGTTCATTACACCATTCTAAATAGTGCGGAATTGGGGTGTGACAGTATGACAATACAAGAAGGGCTATATTGGGTGTCTTCACAGTACCGATTCAAGTAGGACCGGTTAAATTTGAAATAGAGTTCCAAGTCATTGACATTTCGGCCTCATTCAGCATGCTTCTGGAAAGGCCTTGGATCCATCAGGCCAATGCAGTGACATCTACTTTGTACCAGAAGATTAAATTCATTCACAAGGGTACCACTGTGACAATACATGCGGGCTCTGCAGCTGTGAACACATTGGCCACTGGACAGAATAGTGAAGAGTTATAAGGGGATACTAGGCAGGATTTCTCTCTCGGAGGGATCCCGGTTGACAACATCCTAGCCACAACTAAGCCAGATCCTATAGGTACGCATTGTCCTTTTCATTTCATCAATTACTTAACATGCTCTACTTTCCAGGTATGGACCTTGGTTCCCACCAACATGGTGATGTCACTTTCTTATCTCTATCGGTCAATGAGTATATATTTATACTGGGGTATACCCCCACTGAAGGGGATCTGCAAGTAATCAAGAAAAAGGAGAGGGGAGCTGATGAAAGATTTTGGAAGTTCGAGAGGATGAAATACAAGTATAGTAGTTAGTATGATAGCAGCAGAATAAGAGCATCAGACGGAGCTAGTGGGGACTGGCGACCCCAAAGGACGGACAAAGCAGTCTATCAAGCAATATCTGAGGGGTTGTACAATGTGCAGAACATCCAGTTTTTGAAAACCCTCAATGGGTATTTTGTAAAAGAAGGAGAAGATAACATCTATTGTGGATTTTCAGAACCTTGGTTCAATGCCCACCTCCAAAGGCAAGTACCCGGGTTTGAAATATTCCATGATTGTACTTTTGACTGGGAAGAGCTCGAGCAAGCCAAGATCCAAGAATAGAGCAAGGAGCAGAAATCCAAGATAGAAGTGATCAACATCAACAACCTGTTCGAGGACAATCAAGTGATGATGCTCACCGGTGCAGATCAAGATAGGAGTCCCGATATACAACAATTCACCCTTCATATCAACGGAATAATCCCCAATTGGAGTTGTTATGATAATTTTGTTTATCCAAAGGGGTTGCCATGTAATCCACATATTATGACTATGTCTAAGCCTAGGGTCCTTAGGTCTTTAGATAAGATTGAGTCCTTTTCATGTTTTGAGTTTGTTCACTAGGAACCATTTCCTCTGTACCTCTGCTTTTGAATATGAATAAAGATGATATTTTGAATTACACTGCATCTACTTCTTCATTTCCTTCTCCTTCTAACTCTAACTTTGAAAATGATGAAAATGATAAACCATCTCCTGAAATATTATAATCCATCCAAGCCTTGGAGGAGAAGAAGGCTCAACCAGTGGACGAAGACTTCAAAATAATTAACCTCGGTTCAGCAGAGCAACCTCGAGAAATAAGGATCGGTGCTACCTTTATAGAAGAAAAAGCCAAACAAATGACAGAATTACTGATGGAGTTCCAAGAAGTGTTTGCTTGGTCCTATGAAGATATGCCTAGCATAGACCCTAAAGTTGTACAACATAAGATACCTTTGATCTCAAATGCAAGGCCATATAAACAGAAGCTGAGGCGGTTAAGGCCTGAATGGACCCTCAAGGTTAAAAAAGATATCATGAAACAGTTTGACGTAGGATTCCTAGAGGTCACGAAGTACCCAGAGTGGCTAGAAAATGTGGTCATCGTACCTAAAAAAGACGGAAGACTAAGGGTGTGCATAGATTACCGAAATCTGAATAAGGCTAGTCCCAAAGATGACTTTCCATTACCAAAGATAGATATCTTAGTAGATAACACTGCAAATCATGCTCTTTTTTCCTTCATGGATGGATTCTCAGGGTATAATCAGATAAAGATGGCACCTGAAGACAAGGAGAAGACTGCCTTCATAACAGACTGGGGCACCTAATGTTACACTGTGATGCCATTTGGGTTGAAGAATGCTGGGGCAACTTATGAAAGAATGGCTACCACAATCTTGCACGACCTGATCCATAAGGAGGTAGAGGTGTATGTAGATGATATGATCGTAAAATCATTCACCAGAGAAGGTCACATCCCGGCACTAAGGAAGTTCTTCGAGAGGATCAAGCAATATAAGCTAAGGCTTAACCCCCAAAAATGTGCATTCGGGGTAATAGCAGGCAAAATGCTAGGCCTTATGGTCAGCCAAAGAGGAATCAAAATTGATCCAGCCAAGATAAAAGCTATCTCTGAAATGCCATCTCCTCAAACAGAAAAATAAGTAAGAGGTTTCTTGGGAAGAGTTCAGTACATCAACCGGTTTATTGCACATCTCACTGCAACATGCGAACCAATTTTCAAGCTACTCCAGAAAGACCAGCCAAAAGATTGGAACCCTCAATGTCAGATGGCCTTCGACAAAATCAAGACCTATCTATTGAATCCACTAGTCTTAGCCCCACCAGTACCAGGGAGACCACTACTCCTTTACTTGTCAGTACTAGAGGGTTCTATGGGATCAATGATAGCCCAGCATGATACAGATAGAAAGACAAAAAAGGTAGTATACTACTTAAGTAAGAAATTTACAGGCTACGAGGCCAATTACACACAGCTGGAGAAGACATGCGCAGCCCTGGTCTGGAACACAAAAAGATTGAGGCATTATAGGTTATCCTACAAGGTCATACTCTTTTCCATAATGGACCCCCTGAAGTATCTATTTGAGAAACCATCTTTGACAGGAAGGTTGGCTAGGTGGCTATTGTTGTTGTCTGAATTCGACATCACGTACACTACTCAAAAGTCAATCAAGGGGAGCATAATTGCAGAACATCTATTAGCTCTACCAGTTAAAGATAACCTAAGACATCTGGAAGATGTATTCTCAGATGAGGAAGTTTACACAACTCAAGAAGAGGGAAAGAATGACACATGGATAATGTTCTTCGATGGAGAAGTAAATCATATGGGATACGGGGTCGGCATCTTATTCATAGATCTAGAAGGGGCATTTATGCCATTTTCATTCAGATTAAACTTTGACTGCACAAACAACATTGCAGAGTACGAAGCATGTATCATGGGACTGAAAGCAGCCTTGGCCATAGGGGTCTGCAGATTAAAAGTCTATGGTGATTCATCGATTGTTATCTACCAAGTCAGAGGGGACTGGAAAACCAAAAACGAAAAGATGATACCTTACCAACAATGTGCAATTACCTTGGCTCGGAAGTTCATGCAAATTGAATTTGACTATTCCCCAAGAGATACCAATAATATGCCGATGCATTGGCCACCTTGGCTTCAATGATTGGAAATGATCCTTTGGGACGTATCAAACCCCTAATCATAAAGAAACGAGTACGACCAGTCCACTTGGAAGAAGTGAATCCACTAACAGTCGTTGGCCGACCATGGTTTGCTCCCATCATAGATTTCATCAGGGAAGGAAAGTACCCAATGAAAGCCACAACAGGTGAGAAGAAATCTCTTAGGCGATATGCCTCTTAGTTTATACTATGCGAAGATATCCTTTACAAAAGATCCCATAGAGGAGTGTAGTTGGTCTGTGTCGACGAGGAACAGGCACAAAACATCATCGAACAAATCCATCAAGGAATATGCGGACTTCACATGAATGCTAGAATGCTTGCAAAGAAGATTCTTAGAATGGGCTATTACTGGAACACAATGGAAGCAGACTGTGCAGTATGTCACAAGTGCCAAATCCACACTAATTTGATACATGTGCCTCCAGCAGAGTTTCATACTCTTAGTTCTCCATGGCCCTTCTCAATCTGGGGCATAAATGTAATCAGAAAGGTTCACCCTAAAGCCTCAAATGGGCATGAATTCATCTTGGTTGCCATTGGTTATTTTACAAAGTGGGTAGAGGCACAATCATACGCCAAGCTCACAACAATCGAAGTGGCTAAATTTCTACAAGAGTACATCATATGCCGGCATGGAATGCCTCATTCTATAATCTCAGATCAAGGACAACATTTCAGAGGGAGAGTCCAAGAATTATGTGACAAGTTTCACATCAAAAGGCACTGGTCTTCTCCTTATCATCCACAGAAAAATAGGGCGGTAGAGGCAGCCAATAAAAATGTCAAGGTTATCCTCCAGAAGATGGCAGAGTCTAATGTTGATTGGGCAGACAAACTACCTTATGCACTTTGGGCAAACAGAACATCCATAAGAACATCCTCCGGGGCAATGCCGTATTCACTAGTATATGGTATGGAAGCAGTCCTCCCAGTAGAAATAGAGGTGCCATCACTGAGGGTCGTAATGGAATGCAAGATTCCAGAAGCTGAATGGCTGCAATCCAGATATGATGAACTGAACTTCGTTGATGAAAGAAGAATGAAGGAAGTAGATAATATAAAAAAATACCAACACAGAATGGCAGCAACCTTTAACAAAAAGGTGCATGTTCGTCACTTGATAGTCGGGGACCTGGTATTGAAAGAGCAAAGAGCACCCGTCCATGACCCTAGGGGCAAGTTTCGCCCTAATTGGAGTAGACCGTTCATGGTAAATGAAATATTACCTGGAAAAGTAGTTCGACTGGTTGACATGGAGGGCATTGAGTTACAATACTTGACTAACTTGGATCAAGTGAAGAGATATTATGTGTAGCCTCTACACCCTTCAAAAAAAAGGAGGGTGTAGAATGCCTCTCTCTCACCTGCTGACACCAACAACGAGCATCAATCATTTGAAGAACTTACCAATATGGTTGACTGGATTCTCCAATGTGGTACAACACCTTTCACCCAGGGATGGTTCATCCTATCATCATAATCAAAGAAAGAATTTCTTATTTTTGAGCTAAACTCTTTCATCCGTCCATCTATCTAACGGATTTCCCAAGAGTTATACATTAAAGCCCATCTTTAATATCATTTGATATAAACTCTCATGAGTATATCAATCTGAGAAATTATAAAATAAAAATCAGGCTGGAACTCTTATCTGTCCTTCATTACATTCAACGGCGTCCCAAGATTCCAATAAGCCCATCCTTTCTCAAACTGATAAATGGGGTCTTCTCGGCAAGATAAGCCCATTCTACATAAATAACCACAAATTCTTCCAGGCGACAGACCCACTTGGACAGTTTCTTGTCAGTCCCATTTGGACCTCCACTTTCTCTCATCATGTCTATAGATTTAAGTACTTAAAACTTAGACAGAGTCATGCATACGTATACATTTCATGTGTAATCTACTAAGGGCATTTCAATATACCTAACAATAACAATTTAAGATAATTCCAATGAATCATTATTTTAACCTCTATTTGTATGTCGAAATTCCTATAGGTCACAGCCAGAAGACTGACAATCCATCGATCCATCGAACAGAATTACAGAGATGGATAAGGCACTGAAAAACTGGAGCTGGCGTATTGAGTTCACAGAAGATAGCTCTTTCCTACAAAAGCATCAACTGGAGGCACTTCCTCAATTGACAACGATAAAATTATGCTCAGATCTTTTGAAAGCAGCCACTCAATGCTGGGATCCAATAGTTCACGTCTTTAGGATGGGAGAAGTCAAATTATGCCCAACTGTGGAAGAATTCAGAGCTTGCCTCTTGCACACACCTAAGAGGAAGATTTTCAAATCATCTGCAGGAAAAGATTACAAGCAAGAGATATAGGATTTTTTCAGCTGGGACAGGAAATAAATGTGTCGTTTTGTACAGGATCAACGATTATAGATAGAGTGCATGATCAAATCATATGCTCGTACAGATCCAAAAGGGAAAGAAGTATAGGAGCAGAGAAGAGATGTTTACCTCTATTGTAGCATAGCCTGACTATTGCTACGAAGTTACACAGATACAAAATCTCCAATCATAATAGATCTCATCAAACATGCAAGACAAGGTTTTGACATCATCCCTACAGTGTTGGCCGAGACATTAAAGGGCCTTGACTTCATGGCAACTCATCAAAATCAGTTCAAGCTGGACAATTTCAGTGGGTCACCATATCTACTTCAAATTTGGTTAACAGAGAGGTTAAGATTAGTTAAGGAATCTGAAGCAACGACCCTTAACCCTTACCAATTGGCAAAAAGAGTAGATCCTATGGCTTATCAGATGGATACAAATTGGTTCAGCTGCCTCAAGGAAATAACCACAGCAAATATCAGATGGAAATGCACTTAGAGGAAACAAGAGCGGGTTGTCACAAATACAGAGAATAGTTTACATGTTCGATTTATGGGGTTGACTCATACTTCATTCTATTTCCCAACAAGGCTACCTTAGCAATTCAATATCCCAGCAAGCACCAGCAGAGAAGTGACTGATTGTAAACCTCTTAGAGAGTTGACATTAGATTTGGTTGATACCATTGCTCGTGAATGGAATAATCGAAAAGTACGAGCACTCCCTAGAGTTGCACCAATCAAGAAACCAATAGCATTTAAGTTTTTTTTTTTTTTAATTTCAGTGTGTTTCATGAACTATGTCTCTTTAAATTCAACAAAGAAACATTTGTTTCCCCATCCCATTAGAAATGATCATTATAACATGCTCTATGAAATTTTCAATGTTCTGACAAGTGTAGGTACTCAAACCAGAATCTCAATCAAAAGATCCTCAATTCAGTTAAAAGAAAAGACAATATTCCTCCACCCAGACAAATCAAAGCCGAGCCCAAGCTCGTGCAATGAGCCTTGTATTCACAGCCTAGCTCCATACAAGATGAGGTTCCCAACCTATCAACCAGCCTTGTATTCACAACCTAGCTTCATACAAGAAGAGGTTTATCAGCCTACGAATGGATCAAGTCGGGTTTAAGCCTACGTGTACCTTGCATCATGAGTCTCACCTTAGCAAGAAGAGGTTCCTAGCCTACAAATGAGCTTTTTATTCATAGCCTAGCTTCGTACAAGAAGACGTTTATCAGCCTACAAATGGATTAAGCCAGGTTCAAGCCCGTACGTACCTTACATCATGAGTCTCACCTCAGCCAGAAGAGGTTCCTAGCCTACAAATGAGCCTTGTATTTATAGCCTAGCTTCATAGAAGAAGAGGTTTATGAGCCTACAAATGGATCAAGTCAGGTTCAAGCCTGCGCATACCTTGCATCATGAGTCTCACCTCAGTAAGAAGAGGTTCCCAGCCTACAAATGAGCCTTGTATTCACAGCCTAGCTTCATACAAGAAGAATAATTATCAATCTTCCAAGAAGAGCAAACCTTCTTACCAGTCGAACTATGATTTGGGCTTGATTTCCAGGACACCCTTAGAATACGTAGGCAGTTTAGGACAAATTACCCTAAGTGCAGCCCAATAAGCAATCTCTCATATAAAAAATGTGGTTATTTTGTCTTTAGCCTTCAATTGGTAACAATCTCGGCTAAAGAGGGGCATCTGTAAGCACCCCATTTTTGCTATCCTCAGCATAAGTGAATTCACATGGTAGGTTTTTGACTTTTAACCCAAAGGTTTGTGATTCTCTAATGAACCCCACAGTAGGGTCATAGGCTATTACCTACTTCCATGTATAGGTCGTGAAATTATCTTCAAAATGACACCGGAATCATCAAATTCTAACATCAAACAAGGAAGATATCACAGTTTGAAAGTGCAAGGGCATTTACGTAATTATCGTATGATGCATGCATTATCATTTAATCTTCAAATCATCATATCTTGGTCATCTGATATCAGAATCGGATGATTCAAAGGCCAATATTCCTTATTTCCAGTCCTCTTCAAAGTGGACTTGAAAAAATCTTGGGCAAAGGTTACCGGTGGGCCCCATGCAAGATTTCATGTATAATTATCGATATAACTTCAAAGCTTCATGTCTTTGCCGTTTTACATCGGATTCAGATGATTCGAAGGCCATTATTCTTCATTTGTGATGTTCTACAAAGTGGACGTGAAAAATTTGGTACAGAAGTCTCCGAAGGGTCCCATGCAAAATTACATATGGAAATGGTCGTTTAATCTTTGAAAATTTATATTTTGGTCACCCTACATCCAAATCAGGTGATTTCAGTTTCAATATGTTCTATTTTTAGTACTCTACAAAGTGGACGTAAAGGATTTCAGGTAGAAGTCTCCGAAGGATCCCATGCAGAATACATGAGTAAGGAGTAGGGTTTTTCTAGAAGAGAAGAAGGAAAGAAGAAGAAAATGAAGGAAGAGAGAAGAAGGAAAGAGAGAAAAGGAAGAGAGAAAAAATGTGAGTGAGGAGTAGGGTTTTTCTAGAAGAGAAAAAAAAGAAGGTAGGAGAGGCCTTGAGCAAGAGAGAGAAGAGAGGGTTTTCTAGTCAAGAGAGAGAGGAAAGAAAAAAAAAGGGGGAAAGAGAGAGGAGAAAGGGAAAAAGGGGATTTTTTCTCTAGAAGAGAGAAAAACATGAGAGAGGGAGAAAGAAGAAGAAGAAAAAGAGAAAAGAAAGGAAAGAGAAAACATGAAAGAGAGAAATAGAAGAGAGAAAGGAGCAGAGAAGAGGAGAATGATGATTCACCTTCAAAAAGCTTGATACGATCTCCAAAAATCCTATATCGAAGGTTTTGCTCCATTCGAGCACAAGGTTGATACCCTAAAATGAATTTAGTGGTCTTCAGAATGTTTGAATGTTGATTTTTGCTTGAAAAGACTTATTTTTATTAAATCTCAACCAGGAATGTCCTATTGTATGCATGTTGATGTTAGGATGTTCATGACTAACTTTTTTTATGTATGATAATTTGTTTAAACTATTCAATGATGAAGATTCGAATGATATATGATGATATTTGATGTTTTTGATAAATTCTACAATGTGGATTTCTAATCTAAAATTTCTAGATTTAGAATCCAAATTTAGGACGTGCATCTCATGTGGTTCTGTTTAGATTTTGAAGTCTAAATTTTTATGAGATTCTCTCTGATATATTAAAAGATTCCCCTAGAAATTTCGTTCATTTGGAATTGGGAAAGTCTATCAGAAAATTTTTCTTTGGCATTGCTACCCTACTCGGGTATAATGCAATCAATCCCCTATCAGAAAGTCTCTAGAAAAGGGTCTACTGGCCATAATTAGGAAAGAAATTTCCAATAAATTTTTTAGGTATCGAAGAATTCTAAAAATTGGCACTAGTTTCAGATTTTTTTGATTTTTTATTGAATTGATATTAATTTTTAAGTGCATAGTGCTCTGATTTTGAATCTTTTAGGATATACTGATTTGCATGATTGAAAAGGATATTTTCTACAAAGAGAATGTTCTGTTTTCATTTGTTTTTCTTATTAAAATTTTAAGTCTGACAATAATCTACATATATATATATATATATATATATATATATATATATATATATATATATATATATATTTATATATCTGGATTTAATTTTCAATAAATATGAGATTTTATACGGAATTTATGGTGTAACTGGTCAAAAATCTGGAATAGACATGACTAGTGCACATATCTGGTCTTGTGGAATTAATTTGACCTATTTTTTCTCTCTGTTGGGATTTGACCCTTTAGGTGAAATATAGCATGTTAAGTCATCTTTCTGTGAAAAAAAATAAGACTTAATTTGAGTTACAAAAGACCTATTTATGGTCATTTTGGTGTAATGTGACAGAATTTGAAAGCAGTTCATAGTTTGTGCAATATTTGAAACTTTGTGTCACAATTTTGACATTTTTGAGTCATTATTCATTTCAAATGTCTTCATAAAATTTACAATATTTTCAAAGAACTTATTGAAAATATGTTTTTGATAATTTTGGATCTTTCAGAAAGGTTTCATTGATGTCTCATTCACAGTAATATACAATTGATTGCTTGAGTGATTTGGTGAATTCTACCATATTTGATTTCATACTAACTACATTTAGAGTATCTACATGCCATATTTGGATAAATGACTATATTTAGAGTACTCACATGCTTTGTTTGGATTGTGCACATACCATGTTTGCCATATCCATGTGTTGCTATATTTGGTAGAATATATTGATTTTTTTTATCATATTTAGTAAAATCTTAATAATTATCATTTTTAAGTCTTACTATGCTTAGAAAATAGCATATAAGATCTTACCTTTTTTTTTTGGATGATTCATACCATATTTGCATTCTATGTTTGGTACTTTGACATATAGATGCATATATTAATTTCTTACCATGTTAGGTCTTACCATGCTTAGAAAATAACATATAAGATCTTACCTTTTTTGATGATTCATGCCATATTTTGCATTATATGTTTGGTACTTTCCATATTGACATGTAGGTGCATATATTTATTTCTTGCCATATTAGGTCTTGCTATGCATAGATTATCATATTAGATGTTGCCATATAGGTTCTTACCTTATTTGTAATACATGCCATATTAGGAGATTTTTAACAATCTTGCTATATGTGTATTTCTTGCCATAAATGTATTATATACCATGCTTAGATATAATATTTATTTTTGGTAATAATTTAATTTATGCAATGCCCTAGTTGAACTGCCATGTATGCACACTTCTAGAAGGCAATCTAGGCCTAGGGACGTGCATTTAGGCACCCACGTTCTTGGAAAGGGCATAATGGAAAATAATAAAAATCTTAATAAAGAAATAGAATGTTTTACCAAACCTTCCAAAATTAAAACTTAGGATGGAAAGGGTAGCTCAGGACGATTTCTGTCCCTTAGTAAACCCTAAACCTAGAATAGGTTCTAAATCCTAAACCTAGAATAGGTTCTAAATCCTAAACCTAGAATAGGTTCTCAATCCTAAACCTAGAATAGGTTCTAAACCCTAAACCTGGAATAGGTTCTCAATCATTAACATAAAACAGGTTATTTCAATCTTTTCGAACTATGTGAATTTTGATTCCTAGGGTAAACCCTAGGATACGTAGGCTATTTGGGTGAATCTCAAATTTGGATCCACACCTTAGTCCACTCGGACTATCCATAGATCTACTAGGATATCCATCTACATTTTGACCCAAATAGGGTTATCCATATTTTGACCCAAATAGGGCTATCCACATTCCAACCCAGAAAGGGTTATCCAGATTTCAGTCAATCTAAATTTGGATCCATGGTCCACTTGGACTATCCACTCACTTACTAGGAATACCTAGTTCAACCCGCATGGATTATCCATTCTTAGATCTACTAGGACTATCTATCAGTTCGCAAGGACTATCTAGATCTTAACCCATAGGGTTTCTCATCCTTTCAAGCATAAACTTCAACTTGAATAATGAACTTAATCGTGCACAAGCATAAATCAAAGGCATAAAATTTAATCACACCTAAACTACGATGGTGAACCTGATTTTCAAAATAATTTCGTGATACGTAGGCAATCTGATGGATACAGATTCGGTTCAATGATATCAAACCACTTGGTTTGGCTCTATTTAATAGATAGAGTCTAGCATAGGAAAGGTATAGGAGACTGATTTCGATCAGGCAGTTTGGGTGCCTAACCCCTTTCCATAATCGTAACCTGACGCTTACCCCATCTTTGATGGACCACAAATCCAATCTAAGGGTCATGAGTCAATCAATGTTTTACCTTGTGGTGAGATTTTACATTTTCTAAGGTCCTAGGCCTTAATCTAGGTGGCGACTTCCAAAATAGATTACGATATTTGTCCTCACATCCCTTGGGGTATGCGTTAGAACAGTCAGCTAACTTGATAATTACACCCATTTTTTTTCAAAGGACCCAATTTTAGAGATGCATAAATTGAATGTGGCATGACATTTATAGATGCACCTAAGTCTAACATGGCATGTTCAAACTTAGTATTACCAATCACACAAGGAATCGTAAACATACCTGGATCCTTGCATTTTGGGGGTAACTTACGCTGAATAACAACTGATACGTTCTCCCCTACACTAATTTTCTCATTACCTCTCAATTCCTCTTTGAAATGCACAACTCTTTGAGAAATTTAGCATATCTTGGGACTTGCTTAATGGCATCAAGTAGAGTTATGTTTACTTCTACCTTTCGAAAAGTCTCAAGAATTTCTTTCTCTTGTTCTTTCTTTTTTGACTTAGATAGTCTGCTAGGAAAAGGGAGAAGAACAAAATCAGTAGAATTATGTACAACTGGTTGAGATTTTACCTTGGACAAATTTACATCATCGTTGTCGACTTT
The DNA here is from genome assembly GCA_028583415.1 of Protea cynaroides. NCBI lineage: Eukaryota > Viridiplantae > Streptophyta > Magnoliopsida > Proteales > Proteaceae > Protea > Protea cynaroides. The sequence goes on from CM053276.1 coordinate 49,004,317, forward strand.
TGTTTCTTCTCGAACTGTCTTGGCCAAATATGTAGATTTAGCAATGAAGGGCTCAAGTTCTCTTCCATTCCTAATGTAATGGCGCTTGCATTCTCACGTGGGTTTATGATGGTTTGAGATAGTAATTTTCCAGATCCTTGAGCTTCAAGTTTGCTTACTGAAGTTGCAAGTTGACTAATCTACTTCTCTATATTCTAAATGTTGTTCTTTGTCTCAAGTTGAAACTGTTGTGCATTGCTTGTCAATGCCTTAATAATCTCATCAAGTGACATATTCTGATTTTTTGCTGCCTAGGTTGGAATGGGGGCTGATAATGAAGGGTTGTATGAGTTTGAGTATGGATCATACTTTTGCTGAGGTTTCCCTTGAAATCCTCCCATGGCATTTGCTTGTTGGACTGGTGTATTTTCTTGAAGTGTGAGACACATATCTCTAGCATGACTGGTGGCTGAGCAAATGTCACATGCTTTAACTGTTTGCAAATTCCCTATAGCCATTTGTCTCACCAAAGAAGTTAGATCAGAAATCTGACGTTCAAGGTTTGATGTACTTACCTCATTAACTTTCTTCGATGTTTGCTCCATCCTTGTACCAAATTACTGTGAATTTGCTGCCATATTAGAAATTAACCTTTTCGAGGCTTCTGATGTTTTGTCAACTAAAGCTCCTCCACTAGCGGCGTCCACTATACTCCTCTCCATTGGTAACAATCCTTTATAAAAATATTGAATCAAAAGCTGGTCACTAATTTGATGATATGGGCAGCTTGCGCAAAGTTTCTTGAAGCGTTCCCAATACTCAAATAATGTTTCTTCATGGTGTTGCCAAATTTCACATTTTTCTTTCCTTATATAGATGCTTTGGATGCAGGGAAATATTTCTCTAAAAACTGGCGTTTCATCTCATTCCATGAATTGATTGTATCGGAGGGAAGATAGTACAACCAATCATTGGCATATTCATCTAAAGAAAATGGAAAAGCGCATAGCTTAATTTGTGCCTCTGTAATACCCTGCGGTTTCATGCTAGAGCATACCACGTGAAATTTCTTAAAATGTTTGTGAGGATCTTCTCTTGCAAGCCCACGAAATTTGGGTAATAAATGGATTAGTTCCGATTTTAATTTAAACGCCGCTTCTAGATTTGGAAATTCAATATACAAAGGTTGCTGGTTTAGATTAGGAGCAGCCAGCTCTTTCAAAGTCCTATTTTTAGCCATGGCTTTCTCTACTAGCAGCTCACTAGCAACTATATCAGAAACAATTTCTCCTTGTGATGTTGAAACTTATTTTACTAGGATTTTCTTAGCTTCTTTCCTTAATCGGTGTAAAGTTCTTTCGGGTTCTGGATCAAATATCGATTCACCAGAGTCAGAAGATCGAGTCATTAACCAAGATACCCATACAATGGATCCAAAAAAATAAAAAAATAAATAAATAAAAATAATTGAAAAAAGTCCCAAAGAAAAATTCTAACCGACAACACAAAGTGCACAAAAACCAAGTAAAATTAAAAATATTAAATCAAGCTTTTTTTTTATGTTCTTCAAAATAAGCTTCTTGTAGCGCCCCTAAGTCATCCAAAATTTCATGCGCAAGCAATACCTGTCAAAAAAACTGTGGACACCTGAAACAGAAAAAAAAACTTCACACAAAGGTAAGAACAAAAGTGGCTAAAAAAAATTAGATAGAATGAAAACAATCACAATCTGGTTAAAACTAGTCCCCGACAATGGTGCCAAATTTTGATGCATGTCGAGCGCCAACAAAAATAAATTACTCTACCTACAATGAATAGTAATGATAAGTAAAGGTCAATCCACAAAGACTAGTCAATCAAATTGCCTACTTACCAAGAAAAATGGGGGTTTCCTTTGGCAATTTAATTGACAAAAAAATTAAGTAACAAAAGTTCAATGAAAGATGATGTCAATTCAAGGAAATTTACTCACGGTTGCAAATTAATCACTGACCTCATATATATATATATATATATATATATATATATTCTTTATTTAAATATTTAACCAAGGATTATCAAAAAGTCAGACAATCCTTACCTTCCCTAATTTCATTAATTTGAGCCCATCCACAATTTAATTCTTATCAATAAACCAATTGGTATTAAACAATCCTCATGAATTTACTGATAGCATTACACTCTCGAAGGGAGTTAAAGATGAACAACAATCTAACAAGCGTCAAATTATTTAATTCATTCTATGTTTCCTTTAAGCAAATAACAAAAACTTGGATCATAATTGTTCTGCTCAATTGCTATTTTTTATGAACACCATAACAATTATGGATTATGGATTCAGGTTAGCTATAAACCACTCAACTCAATAAATTAATAGGCCTCTTAATAAACTAAATCATACAGTCATTAACTTGAAAAAACCAAGAAATACATATATTTGAATAGAAGAATAATTAAAATTAAGGACAATGTCTCACAATTTTATTAACCAGATTGAATTCCCCTTGAATCGGCTAAAGAACTTAGCTAGACATGATAGAAAAGAAAGACAAAAGAAATAAATTATCTTCTCAATAATTCTTAGATGCCCTATTACGTAAAGGAAATAAATACATAAAATCATGAATCCATCAGACATGTTCCTAAGACTAATGAGGATACTCTAGACCTAATAGAGGCGAGACTAAACAATCATAAGTAACATTTACACCTCAATTGTAGTAGGTAAGCCGACCTAAGGAAACAAGCGAAGGGACTCTGTCTGCAACAGAGTAAAGATTATCTCACTAGATATATGTAAGGGATTAGTACGTATTTTATTTTCTTATTTCTATGCGCATGTGCTTACTACTTGTTTGGATTACTGTATGATAACATGCCATCCAATAACTTTGATAACTGTTCATGCATTTTCATATTATAACTCTATATTGGATTGGTTGATCATGGAATGTTTGATAACATGTGAATGTTTGACAACATGGTTTTTTACGATTTGCTTGTGTCCTAGTGGATTTGGATAGCTGGAATGGGATGGTTTATCTTGGTCCATTAAGCTAGGATAAGGATACCTGCATTAGTAATATTTCTTGGTTTAGGTTTCATATCCCGTGATAGGTAACCCTTGCCAATAGGGTTTTAGGTATTGGCATAGGCTTATTGTAGACCAACATTAGGTACGCCCCTTTCGCATTGTGAGCAGAGAAACGAACAGGATTGGGAACCAGTCTCTAGTGTTTCAGGAGAGACCTAGGGATGAGTTTGTTCTACGTGCTTACCATCAGGGATTGGGTAGTGTGTACCCAATGAAGTGGTTAAGGCATAGAATAAGATGCCAGGATGAAGCCTATGATGGGGGATGCTAGTGTAATGCCAGGACAGTATGTCCTTGCGTTTTATCTTTATTCTTTGGGTAATGTTTCACATGTGATGAGGAGCTAAGTGTATGTCATTCACCTCACCCATGCTTGAATATTCTTCATTAGTATTTAAGTGCGATGCTACTTGCACATGTTTATTCACAGACCATTGACCTTAATAATTTATCATGCATTTTGTGCCTGTGCATGCTAATTTCTCATTAAGCGTGTGGTTTGCTCACCCTTATACGTTCACCTTTTTTTTAAAGATTTTTTTGTAGATAACTTAGCTGAAAATGATATGATTGAAGATGAAGAACCTGAAGAAGATTTACATGACTCCTCATGTGAATGTGATGATTGTCTTTCTGGTTAGAAGACAATGTTTTTGAAGAAGAGAAGACTTATCTGTCTGAGAGAAAAGACTATATTTAGATATTTGCTTAGCTTTAATTTTGTTATTTGTTCTAGGCATTGTTTGATCTGTGAGAATTTGTTTAAGTATTCAATACATGGTATTACTTTATTCTATGTCTTGGTTTGAAGACAAATAAACCTTTATACAATTATCCAGTACAGTTAGATTTAGTTTATGGTTCTTAGTTATTTGATTCTACTATTATTTGATTTGCTCTCTGTGATTCCCATAATCAACGTTGTGGTTAATAAAAGAGTTGTGATACGTGGTGACTGTGAATGGATCCTGGTGTGGTAGTACTTGCACAATGAGGAAACCGTGGTCATACCAAAACGTCAGGGTCTTGGGGTGTGACAAAAGATTGTATCAGAGCAGATCACTTTACATACATTCACAACTACTAGCAGAGTAAATTGAACCAAACCAGTTAGAATTAAATAAAAGCTTATAAGAAAACAAATATTAAGCCCTTGTTGGTTGAAACTATAGCATAAACTTTAAAAAGAGCATAATATAATAAATAAGTAAACTTCTTGATTCTCATTACAAAATGATGTTTGTTACAAAAGAGAGTGATGAATCGGGACAAATACAATGATGTGACTATCACTCGACCAACGAAACAAAAGAAAATAATATAAAAGGGAAAAATAAATTATGACTAAAACTAAAAAAAAGTAAAAAAGTCTTTCTACTAGATATAAACTACTGACTCCACCTAAGTGGTGGAAAAACAAAGCCTACAATCCCCATAGCCTTTCGCATCTCATCGACCTCATCCCTAAGTCCCTGAATGATGCTATACAGATCTTGAACTGTAGGCTCAGGAACAATAGGCGTAGGACTATGAACCTTTGTCGATGCTGATGGAGTACCTCTAACCTCAGTGACGGTGTACCCTGCTGTTGAGTACCCTCCACATCATCTACATCATCATCATCGTCACCCTTTGCATTATCATTAGAACTAGCAGAATCCATTGGAACATCCTCTGCATGTGCACCATCTGCAGCCATTGCTATAGCGTTAGTGAGTGCATCATCCTCTACAAGTCTGCCAGAAGCAATAAGAGCGATAACTGGTGGTAAAATAGCCTCCAACTCATCATCTCTTAATACTACATTTTGTAACCCTCCCATGCATCCCAGTGCATGCCAGCCAAAATAAGAGTGAACTGACGTCTCTACTCCCCCATCCTTAAAAATGTCAACGCCCAACTCTCTAAATAGCCATGTAAGTAGTTGACCGTATGGAAAGTTCCTTTCATTGCTATATGTAGTGACAATCATCGTCTTCATCAAAATGTAAGGCAAACACAACTAGTAATGAGTACAGACGCAGTAGGTCACATATTCATTGAAGCTTGCAATCACCTCTCTATATTTGCTCCTAGGGATGATGTTGTGCTGAGTAATCCAATTGTATACCCTCAAAATTGGTCAATACACAGACTCAACATATTTTTGTCCTGGTATGCTCAACTAACTCCAGATCTCCTGTCTGAAAGTCTATGATATAAGATCAGATGAAGAATAACCTGGCCCCGCGTATACACAGTCACCTGCAGCTGAAACATGCAATAACTCCGCCAACTAATGGACATCAAAGGAAATATCCTGGCCGTTTACCCTGCTGGATATCCTCAAACCAAGTTTAGATGCTCATATTGAGATCGGTCTCCACTCAAAGATTGCAGTAAAACAATCTTACTAGATTAGGCCTGGTAACTATCCTATACCTAAAGACCGGTGCCCAGCCTAATGCAGTAAAAGCCTTCCCAAAGGCAAAGCGTAGCCTTTCGAAGTCAACGAATCTCCCAGACTTGATGGAAGCATCCTGGAATCTAGGCTAAGCATCTTGGTAAGCATAAGAATGAAACCTGTAAGCATCGAAGGCTAGTGGTCTAACCATTTTGCTTCAAAACACACAAGAATGGAAATTGTATGAAGGACATAGTTGAGCAAGTGTTAGACAAATAAGACAAATAAGTGAAATTTATAATGGAATAAAACATGGTTTGAATTATTTGTAAACGAATAAAATAGAAGCTTCATTGGAAATTTTGATTAAAATGCATCGAATAGCCGATATAGAAAATATGGAATCTGTAGCGAAATGTGGAAAATAAATTCTAAATGGCTAGAAATGTTCTAAACATGTCATAAAAGTACTATTTTTGACATTTGAGGCATTGGAAATCGATAAGTGAATGATTTGAAGCAATTTGGTGAATTATGGGAAAAAATTGAAGTTAAGCAATATGTAAAGAAAATCATATTTGATTGGTCAAAAACGTCCTAAAAACTTCTAAATGTGGTTGCATTAAGTTTTAGCAAGTTACATGAAGCATATAGGAATTAAAATGAAAACCTAGGTATTAACCAAATTAAATGGGAAAATTTGAATAAGATTATGATTTGCATACCTTGGGAAAGTTGAAAAAGAAAAAAGGTGTAAGACCCGCACGCCATGAACCCAGCCTAACCTTACATTTTGTGTCGGGACCCGTCTACATATCATGGTCGAGCCAAGTGGACCAAGTGTGTGAAGAAACCCAAGACCCAATATGAAAATTTACCCAAAAACAGTCAAAATGAGGGTAGGGTCGCATGTTTTAATAGGCAGGTCCGACCCTCACCATCGACCCTCACCATCGACCCTCAACCATGGGTCACAGGGTCTATGAGTTGTCCGACCCTCCCATCGACCCTCACCATCGACCCTCGGTACGCGGGAAAAACAGCACGAACCGAAAATTAGGAAACCTTCCTAATTTCGATTGGAACCTTTCCTAAACTTAATGGGACTTATTTTGGGAGGTTTTACTCTATAAATAGGACGTCCCTAAGTCTCTTTCACTCCTTTTACAACCCTAATTGGAATGAGAGAAAGAGAAGAGAAGGAAGAGAAGAAGAGAAGGAAAACTTGAAGAAAAGGCTGAGGAAGAAGAGGAAATTCAGAGGAACTCTGAATATCAGCAAAACTAAGGTATGAATACATTCCCCATGATTTATTTAAGACTTTAGAATGGTTTATGAAGAGGATATGACTTAGAAGAAACCCCATCCATGGTTATGTTTTCATGGAAAACCATGGAGGAGATCATTAAAACCATATAGGTGAATAAAGTATAGTTCTAAACCATAGAACATGTATAGAATGGATTGTGGAAGTAAGCCATAGGACCCAACCATGAAAGAGAGAAAGAAATCTGATATTTTTGACTCAAACCATGGAGGGTCGCACCTAGGGTCGATGGCAGATCCGACCCTAGCATCGACCCTCAGTGTTCGGGAAGTTCAGATTAGGGGGAGGGTCGCACCCAGGGTCGATCATGACTCCGACCCTACCTCCGACCCTCAGTTAACAGAATGGTTTTTAAATTTAGAATTTATTCTAATTAAATTTTATCGGCTTTGTTAGGTCTTCTAGCAATATAATAACATTATAAAGGTGATTCTAAAGCTTGGAAGAGTATCTATTAGCAAGCTAAGGTGAGGGAACAAGACCTAAACTAATTGATTAATAATAAATTATTTTTTTATTTCTTGAGTCCGATGCCATGAATGATTTTATGCTTGTATGATTGTTATGTGCATTCAACATGTCATCCAATATTTCTATTATTACTGTTCATGCATATTTAAATTTATTGATTATAACATGATGATGTTGATGATGGTAGGAATAGGCATGTGAATGTTTGTGTTTGGATGGTGTACATGGTGCGGGTAGGGATGGTATCAACCGGTACTTCGATGCCGTTCTCATCGGGGTATATTGTGCCATGGTCTATTCAAGTCATGTCCACTAAGCAAGTGTTAGTGTGCTTGATGCAAGTGGAGCATTAGGGGGAGGACGTGGCATTGTGGTTCAGCCTGGTCACCAGACTCTAGCTCTATTTCTACTCAAGTCTTGTCCACTAACATCGTCGTATCGCCATTACCTTAGCGGAACTAATATGTCGTAGGGCATCGGGGGGACGTGGCATTGTGGTTCAGCCTGGTCACCAGACCCTAGCTCTATCTCTATGGATGTATTGAGGGATGCTGGGGTGAGGCCTTGGATACATTGTTTGACATTAGGGTTGGTTAGTTGCGAGCCCAGTTTGCAAGCCCTCGCCAACAAGGGCTTACGTGTTGGTATGGGCAACCGGTACAGCCATGCCATTTTCATGGGATATATATTGTCCATGGTGGGTGCATGTGGGGTGACAGTACCATTTTCATTGGGCGTTTCCACACACTCGTGTATAGAGGTGCGGCGGCCACCTATCCTTTCTATAGCACATTGTAAACTTTAAACCAGACCAAAGATATGAATTGATTGCATGCATATGTATTGTTGCATTATTTTGTTTCCTCACTGAGCTGTGATATGTGCTCACCCTTTCAAATTCGAATACTTTTAGTTGATGATGCAGGTACCACCGTTGAAGATTACATGAACGCTCCTGTGTACGGGCTTGTGGCGACAATGGAAGCTGAAGACATAGTGGATACGCACGACTCCTCTTGCGAGTGCAACTCATGCGTATTCGATTAGATTTGGTTTTATTTATTTGGATTTAGTAAAGACATGTATTCGATATTTTAATTATGTCTCGATTGAAACAACATAATTGGATATTTTATTTATGAGTATCACAGTTAGAATTTCTCAGTTCATTATCTGTAAGACTTCCGCTATTTATTTTATTACCTCTGATTAATGTGGAATGTGTTTTGGTTTATCATATGTGGGATAGCCTATTTTGAGATCCTGGTTGAACCGTTGGTTTATTGACGGTTCATCACACTATTTCGAATGGGGCGAATTGAGGTGTGACAACTTGGTATCAGAGCTCTCGTAGGCCTTACCCATTAAACCTGAGTACTTCCACTAGAGTCCATGAACTGAGTTAGGATAAATTAAAAGCTTTAATACAAACACACAATAAGCACCTGTATTGGTTGAGACAGAACCTAAACAAGACAATAATGTACCTATAAAAGGTGGAACCATATATATACACTCACACAGAAAGAGAAGACAAAAAAATTATCTTAATAAACAAACAATATAGGGTATTATCTATAAGTTGGGTAGTTATCCAAGTATACAAGGATATAGTACAGTAGCAAGAAGGAAGCATCTGTAAAATAGAAAAATTAAATGCCGAGTTGGTACTCACAAGATGTGGAACTCAATGTAAGACAGAGGAAGAAGGAAAATGGCTAGTAATGCCAAAACCCCTGTAGAGATAAAGGAATAGTTCTCGGGCTAAATCCAAACAGAGATAAGAGGATACTGGCCATGTAAGTAGATATGTTTATATAGGATGCGGTGCATTATTGACTTACTCTTATGATTATAGAGGATGCACATACTTGATTTTAATTCTCGTAACTTGACAGGATACCTTCTTGATTTAACCTGTCAATTGGAGTTATAGATATTGTTTCTTTAATCATAGTCCTGATTATATGAATCTGAACCACTCTCATGATCAACAACATGAACAAAGATATGAACTGAATGAATAGTTAAATGTTTAATCGTGTTGAGCGTACATTTTCGATTTATACCTGATTTATTGATGTACGAAATCTTTCTCCTGATTTATACCTGATTTACTGATGTATGAAAGCTTCTCCAGAATTACTCTTGTAGTGCCTTGACCAATGGCATTATATACTCGGGAAAAATGGATGATTTCCCAGGGTCGGATACTGAGGGTCGGATACCCATCGACCCCCACCATCGACCCTGCATAGAAAAGACAGTATTTTTTACTGAATGATTTGAAATATTTGAAAATACCATTGGTTAGTGTATCCAAATATGAGAATGAAGCATATATTGATTGCCTCACGTGTTCTATGACTTTTCAGACACTACACCACCAGAATAGGAAATGGCTGGGCGAAGAGGGAACAGACGCGGACGTAACCAAATCCCACCACCACCACCGGTAGATGAAACCAGTCATGAAATTCCTGAAGTACCAGAGAATCCAAACGTGGCACTGCCAGGAGCTAATGGTCAGGCAAATCCTACAAACTTGCCAGCCCCACCTATAGATTTAGTCACAATCGTAATGAACTTGGCACAACAACTGCAACAAATACAACAGGTGCAAACTAATATGCAAGCTGCCATAGGCGTGCGTTTTCCAGCTGCACATACGACACAGATGCCAGCAGGACAGGCAAGCACAATACTAGGGGAAAATAATGCAGTACCCCATGCACCTCAAACACCAGTCATGCAAGCTCCAGTGCAAAACCCTGAGATAGCTCAAGGTGGTTTTCAGTACCAACCACCTATGTACGGGGCCTATGCTCCGTATCAGCTGGACCGCTCCAGAATGGTCGGGCATTTTCTTAAGATGAAGCCCAAAGAATTCGATGGTAAGCCAGCAGATCCTTTGTGGCCGGCACACTGGATTGATGAAATGGAAAGAAATTTTATGATGATGACCGTAAATGAGGAGGAGAAAGCGTTGTGTGCCACATTTATGCTCAAGAGCGATGCACACCATTGGTGGAAGTCTACCAGGACATATCTATTAACCAAACATGCCCACTTGACCTGGGATATATACAAAGAGGCATTCTTTGAGAAATACATCCCTAGAAGTTTCAGAGATTCTATGGAGAGAGAGTTCCTAAGTTTATATCAGGGGCAAATGACTATCGACGCATATCAACAGCGTTATGAGGAGCTTTTTTTCTTTGCACCAGTCAGTATGCAAGAGGAGGATACGAAAACCCGAAGGTTCGTCATGGGACTTAGGGGAAGCATAAGCGAACATGTTTTGGGACTGGAGAAGAAAATCTACAATGAAGCTGTACAAATTGCTCGAGTGATAGAGTCGAGCCAAAAAGAGAGCTATTTTACTCAAAATAGGGGAATAAAAAGGCCAAATGAAAATTTTTACAACGGAGGCAACACCAAGGTATTCCAACCCTTCCGTACCCAGGGCTTCAATGCTGCAACCAAAACCATTTCAGCAACTCCATGGCAACCAAAGCAAAATGGTGAGGGGATCAGATGTTTTAACTGCAACCAAGTAGGGCATGTCTCAAGAGAGTGTACTAAGCCCAGAAAACAACTACAGCAAGGAAGAGTTTACGCTGTTTCAGCCAAGGATGCTGCCGCATCGTCTGATGTGGTCACAGGTATGACCTGAACCTGTCATTTTATGTTACATTGCATGAGCATATAGACTAAATTAAAACAAATCATAGGTATTGTACCTAGTAATGGCATTCTTGCCAGAGTGCTCTTTGATTATGGAGCTACTCATCCTTTTATATCTGTGTCATTTGGAAAGAAACTAAATATACCCCTTAAATCTTTAGATTACAAACTGCTTATATGATCGCCGATGAGAATTATGAAGTCCAAGGAAGGACCCAGTATAAATGCTACCTTATGTTTTGCAGCAATAGATTCGGATTTGGAAGGAGAGTAACATATAATAGAAACTCGTGATGATCCAATTAAGCGAGAATTTATGGATGAACTTATGGAGCAATAGTTCGTCGATTGCGCTTGTGGCAATAAAGATCATCTCTGAATTGATGGATGAAGTAGAAGTAGTAATTTTGTTAGGTTTGTATATAGGAACGGTGTAAGCAGACTTAGAAAAGGAAAACCAAACCCCGACTTTTGTTTTGGGAATGGAATTTGCAGTATTGTGAACTATGTCAATGATTTGCCACTGACTCCCAAATCGGTTGACATGGTTGGGTGATTATTGATCGCCTTATGAAGATAGCTCAGTCCATTGCTATACGACCTCGGTATGCTTTGGAGCGGTTAACTAAGCTATAGGTGGATAATATTTCCAGATTGAATGGTATGCATGAGAGCTTAGTGTCGGTCGAAGGCTTATGCCTTATCTCAAAGTTTTGGGAGGATCTACAAAAAATAATGGGGACAAAGTCGAAGTTTAGTACTACACTTTACCCCAAACCGATGGATAATCGGGGCAGACTATACAGATCCTAGGAGATATGCCCCGAGCTTGTGAATTGATTTCAAGGAGTTGGAGTTGAGAAGTTACCATGAATTGAAGATGCTACCAAGCTATCATGTAAATGTCACCCATATGGCATGGTACGGTAGAAATGTCAAACCCCTCTGGTTTGGAGTAAAGTCGGTAAATGAAGAATTTTGAGACCTAAGGCTAATGAAGAAAACTATCGAGTGGCAGACAAGATCAAAGGAAAGGGGCAGGATAGCTCAAGTTGTCAGAGAGACACCAAGACCTTGAGTTCGCCATAAGTGACAAAGTGTTCTTGAAGATATCATTTATGCGTAGTTTGAAACAATTAGACAAGAAGGGAAAGTCATAATTTATATATGTGTTGGATCTTATAAACTTTGGGGAGACGTAGAAAAGTCGCATATCAATTAGCGTTACCGCTGTCCATGTCTAGTGTGCATGATGTATTTCGTGTGTCACTGTTGAAGAAGTACATTAAAGATCCATATTAAAGGTATTGACCACAGAATCACTGGATTAGATAGAATGTTTAACTATTTAAGTGGTACCAGCCTAGTTCACTATTGGGAAGGTACAACGTTTCCAAAGCTGGGATAATTATTATGTGAAGGTAACCTGGCAAAGACAATACGTGGAGAAGAGTGCAGAGGAAGACGAAGATGCAATGCAGAAATATAATTCCCACCTATTGACTTTAAAGTAAAATAAAAATTTTGAGGACAAAATTTATTTTAAGGATGGGGGAGTGGTAAGATTCGTTCAAATTTTGAGGACAAAATTCATTTAAGGATGGGGGAGTTGTAAGATCCGTACTTTCAAATTTCGAGGACGAAATTTCTTTTAAGGGTGGTGGAGTTGTAAGACCCGCACGCCACGAACCCGGCCTAACCTTACATTTCGTGTCGGGACCCGTCTACATATCATGGTCGAGCCAAGTGGACCAAGTGTGTGAAGAAACCCAAGACCCAATATGAAAATTTACCCAAAAATAGTCAAAATGAGGGTAGGGTCGCGTTTTAACAGGCAGGTCCGACCCTCCAATCGACCCTCACCATCGACCCTCAACCATGGGTCGCAGGGTCTATGAGTTGTCCGACCCTCCCATCGACCCTCACCATCGACCCTCGGTACTCGGGAAAAACAGCACGAACGGAAAATTAGGAAACCTTCCTAATTTCGATTGGAACCTTTCCTAAACTTAATGGGACTTATTTTGGGAGGTTTTACTCTATAAATAGGACGTCCCTAAGCCTCTTTCACTCCTTTTACAACCCTAATTGGATTGAGAGAAAGAGAAGAGAAGGAAGAGAAGAAGAGAAGGAAAACTTGAAGAAAAGGCTGAGGAAGAAGAGGAAATTCAGAGGAACTCTGAATCTCAGCAAAACTAAGGTATGAATATATTTCCCATGATTTATTTAAGACTTTAGAATGGTTTATGAAGAGGATATGACTTAGAAGAAACCCAACTCATCCATCCATGGTTAGGTTTTCATGGAAAAGCATGGAGGAGATCATTAAAACCATATAGGTGAAAAAAGTATAGTTCTAAACCATAGAACATGTATAGAATGGATTGTGGAAGTAAGCCATAGGACCCAACCATGAAAGAGAGAAAGAAATCTGATATTTTCGACTCAAACCATGGAGGGTCGCACCTAGGGTCGATGGCAGATCCGACCCTAGCATCGACCCTCAGTGTTCGGGAAGTTCAGATTAGGGGGAGGGTCGCACCCAGGGTCGATCATGACTCCGACCCTACCTCCGACCCTCAGTTAACAGAATGGTTTTTAAATTCAGAATTTATTCTAATTAAATTTTATCGGCTTTGTTAGGTCTTCTAGCAATATAATAACATTATAAAGGTGATTCTAAAGCTTGGAAGAGTATCTATTAGCAAGCTAAGGTGAGGGAACAAGACCTAAACTAATTGATTAATAATAAATTGTTTTTTTATTTCTTGAGTCCGATGCCATGAATGATTTTATGCTTGTATGATTGTTATGTGCATTCAACATGTCATCCAATATTTCTATTATTACTGTTCATGCATATTTCAATTTATTGATTATAACATGATGATGTTGATGATGGTAGGAATAGGCATGTGAATGTTTGTGTTTGGATGGTGTACATGGGGCGGGTAGGGATGGTATCAACCGGTACTTCGATGCCATTCTCATCGGGGTATATTATGCCATGGTCTATTCAAGTCATGTCCACTAAGCAAGTGTTAGTGTGCTTGATGCAAGTGGAGCATCAGGGGGAGGACGTGGCATTGTGGTTCAGCCTGGTCACCAGACTCTAGCTCTATCTCTACTCAAGTTTTGTCTGCTAACATCGTCGTATCGCCATTACCTTAGCGGAACTAATATGTCGTAGGGCATCGGGGGGCGTGGCATTGTGGTTCAGCCTGGTCACCAGACCCTAGCTCTATCTCTATGGATGTATTGAGGGATGCTGGGGTGAGGCCTTGGATACATTGTTTGACATTAGGGTTGGTTAGTTGCGAGCCCAGTTTGCAATCCCTCGCCAACAGGGGCTTATGTGTTGGTATGGGCAACCGGTACAGCCATGCCGTTTTCATGGGGTGTATATTGTCCATGGTGGGTGCATGTAGGGCGACAGTGCCGTTTTCATTGGGCGTTTCCACACACTCGTGTATAGAGGTGCGGAGACCACCTATCCTTTCTATAGCACATTGCAAACCTTAAACCAGACCAAAGATATGAATTGATTGCATGCATATGTATTGTTGCATTGTTTTGTTTGCTTACTGAGCCGTGATGTGTGCTCACCCTTTCGAATTTGAATACTTTTAGTTGATGATGCAGGTACCACCATTGAAGATTACATGAAGGCTCCTGTGTACGGGCATGTGGCGACAATGGAAGCTGAAGACATAGTGGATACGCATGACTCCTCTTGCGAGTGCAACTCATGCGTATTCGATTAGATTTGGTTTTATTTATTTGGATTTAGTAAAGACATGTATTCGATATTTTAATTATGTCTCGGTTGAAGCAACATAATTGGATATTTTATTTATGAGTATTACAGTTAGAATTTCTCAGTTCATTATTTGTAAGACTTCCGCTATTTATTTTATTACCTCTGATTAATGTGGAATGTGTTTTGGTTTATCATATATGGGATAGCCTATTTTGAGATCCTGGCTGAATCGTTGGTTTATTGACGGTTCATCACACTATTTCGAATGGGGCAGAATTGGGGTGTGACAAAAGGAGCTGTGGATTCTAGCAAATTCATTTTTATGGTCAGACCTCCATGGTTCCTTGAGGTTGTACTTGTCAATAAACAATTCCCTCGTCAAAAAAAGAAAAGATAAAGTTGTTTAGGCTTTGAAATGTGTTTGGAATGAGTGAAATAGACCAAGAAAATGATTAGAGTTGGTCTTTAACCTTTTCCTCCTTCTTTACCTTGTTTGAAATATGAATGGTAGGGAAAATGACAACACTTGGCCACTTTTCACGCACGTTTTTGAGTTAGCCGGTTGAAAAAATCGACCTGATATATCGCTAGATCTGATCGACCACATCAATCAACTGCCTGCTGATAGAAAGCTTAGTTTGGATTATTTTTGAAAATTTTCATCATCAAACCCATTTTTGCCTGCTCTAATATGATTATGGAGTGATTTTAATTGATAATTAATCATTAGAGCATTATTTTGGATTAAGTTAAAAATTACTATTGCTAAACATCGATATGCTGTACAGGAATAGACAACAACATTCTCAATGGCCCCTAATACCCATGGCAATCATTGGAATCCGAATGATGATCAAGGTTCCAGGGAAAACATACCCTTGCCTCTGCCACTGGAAATGTTCCACCTCTTCCACCTTCCCCTGTGAGGACTAATGCTGACCTAGCAACTATCATTGGAAATCTGGCAAGATCTGTCACACCCCAATTTCGCACTGTACAGAATGGTGTGATGAACCACTAGCAAACCAACGGTTCAACCAGGATCTCGAGTAGGCTATATTCTTGTTATCTAAACTTCCACACATCCATAATCATAATCAGAGTAAATAATAGCGGAAATCTTATAATAAAATGAACTGAGAATCTACTGTGATATAAATATTAAATAGAAAATTATTCTGTATCAACTGGGACATAAATAATTATCAAATACATGTCTTTATTAAATTCCAATAAAGAAATCAAGAAAAAATCTAATCGAATACACATGAGTTGCACTCGCAAGAGGAGTCATGTGTATCTACTTCAGCTTCAGCTTCCATCGCCACCACGTTCCCGTATGCTGGAGCATTCATATAATCTTCAATGGTATAACCTGCATCATCAACTAAAAATATTCGACGTCGAGGGGGTGAGAACACATCACGGCTCAGTGAGTAGACAAAACAATGCAACAGTACATTTGCATGCAATCAATTCATATCTTTGGTCTGGTTTATAGTTTGCAATGCGCAATAGAAAGGTTGGGTGGTCAAAGGTTAACGTTTATTGACCCCGCCTCTATACACAGGGTGTGGAAGTTCACCCGAAGGTTAACGTTTATCGTCGTCCCCATCCACCCTAACCATGACATTATACAACAAAGGTTAACGTTTATTGCTATATAATACCATACCAACACGTAAGCCCCTGTTAGTGAGGGCTTGCAAACTGGGCTCGCAACTAGACCAATCCTAATGCCAAATAGTGTATCCAAGGCCTCACCTCAGCATCCCTCAGAATGTCCATAGAGATAGAGCTAAGGCCCCCCGGTAGAGTCAGAGACTACAAGGACCGAGACCACCTCCCCTGATACTCTACGACATAATAGTTCTGCTAAAGTAATGGCGATACGACGATGCTAATGCACAAGACTTGAGTTAGAGATAGAGCTAAAGTGCTGAGACCCGCCAAAGGTTAACATTTATTGACGTTCTCATCACACCTCCCCTGATAATCCCTCGCATCAAGTACACCAACCACAGACATACAATCACATGCATATTCCTATCATCAACATCATCATCATGTTATAAAAAATAAAGTAAATATGCATGAACAAATAATAGAAATATTGGATGGCATGTTGTATGCACGTTACAAACATATTCGCATAGAATCAAGCATGGCATTGGACTCAAGAAATAGAAAACAGTTTGTTATTAACCAATTAGTTTAGAGTTCTGTTTCCTCACCTTAGCTTGCTAATAGATACTTTTCCAAGCTTTATAATCACCTTTATATTGTTATTGTATTGCTAGAAGACCTAACAAAGTCGATATAATTTAATTAGAATTAATTCTAAATTTAAAAACTATTCTGTTAACTGAGGTTTGGAGTCATGATCGACCCTGGGTGCGACCCTCCCCAAATCTGAACTTCCCAAACACTGAGGGTCGATGGTCAGGATTACCTAGGGTCGGATGGTCATCGACCCTCAGTGCAACCCTCGGTGCACTTTGGTCCAATTCCCTCTTTTAGTCCATTCTTCGTGCTTGGGATCCTATGGCTTGCTCCTACATTCCATTCTACATTCATTCCATGGTTTGAAACCATGTATAATCCACCTAGATAGCTTTCATGTAATCTCCCATGGTTTTCCATGAAAACCTAACCATGGGTTGATGGTTTGGGTTTCTCCGAGATCACATTCTCATCAATATCTAACCTAAGGTCTGTAGAAACTCATGGAATTAGTATCCATACCTGAGAAGAATACTCCTTCTCTGCAACTCTTCTCTTTTGGCTAACTTCTCTTCCTTGCTTCTCTTCTTCTTTTTTTCCTTCTCTTCTCTTTCTTTCAGTTCTATTAGGGTTGTAAAAGGAGTGAAAGAGGCTTAGGGACGTCCTTTAAATAGAGTAGGAACATCCTAAAATAAGTCCCATTGAGATTAGGAAAGAATCCCAATCGAAAATTAGGAAATTTCCTAATTTCTATTTCTTACGGTAACCGAGGGTCGATGGGAGGGTCGATGATCCCGTCGACCCTAGGGTTCAAGATGTCCGACCCTCCCTTCAAAATTGAGGGTCTAACTTTCTGCTTTGGGAGGTCCGACCCTGCTTAGCTGGGTATACGACCCTCCCTTCAAATTAAGTGTTTTTGGGTCTATTTAATACCTGGGATCTCGATCTCCTTCACGCCCTTGGTCCATTTGACTCGACCATGATGGGTAAACCTGGTTCAAGGTGGTAAGACCGGGTTAGATTGACATGGGTCTTACAACTCCCCCCTACTTATTAAAATTTTGTACTCAAAATTGTACGTACCTTCTGAATCAAATAAGTGAGGGTATTGCTTCCGCATAGCATTTTCTTCTTCCCATGTAATTTCTTCCATGTCTCTACTTTTTCATGTGACCTTAACATAATAGATATCTCGGTTGCATAGACGTTGAACCTTTCGGCTGGTGATTTTTGTTGGTGTTACTTCAAATGTCAAATCATCAGTCAATTCTGGCAAATCTACTGTCAAAATGTGCGTTGGATCCTTGACATACTTCTTCAATAGGGAAATGTGAAATACGTCATGCACACTTGACATAGATGGTGGTAGTGCTAACTGATAAGCCACTTTACCACGCTTAGCTAGAATCTCATATGGCCCGACATATCTTGGACTTAGTTTTCCTTTCTGTCCGAACCTTTTTAATCCTCGCATAGGCGATACCTTCAAAAATACTTTATCACCATATGGCGAACTCCAGATCTCTGCGTCGAGTATCTGCATATTGCTTCTGACAATTCTGAGCAGTTCTTACTCTTTCCTTGATAATGTCGACCACTCGGCAAGTCTCTTCAACCAATTCTGACCCAATAATGCTACGTTCTCCAACTTCATTCCAAAACAAAGGAGTTCGACACTTCCTGCCATACAGTGCTTCATCAGGTGACATCTGTATAGTAGCCTGATAGCTATTATTATAAGCGAACTCGATCAATGGTAACTTTTCATCCCATGATCCTTTGAAATCAATTACACATGCTTGTAGCATATCTTCTAGAATCTGAATTGTACGCTCTGACTGTCCGTCTGTCTGTGGGTGGAATGCAGTACTGAACTTCAACGTTGTACCCATAGCCTTTTGTAATCCTTCCCAAAACTTGGAAGTAAATCGTGGATCTTTATCAGACACAATGCTTTCTGGAACACCATGTAATCAAAAAATATTATCCACATACAGCTTTGCTAACCTCTCCAGTGTATACTGAGGTCGTATCGGTATGAAGCGAGCTGTTTTAGTCAGACGGTCCACAATCACCCAAACTGCGTCAACTACTCAAGGAGTCAGTGGTAGTCCCGTGACAAAGTCCATTGTGATGCAGTCCCATTTCCATGCTGGTTCCGGTAATGGCTGTAACAGTCCTGCGGGTCTTTGTCGTTCAGCCTTTACTTTCTGACAATTTAGGCATTGAGACACGAACTTGACTACATCTGCTTTTATTCCCCTCCACCAATATAGTTTCTTTAGATCATGATACATTTTTGTACTTCCAGGATGTATCGAATAGATGGTGGTATGGGCTTTTCATCAGTCAGTGTCTAATGTCCATACTTTCTATTTCTGGTACACATATTCTTCCTTTGTATTTCAGTACTTTCTCTTCGTCCAAGGTGAACTCAAGATTAGTCCTACCTTTCTCGATATCTTCTTGTACTGTTCTCAGATAAGGATCTGATTTGATAGCTGTCTTCACTTCATCCATTATGTCCGGTATAATCTTCAACGCAGCGAACATATTTGAAAACCGATGAATGAACCCTTGGTTGGCTGACTCATCCGTTGCGTCTATCACATATTGCTCATTGCCGTGATTGAATACTCCTTGAGATTTTATCATTTCTTTTCTGCTTAACACATCCGCTACTACGTTCGCTTTTCCTGGATGCTACTGGATATCACAATCATAGTCTTTCAGTAGTTCCAACCATCTTCTTTGTCTCATATTCAATTCCTTCTCATTAAATAGATAAGTAAGCCTTTTATGGTTTGACTTAATCTGGAATTTCTCTCCGTATAGGTAATGTCTCCATATCTTGACAGCATGCACTACTGCCGCTAGCTCCAGATCATGAGTGGGATAATTTTTCTCATGTACCTTTAACTTTCTTGAAGCATAAGCAATTACTTGCTCTCCTTGCATAAGCACACATCCCAGTCCCAGTCCCGACGCATCAGTGTATAGAGTAAATGTCTGTCCTGGAATGGGAATAGTCAAAATCGGAGCGGATATAAATCTAGTCTTCAACGTTTGGAAACTCTTCTCACATTTATCGGTCCACACGAACTTTTTACCTTTCTTAGTCAAACTTGTGAGAGGTATGGCAATCCGGGAATAGTCTTCTACGAATCTCCGATAATAACTAGCTAGACCCAGAAAACTTCTAATTTTTGAAACGCTCTTTGATGCTTCCCACTTTATAATAGCCTAGATCTTGCTGGGGCCCACTTTGATTCCTTCAATGGATACTACATGGCCTAAGAAGGCGACTTCACTTTGCCAAAACTCACACTTCGAAAATTTGGCATATAGTTTCTCTTTCCTTAAATGCTGTAGGGCAGCATTTAGGTTCTTGATATGAGTTTCTTCGTCCTTGGAGTATACCAATATATCATCAATAAATACTATAACCGACGTATCCAACATGTCGTGGAAAACCCGGTTCATTAGTTCAATAAAAGTTGCTGGTGCGTTCGTTAATCCAAAAGACATGACCAAGAACTCATAATGTCCGTATCTGGTCCTGAAAGCTGTCTTAGGAATATCACCCTCTTTAATCTTCAATTGATGATAGCCCGATCGAAGATCGATCTTAGAAAATACCTTTGCTCCTTGCAACTGATCAAACAAGTCATCGATCTGTGGTAGTGGGTATCGATTCTTGATTGTCAGTTTATTCAACTCCCGATAGTCGATGCATAATCGAACACTACCGTCCTTCTTCTTCACGAATAACACCGGCGCTCCCCATGGTGATATACTGGGTCGAATATAACCCTTGTCCAGTAGTTCTTGTAGTTGCACTTTCGGTTCCTTCGGTTCCGTAGGAGCCATTCCGTAAGGTGCTTTTGATACGGGTGCGGCTCGGGTACAAGATCTATCACAAACTTTGTGGCTCGGTCGGGTGGTAAACCTTGTAGTTCCTCTGGAAATACGTTGGGATAGTCCCGCACGACTTCAATATCTTCCATTTGTGGTGCTTCCTTGGTTAGGTCGACCACTGATACTAGATACCCGACTGCCCCCTTCTCGAGGCACTTCTTAGCCTTTAGTGCTGAGAGTATGAGCTTGCGTCTACGGGAAATTTTGGTTCCCGTAAAACTGAATTCTGCTCCTGCTTGGTCTTTAAATGTTAGCTTCTTTTTGGCGCATAGTAGGTTCGCAGAATGCCGAGCTAACTAGTCCATTCCCAAGATGATGTCAAAGTCTGCAATCTCAAGTTGTATCAAGGTTGCATCTAAGGTTTTCTCACCAATGCGGACTGGACATGGTCCATATCCTTTTTCTAATTCCACTTCTAACCCCATCGGTGACCGTACAAGTAATTTGTAGTCTAATGTTTTGATGGGTAAGTTTATCTTCTTTCCGAATGACACAGATATGAATGAATGAGTAGCTCCTGAATTAAAGAGTAGTCTGGCGGGTGCGCCATTTATAGGTACGATACCTGTGATTTATTTTAACTTAGTCTACATGCTCACACAATGTAATTACAACTTCAAAAAGTTTCAGTCATACCTGTGACCACATCGGGTGATGCGGCCGCATCCTCGGATGTAACAACATATACCCGTCCCTGATGGAACTGCTTCTTGGGCTTAGGGCACTCCCTTGCCATATGTCCCGGTTGGTTGCAGTTATAACACTTTGGACTTTTAGAATTTAGCTGTGGCTGAGGTTGAGTTACTGGAGTAGTCTTGGTTGCAGTAGTAAAATTCTGAGGGCGGAAAGGCTTATATATCTTGTTATTGCCTCCGTTATAAGAATTTCCAGCTGGCCTTTTGATACCCCGGTTCTGTGTGAAATAACTCTCCTTCTGGCTCGATTCAATAACTCAAGCTATTTGGACAACTTCATTATAAATCTTCTTTTCTAAGCCTAGAACATGCTCTCTGATGCTTCCTCTCAGTCCCGTAACGAACTTACAGGTTTTGGTTTCTTCTTCCTGCATACTCAATGGGGCGAAGAAAAACAGCTCTTCATAACGCTGTTGGTACGCATCCATTGACATCTGACCCTGATATAGACTCAGAAACTCCTTCTTCAGAGAATCTCTGAAGCTTCATGGAAAATATTTCTCGAAAAAAGCTTCTTTATAAACAGCCCAAGTCAGTTGGGCGTGCTTGGTCAATAGATAGGCCCGGGTAGATTTCCACCAGTGATGTGCATCGCCTTTGAGCATGAAGGTGGCACATAATACTTTTTCTTCCTCTGTAATAGTCATCATGAGGAAATTTCTCTCCATCTCGTCTATCCAGTGTGCTGGCCATAATGGATCAGACGGCTTGCCATTAAATTCCCTAGGCTTCATCTTTAAAAACCTCTCAACCAGTCGAGAGTGATCCATCTGATTTTGGGGATATGCCCCAAACATATGGGGTGGATACTGGTAATTAACCTGAGCTGCTTCCAGAGCCTGTACTAGAATCTGTGCAGCAGGTTGTTGAGGTGTCTGAGGTGTTGGGTGGTTACCCATCGGTCTTTGCGCGGCTTGTCCCGTGCGCATAGGTGCAGCTTGAGTGGCTTGGAACATAATACCCATCGCAACTTGCATCCGAGCCGTGCGTGTTGCATCCGTGGCAGGCCGTGAGCCGGATTCATCACCACGGTTGCTAGCTCTGGTGGTGGAGGTGGTAAATTTGTAGGGTTTGCCTGTTCTGGATTACCCGGTGCATAATTATTTTCCTGACTGGTCTCCTCCATGGGTGGTGGTGGTGGAATTGCATTTCAGTTTTGTCGGGTTACCCTACGTCCAGACATAATTCCTTCTATGATTGGTGGTACCTGAAAATTATCCAAATAGGTGAGAAGTCATTTATATTTCATGTAGGCATGCTAACCGATATAAAATTCCATTCCAGCTCATTTTTAAAGAAAAATACTGTCTTTTCTATGCAGGGTCGATGGTGAGGGTCGATGGTATGTCCGACCCTTAGTATCCGACCCTGGGAATGACCTGTTCTTCCCGAGAGCTGAGGGTCGATGTGAGGGTCGATGGGTGTCTGACCCTCAGTTCCGACCCTTAGTTTTCTGTCAGATTCCCGAGAGCCGAGGGTCGATGGGAGGGTTGATGGTTTTGGTCGAATTGTCTGACCCTCAGACTAAAAATCAGATTTTTAAGATCCGATTTTGGATCATTTCTTATTATTTCCCTCCTTCGACTCGTCTCTCCCCTCTGAGTTGCTACAGTGCTACTCCACTGTTTTTGGTCGGTTTGACTCCGGGTTTCGACGTCCACGTCATCCATACGGTATGTTCTCTCTTTTTTTTTTCCTGTTTTTAGGTTTTCTTTTCTAGGTTTTTGTCCATTTAACTTGTATTTTTTCAAATTAAACTTTTTCCAACTGTAAAAATTCGATTTTTATTGGGGGCTTTTGTTATTGGTATCTCGAGGAATGAAAGCCCTCAAATTTTTTTGAATTTCATCGGTTGGTTATCGAGAAACTTGAATTTTTTCTCGTTTGCCCTAATTTGTCGAAATTTTTTCGATTTCTTGAAATTTCTTCAAATTGGTCTTCGTGGTTTCCATTTCCTATGGTGTGAGTGTCGTAGGATGTGTTGGACCCTAAGTAAGTCCTCCCACCCACGTGTATGAGTGAAAAGTGAGGCTTTTGGACAACTTACGTCGTTATAATGCTAAATTTTCAGATTTTTATCCTACTAACCCCTTGTCTCCCTTTCTCTTTCTTATCTGCAGGTACCATGGCTCATACCAAGATACCCAGAGTTCATGATCCGCTTCGCTTTCACTCTAATGAAGCCGAGGCACAGTATGCCGACTATGCTCGTAAGAAAGTGGAGGGTGGTCGTATGATGAACTTGGCTGAACTAGCCTTGTTCAACGTAGAGAGAGCATTTGGTGATATGGGGTGGCTCCCTGTCATTACCTACGACGCGTGCACATGTCCGGATTTGGTGCGCCAGTTCTATTGTAATCTCCAGGTGGTGGGGAATTTCAATGACGTTGAGCATGGCCAAGAGTTGCGCATCACCAGCTATGTTAAAGGGGTGCACATTTCCTTTGATTATCGGTAACTGGCCGATCTGTTGGGCATACCCTATGATGGCCGCATGGTGTACTGTGCGCCTGGAGAGCCCCGGTTTGTTTTCATGGAGATGAGGGCGAGATCGACAATCAGCTGCTACGACCGATCGCCGGCAAATGAGAGCTTGTTACTGCGTCCAACTCCACGGGTCTTCGTAAGATTATCCGGCATAATCGATTCCGTAGAGTGGGCACTATGAGAGGGTTTCTCGGCTGACCCGGTTTTTGATATATAGTATACGCACCCGGACAGCCGGTCCGCCTTCCCTACATCATCATGCGGACCATGATTAGTGCTACATTGTCCGGTCATAGGGGTAATCTACCCTATGGACGCATGATTCAGTTCTACTGA
This sequence comes from Protea cynaroides, assembly GCA_028583415.1. NCBI lineage: Eukaryota > Viridiplantae > Streptophyta > Magnoliopsida > Proteales > Proteaceae > Protea > Protea cynaroides. The sequence goes on from CM053276.1 coordinate 49,028,677, forward strand.
CCCGTCTGGGGGTTGACCTGGTAGATGAGAAGATCCAGGAGAAGACCTTCTCGTCACCTCTAGATTGGGAGGCTATCTGCAAGATGGGTATGCGGGATGCCCAAGTCAGTGATGAGGAGAGGAACGAGATGGCACGCCCTCACATTCGCATTTAGATGGCTGACGTTGAGGCCGCTGCTACCGCTGCTAGAGCTCATGTGGATCCTGTCGATGAAGACGATCGTATGTATATGGATGTCGACTCGATACCACCGCCTTCCCCTATACATGTAGCTGGAGTTGGTACTTCTTCTGCGGCAGCTCCTGTACCTGAGACTGGTCCTTCTCATGCGGCTGGTCCTTCACACCCACCTTCTGATATGATGGAGATGCTATAGGAGATCAGAGAGGCTCAGCGCAGATCTGATCTGAAGATGGAGGAGTTGTTAGACGCTCAGCGTATGAGGGTGGATGAGCTCATAACGATCCAGCGGGCGACTGATCAGAGGATAGCCGATCTTACCGCTAGTCTCCAGACGACCCAGACTCAGGTGGCCTGGTTGACTAGAGTCTACGCTGAGGATTATGACAGAGATCGTGAGGCACCGCCTCCTCCTTCACCTCCAGCTTCATGATTGTATTTATTTTCTTGTACTACAGAGTAACTGTCTGGGTTGTGGACTGTACTTTGCTTTAGTTACATTTTATTTCTCTCTCTAATTGTATGTAACTTGTTTCCCTTTTTATAGATGCATTATTCTCTTTTTAAATTTGGTCTCAACCATCACTTGTGCTTACAGTGTGTTAATATTACTGTTTTTACTTTTATCCTATCTCAGTTCACAATTGTCTCGAATGTATGTTAGTTTAGCGGACAAGGCCTGAGATGCTCTGGTACCAAGTTGTCACACCCCAATTTCACACTGTACAGAATGGTGTGATGAACTGCTAGCAAACCAACAATTCAACCAGGATCTCGAGTAGGCTATATCCGTGTTATCTAAACTTCCACACATCCATAATCATAATCAGAGTAAATACATAATAGCGGAAATCTTATAATAAAATGAACTGAGAATCTACTATGATATAAATATTAAATAAAAAATTATTCTGTATAAACTGGGACATAAATAATTATCAAATACATGTCTTTATAAAATTCAAATAAAGAAATCTAGAAAATATCTAATCGAATACACATGAGTTGCACTCGCAAGAGGAGTCATGTGTATCTACTTCAGCTTCAACTTCCATCGCCGCCACGTTCCCGTATGCTGGAGCATTCATATAATCTTCAACGGAATAACCTGCATCATCAACTAAAAATATTCGACGTCGAGGGGGTGAGCACACATCACGGCTCAGTGAGTAGACAAAACAATGCAACAGTACATATGCATGCAATCAATTCATATCTTTGGTCTGGTTTATAGTTTGCAATGCGCAATAGAAAGGTTGGGTGGTCAAAGGTTAACGTTTATTGACCCCGCCTCTATACACAGGGTATGGAAGTCCACCCGATGGTTAACGTTTATCGTCGCCCCATCCACCCTAACCATGACATTATACAACAAAGGTTAACGTTTATTGCTATATAATACCATACCAACACGTAAGCCCCTGTTAGCAAGGGCTTGCAAACTGGGCTCGCAACTAACCAATCCTAATGCCAAACGTGTATCCAAGGCCTCACCCCAGCATCCCTCAGAATGTCCATAGAGATAGAGCTAAGGCCCCCCGGTAGAGTCAGAGACTACAAGGACCGAGACCACCTCCCCTGATACTTTACGACATAATAGTTCTGCTAAAGTAATGGCGATACGATGATGCTAATGCACAAGACTTGAGTTAGAGATAGAGCTAAAGTGCTGAGACCCGCCAAAGGTTAACGTTTATTGACGTTCTCATCACACCTCCCCTGATACTCACTCGCATCAAGTACACCAACCACACACATACAATCACAAGCCTATTCCTATCATCAACATCATCATCATGTTATAAACAATAAAGTAAATATGTATGAAAAAATAATAGAAATATTGGATGGCATGTTGTATGCATGTTACAAACATATTCGCATAGAATCAAGTATGGCATTGGACTCAAGAAATAAAAAATAGTTTGTTATTAACCAATTAGTTTAGAGTTCTGTTTCCTCACCTTAGCTTGCTAATAGATACTTTTTCAAGATTTATAATCACCTTTATATTGTTATTGTATTGCTAGAAGACCTAACAAAGTTGATAGAATTTAATTAGAATTAATTATGAATTTTAAAACTATTCTGTTAACTGAGGGTCGGAGGTAGGGTCGGAGTCATGATCGACCCTGGGTGCGACCCTCCCCAAATCTGAACTTCCCAAACACTGAGGGTCGATGGTCAGGATCACCTAGGGTCGGATGGTTATCGACCCTCGGTGCGACCCTCGGTGCACTTTGGTCCAATTCCCTCTTTTAGTCCATTCTTCGTGCTTGGGATCCTATCGCTTGCTCTTACATTCCATTCTACATTCATTCCATGGTCTGAAACCATGTATAATCCACCTAGATAGCTTTCATGTAATCTCCCATGGTTTTCCATGAAAACCTAACCATGGGTTGATGGTTTGGGTTTCTCCGAGATCACATTCTCATCAATATCTAACCTAAGGTCTGTAGAAACTCATGGAATTAGTATCCATACCTGAGAAGAATACTCCTTCTCTGCAACTCTTTTCTTTTGGCTAACTTCTCTTCCTTGCTTCTCTTCTTCCTCTTTTCCTTCTCTTCTCTTTCTCTTAATTCTATTAGGGTTGTAAAAGGTGTGAAAGAGGCTTAGGGACGTCCTTTAAATAGAGTTGGAACATTCTAAAATAAGTCCCATTGAGATTAGGAAAGAATCCCAATAAAAAATTAGGAAATTTCCTAATTTCTATTTCTTACGGTAACCGAGGGTCGATGATCCCGTCGACCCTAGGGTTCAAGATGTCCGACCCTCCCTTCAAAATTGAGGGTCTGAATTTCTGCTTTGGGAGGTCCGACCCTACTTAGCTGGGTATGCGACCCTCCCTTCAAATTAAGTGTTTTTGGGTCGATTTGATACCTGGGATCTCGATCTCCTTCACGCCCTTGGTCCATTTGACTCGACCATGATGGGTAAACCTGGTTCAAGGTGGTAAGACCGGGTTAGATTGACACGGGTCTTACAAGATCTGTAAGACCCACACTTTACTAACCCAGTCTTACCATGTCGTATCAGGTCATCCTATTATGGTTGGATCGAGTGGATCAAGTGCGTAAGAAAAGCACAACGTTAGGTACGTAAATTGAACAAAAAATTAGTAATTAGGGGTGTGTGGTTGCATACCTAAGTAGGTATGGTCGACCACACCTCAGTAAAATGAGACCACTCCATTCTGGGACGTGTGGTCGCATATTTAGGACGTATAGTCGATGGATTCTGCGACCACACGTGCGACCCCACGAAGTCATGATAGACTCTAAGTTTTGGAAACTTTCCAAAACCTTGGGATAACTTTCCTAATTAAAGTGGGACTCTATATGGAGCTTTTCCTCTATATAAGGACTTCCCTTAGTGTCTTTCACTCTTTTAGAACCCAAATTGAAAGGGAGAAAGAAAGAGAGAAATAGGAAGAGAAGGAGATTTGGGAGAGAAAGGCTAGGAGGAAGCATTGTAGAGAAAGATCTGATTCTCCAGCAAGCTTAAGGTATGGAGCCATTTTCTGATATATTAAAAAATTCCCCTAGAAATTTTGTTCCATTTGGAATTGGGAAAGTCTATCAGAAAATTCGTCTTTGGCATTGCTGCCCTACTCAGGTATAATGCAATCCCCTATCAGAAAGTCTCTAGAAAAGGGTCTTATGGCCATAATTAGGAAAGAAACTTCCAATCAATTTTGTAGGTATCGAAGTATTCTAAAAATTGGCACTGGTTTCAGATTTTTTTGATTTTTTATTAAATTGATATTGAGTTTTAAGTGCATAGTGCTCTGATTTTGAATCTGTTAGGATATACTGATTTGCATGATTAAATGGGATCTTTTTCACAAATAGAATGTTCTATTTTTATTTGTTTTTATTGATGAAATTTTATATCTGACAGTTATCTATATGGACATATTTCTGGATTTAATTTTTATTAAGTACGAGATTTTATATGGAATTTATGGTGCAACTGGTCAAAAATCTGGAACAGACTTGACCAGTGCACATATCCGGTCTTGTGGCATTCATTTGATCTGTTTTTGCTCTCTGTTGGGATTCAACCCTTTCAGATGAAATATAGCATGTCAAGTCATATTTCTGTGAAAAAAATTGGGCTTAATTTGAGTTACAGAAGACCTACTTATGGTCATTTTGGTGTAATGTAATAGAATTTGATAGCAGTTCATAGTTTGTGCAATATTTGAAACATTGTGTCACAATTTTGATATTTTTGAGTCATTATTCAGTCCAAATGTCTCCATAAAAGTTACTATATTTTCAAAGAACTTATAGAAAATATATTTTTGATAATTTTGGATCTTTCAGAAAGGTTCATTAATGTCTCATTCACTGTAACATGTAATTGATTGTTTGAGTGATTTGGTAAATTCTACCATATATGATTGCATACTTACAACATTTAGAGTATCTACATGTCATATTTGGATAAATGGATATATTTAGAGTATTCACATGTTTTTTTTGGATTGTGCACATCCATGTTTTCTATATCCATGTGTTGCTATATTTGGTAGAATAAATAGATTTTTTTACCATATTTAGTAAAATCTTGATAATTACCATTTTTAAGTCTTACTATGCTTAGAAAATAGCAAATAAGATCTTACTTTTTTTTGGATGATTCATACCATATTTGCATTCTATGTTTGGTACTTATCATCTTGACATATAGATGCATACATTAATTTCTTACCATGTTAGGTCTTACCATGCTTAGAAAATAGCATATAAGATCATATCTTTTTTGATGATTCATGCCATATTTTGCATTCTATGTTTGGTACTTGCCATATTGACATATAGGTGCATATATTTATTTCTTACCATATTAAGTCTTGCTATGCTTAGATTAGTATATTAGATCTTTCCATATAGGTTCTTGCCTTATTTGCAATACATGCCATATTAGGTGATTTTTAACAATCTTACTATATGTGTATTTCTTACCATAAATGTATTATATGCCACGCTTAGATAGAATATTTATTTTTTGTAATAATTTAATTTATGCAACACCCTAGTTGAACTGCCATGTACGCACACTTCTAGAAGACAATCTAGGCATGGGGACGTGCATTTAGGCACCCACATTCTTGGGAAGGGCATAATGAGAAATAATAAAAATTTTAATAAAGAAAGAGATTGCTTTGCCATACCTTCCAAAATTAGAACTTAGGATGAAAATGGTAGCTAAGGATGATTTTTACCCCTCAGTAAACCCTAAACCTAGAATAAGTTCTAAATCCTAAACCTAAAACAAGTTCTAAATCCTAAACCTAGAATAGGTTCTCAATCCTAAACCTAGAATAGGTTCTAAACCCTAAACCTGGAATAGGTTCTCAATCATTAACTTAGAACAGGTTATTTCAATCTTTTCGAACTACATGGATTCTGATTCCTAGGGCAAACCCTAGGATACGTAGGTTATTTGGCAGAATCCCTAATTTGGATCCACACCTTAGTCCACTCGGATTATCCATAGATCCACCTGAATATCCATCCACATTTTGACCCAAATAGGGTTATCCATATTTTGACCCAAATAGGGTTATCCACATTCTAATCCAGAAAGGGTTATCCAAATTTCAATCAATCTAAATTCGGATCCATGGTCCACTTGGACTATCCACTCACCTACTAGGAATACCTAGTTCAACCCGCATGGGTTATCCATTCTAAGATCCACTAGGACTATTTATCAGTTCTCATGGACTATCCAGATCCTAACCCATAGCATTTCTCATCCTTCCAAGCATAAACTACAACTTGAACAATGAACTTAATCGTGCACAAGCATAAATCACAGTCATAAACTTTAATCACACCTGAACTACGATGGTGAACCTGATTTTTGGAATAATTCCATGATACGTAGGCAATCTAATGGATACAAATTCGGTTCAATGATATCAAACCACTTGATTTGGTTCTGTTTAATAGATAGAGTCTAGTATAGGAAAGGTATAGGAGATCGATTTCGATCGGGCGGTTTAGGTGCCTAACCCCTTTCCATAATCATAACCTGACGCTTACCCAATCTTTGATGGATCAGAAATCCAATCTAAGGGTCATGAGTCAATCAAAGTTTTACCTTATGGTGAAATTTCACATTTTCTAAGGTCCTAGGCCTTAATCTAGGTGGCGACTTCCAAAAAAATGATTACGATCTTTGTCCTCACAATGACGACTCCATTAGGGATATAAATATCAGACTCCTAAATGAAAACTTTCCTTGTGTGAATTGGATGCTTGCTCCTAGGATACTATATTTATGCTTATATAATATTGCTGGGGAATGGGTTCAATCACACATTCATGCGAGTAGCCGAACCAGGTCCCATGCAGATGGGGCAGCCTGCTAGGCGAAACACACAACCTTGGCTTGTACTTTGTGAGACCACAACCGACGAGCAGCCTCTAACGAGCGTTTCTTGGGTCCACCTGGGAATACGTTATGCTACTCCACGTCGCTTGATTCTTGCAACATAGTATATAAAGGGATTGGGGGCCCATTATTCATCGTGCATTTGGTGATAGGTTACCCCGTCCTTGTCAAGGAGGCCTTTTTTGTCTTAACCCAGATTGTAGCCCAATGTTTGTTATTTTTGGTTCATCCCTGAACTGACCTAGTAAAATTTTCTTAACCATGACATCCATGCTCGAAACATTGAATTTCTGCCCGTTTTTGTCCTTGGTTGTTCAACATGTTACAATCTACACGATGAGCATCTTGAACTCTCACCCATTGGGAGTATGAGGTATGTATACACCTGTTTTACATCATAGTAGATGGTCACTATACACCCTCCATTAAGTAAGTTCGATGTGTCGAATCTCTCATTGTTAACACATCAATTTTGAAAAATGAGTAGAAAATCCCTGTCAAGACATAGATACCATGATCAAGAAGAAATTTGCTAGTTTGTTCCTCTATGAACCACTTTTGCTAACCATCCCTAATAAGGACGACGGATTAATACATCCATTTCAATTTCACTGAAATTTGATAACCCAAGTGGCCAGACCTTGGTACCACTGATTATCAATTTTTGGAATCACGAGGTCCCAAGACTGAACACATGGCTTAATCAAATTCAATTAAATTGACTTGGATAATGTTTATCCGATTACCCTTATGAAGGAGCTAACTCTTGTTTGGTTGAGTCATCCTTAATTGTGCATGTGACTTCTTTACACTCCCATCATCCTAGAGTCCTAATATTTATCACTTTTGGATTCTTTTTCGGTACAAGCCAAGGAGTCAGTCTAAACCACAACCATTTCTACCTCTTGGATGAGGGATCCCATTACTGGGAGGTTGTCTAGGGTGTACGCACCAGAGCCAGTTAGTCCCACCTCAACCACATCAACTGAATCAATGGCTGATGAATTAAACCAAGTCTCTATCACTATGGATGCCAGGATGGAAAATGTCACACTCCAATTCCACACTATTCAGAACGGTATGATGAACCGCTAATAAACCAACGGTTCAACCAGGATCTCTAGTAGGCTGTGTCCTTTAACTTAAACCATACACATCCACAACCATAATCAGAATAAATACACAATAGCGGAAGTCATGATATTAAATGAACTGAGAATCTAACTGTGATAATCATAAATAAAATATCCAATTAGATTGTATCAATCGAGACATAAATAAATAAAATATCAAATTATATTTTCTTAATAGTTCAAATAAAAATCTAATCGAAAACGCATGAGTTACACTCGCATGATGAGTCATGCGTCTCTACTATATCTTCAGCATCCATTGCAGCAACGTGCCCGTATGCAGGAGCATTCATATAATCTTCCACAGTAGTACCTGCATCATCAACTAAAAATATTCTAATTTGAAAGGGTGAGCACACATCACAGCTCAGTGAGCAAACAAAACAATGCAACAACCATATGCATGCATTTAATTCATAATTGTGGTCTGGTATATAAGTTTGCAATGTGCTATAGAAAGGTTCGGAGGCCGCCTCACCTCTATACACGAGTGTGTGGAACCGCCCAATGAAAGTGACACTGTCGACCCCACTTACACCCACTATGGCACAATATACCCAATGAAAATGGCATTGAAGTACCGGTTGATACCATACCAACACGTAAGCCCCTGTTGGCGAGGGCTTGCAAACTGGGCTCACAACTAATCAATCCTAATGGCAAACAGTGTATCCAAGGCCTCACCCCAGCATCCCTCAATACGTCCATAGAGATAGAGCTAAGGCCCCCGGCAGAGTCAGAGACTACACAGTCTGAGCCAACCTCCCCTGATGCCCTACGACGTAATAGCTCTACTAAGGTAATGGCGATACGACGATGTTAGTGGACAAGACTTGTATAGAGCTATGGCAGAATATACCCAATGAAAACGGCATTGAAGTACCGGTTGATACCATCCTCTATCCACATCAAGTACACCAACATTTGCTTAGTGGACATGACTTGAGTAGAACTATGGCACAATATACCCCAATGAAAACGGCATTGAAGTACTGGTAGATACCATCCCCTACCCGCACAATGTACACCAGTTAAACACAAACATTCACATGCCTATTCCTATCATCATCATCATCATCATGTTATAAACAATGAAATTAAATATGCATGAACAGTAATAATAAAAATATTGGATGACATGTTAAATGCACATTACACGCATACAAGCATGGAATCATTCATAGTATTGGACTCAATAAATAAAATAGTTTATTATTGGTCAATTAGTTTAGGTCTTGCTCCCTCACCTTTGCTTGAGTGTAAATCCTCTTTCAATCTTTAAGAATCACCTTTATATCAATAGGAAAACCTAACAAGTCGATAGATTTTAATTAGAATTCATTCCGACAGTTTTAAGCTTGCTGTAAAGCTAGGGTCGCAGGATGGGTTGTAGGTTGGGTCGTAGGTTTCTGCGACCCCAGGATATAGGGTCGATGCTAGGGTCAGTTGTCCCATCGACCCTAGGTGCGACCGCAACTTCCCTGGACTTCCCGAGAGCTTGGGGGTGATCCTGTGGTCTGGTAGGGTCGGTTCCTAATCGACCCTACATGCGACCGCACGTGGTTTATGTCAACCTTTCATTCTACAGTCTCTTCTTTCATGTTTGGGTCCTCTGGCTTACTTCCATCGTCCATTCTATGCTTGTTCTATGGATTAAAACTCTAAGTTACTCACTTTACATAGTTTTCAATGATTCCTTCCATGGATTCCATTGAAATCTTCCCATGGATGGATGATTTGGGTTTCTCCTAGATCATACCCTCTTTATATACTATTCTAGGGTCTTACATAATTTATGGAGAATGTAATCATACCTTAAGCTTGCTGAGATTAAGAGATTTCTCTGAATTTCTTCTCCTTAGTCTTCTTCTCCAACTCTCCTTATCTTTACCTTCTCTTCTCTTTCTCTCACTTTCAATTAGGGTTTCAAAAGGAGTGAAAGAAGCTAAGAGATGTCCTATTTATAGAGGAAAACCTCCCAAAATAAGTCTCATTGAGATTAAGAAAGAATCCCTTTGAATTTAGGAAAGTTTCCTATTTACGGTTTCTGTCGGTGATCCTAGGGTCGATGCTAGTGTCGCAGATCCCATCAACCCTAAGGTTTCAGTTGTCCGACCCTAGGACTAAAAGTCATGGGTCTGTCTTCTGATGAGGTGGGGTCGACCATACCTATTTAGGTATGCGACCCTACCCTCTATTTTACTATTTTTGGGTCAATTTCATACCTGGTCTTGCGATTTCCTTCACGTACTTGGTCCACTTGGCTCGACCATGATAGGTAGACCTGGTACAAGGTGGTAAGACCGGTTAGTTCAATACGGGTCATACAACTCCCCCGCTTATAAAAATTTCATCCTCGAAATTTATACATACCTTTCGAGTCGAAAAGATGAGGGTATTGCTTTCGCACAACATTCTCTTCTTCCCATGTGATTTCTTCTATATCTCTGCTTCTCCAGGTGACTTTAACATAATAGATGTCACGATTGTGTAGTTGTTGAACCTTTCGACTGATGATTTCAGTTGATGCTACTTTAAATGTCAAATCATCAGTCAAATCAGGTAGATCTATTGTCAAAACATGCGTTGGATCTCTGACATACTTCTTTAGTAAGGAGACATGAAATACATCATGCACACTTGACATAGATGGTGGTAGTTCTAATTGGTAGGCAACTCTTCTACGTTTGGCTAGAATCTCATACGGCCCGACATATCTTGGACTTAGTTTCCCTTTCTGTCTGAACCGTTTCAAACCGCGCATAGGTGACACTTTGAGGAATACCTTATCACCTGTGGAAAATTCAAGTTCTCGGCGTCGAGTATCTGCATATTGCTTCTGACGATTCTGAGCCGTTCTCACTCTTTCCTTGATGATGTCGACCACTCTACAAGTCTCTTCAACAAATTCTGGTCCAATAATGCTACGTTCTCCAACTTCATTCCAAAATAAAGGAGTTCAACACTTCCTGTCATATAGTGCTTCATAGGGTGACATCTGTATAGTAGCCTGATAGCTATTGTTATAAGCAAACTCGATCAATGGAAATTTTTCATCCCATGATCCTTTAAAATCAATTACACAGGCTTGGAGCATGTCTTCTAAAATCTGAATGGTACGCTCTAACTGTCCGTCTGTTTGAGGATGGAATGCAGTACTGAACTTCAATGTGGTACCCAAAGCCTTTTGCAATCCTTCCCAAAACTTTAAAGTAAATCGTGGATCTCTGTCAGACACAATGCTTTCAGGTACACTGTGTAATCTAACAATATTATCCACATACAACTTAGTTAACCTCTCCAGTGTATACTAAGGTCGTATAGCTATAAATCGAGCCGTTTTAGTCAGGCGGTCTATAATCACCCAAACAGCGTCAACCACTCGGGGAGTCAATGGTAACCGGTGACGAAGTCCATAGTGATGCAGTCCCATTTCCATGCTGGTTCCAGTAACGGCTATAACAGTCCTGCAAGTCTTTGTCGTTCAGCCTTCACTCTTTGACAATTTAGGCATTGAGACGTGAACATAGCTACATCTGCTTTCATTTCTCCACCAATATAATTTCTTTAGATCATGATACATTTTTGTACTTCCAGGATGTATCAAATAGGCGGTGGTATGGGCTTCCTTCATTAGCCGGTGTCTAATGTCCAAACTTTCTGTTTCAGGTACACATATTCTTCCTTTGTACTTCAGTACCTTTTCATCGTCCAAGGCGAACTCAGGGATAGTCCTACCTTTTTTAATGTCCTCTTGTACCGTTCTTAGATAAGGGTCTGATTTAATAGCTATTTTCACTTCATCAATTATATCAGGTACAATCTTTAATGTGGCAAACATACTTGAAAGCCGATGAATAAACCCTTGGTTGGTTGATTCACCTGGTTCATCTATTACAAACTGCTCATTATCGTAGTTAAACACTTTTCCGATCGTACACATTGCGGCAGTTGTGTTAACCTCTACTTGAGATTTTATCATTACCTTTCTACTCAGCACGTCAGCAACCACATTAGCTTTTCCCGGATGATACTGGATATCACAATCATAATCTTTCAATAGTTATCGCCATCTTCTTTGTCTCATATTCAACTCCTTCTAGTTAAAGAGATAAGTAAGACTGTTATAATCTGATTTAATTTGAAATTTCTCTCCGTACAAGTAATGTCTCCATATCTTGACAGCATGTACTACTGCCACTAATTCCAAATCATGAGTGGGATAGTTCTTCTCATGTGTCTTCAATTGTCTTGAGGCATAAGCAATTACTTGTTCTCCTTGCATAAGTACACATCCTAATCCCAATCCTGACGCATCAGTGTACAAAATAAATGGCTGTCCTAGAATCGGAATGGTCAAGATCGGAGCAGATATCAATCTAGCCTTCAATGTTTGGAAACACTTCTCGCATTTCTCAGTCCAAACAAACTTTTTGCCCTTCTTAGTCAAACTGGTGAGAGGTACGGCAATTCGAGAATAGTCTTCCACAAATCATCGATGATAACCAGCTAGACCAAGGAAACTTCTAATTTTTGCAACGCTCTTTGGTGCTTCCCACTTTACGATGGCTTCGATCTTGCTAGGATCTACTTTAATTCCTTTAGCGGATACAACATGGCTTAGGAATGCGACCTCATTTAGCCAAAACTCACACTTTGTAAATTTAGCGTAAAGCTTCTCTTTCCATAATCGCTGCAGAGCGGCGTTTAGATTCTTAATATGAGTTTCCTTGTCCTTGGAGTAGACCAATATGTCATCAATGAATACAATAACCGACGTATCCACCATATCATGGAATTCCCAATTCATAAGTTCCTTAAAAGTTACTGGTGCGTTTGTCAATCCAAAAGACATGACCAAAAATTCATAATGTCCATATCTGGTCCTGAATGCTGTCTTGGGAATATCACCGTCTTTGATCTTCAACTGATGGTAGCCTGACCGAATATCGATTTTGGAGAACACTTTGGCACTTTGCAACTGATCGAACAAGTCATCGATCTGAGGTAATGGATATCGATTCTTGATTGTCAGCTTATTCAGTTCCCAATAGTCTATACATAGTCAAACACTACCGTCCTCCTTCTTTACAAATAATACTGGTGCTCCCGATGATATGCTAGGTTAGATGTAACCTTTGTCCAGTAGTTCTTGTAACTGAACCTTTAATTCCTTTAGTTCAGTAGGAGCCATCCGATAAGGTGATTTAGATACTGGTGCGGCTCCGGGTATAAGATCTATAACGAACTCTGTTGCTCGGTCGGGTGGTAGTCCTGGTAACTCTTCAGGAAATACATCTGGGAAGTCACGCACAACATCAATATCCTCCATTCGTGGTGCTTCCTTGGTAAGATCGACCACAGATACTAGATACCCAACTGCTCCTTTCTCAAGGCACTTCCTAGCCTTTAATGTAGAGAGTATGAGCTTTCGTTTACGGGGAAGTTTGGTTCCCGCAAAATTGAACTCTGCTCCTTCCTTATCTTTAAATGTCAGCTTCTTTTCGGCACATAATAGGTTTGTAGAATGCCGAGCTAACCAGTCCATTCCCAAGATGACGTCAAAGTCTGCCATCTCAAGTTGAATCAGGGTTGCATCTAGAGTTTTCTCATCAATAAGGACTGGACATGGTCCATAACCTGTTTCTAATTCCACTTCTAATCCCATCGGTGACTGTACAAGCAGTTTATAGTCTAGATATTTGAGTGGTAGGTTCAGCTTCTTTCCAAATGACACAGATATGAAAGAATGAGTAGCTCCTGAATCAAAGAGTACTCTGGCGGGAATGCCATTAATAGGTACAATACCTGTGATTTGTTTTAATTTAGTCTACATGCTCACACAATGTAATACAAAATGAAAGATTCCGGTCATACCTATGACCACATCAGGCGATGCGGCAGCATCTTCAAATGTAACAGCATAGACTCGACCTTGCTGTAGTTGTTTTCTGGGCTTAGTACACTCTCTTGAGACATGCCCTACTTGATTGCAGTTAAAACATCTTATTCCTTCACCATTTTTCTTTGGTTGCGGTGGGGCTACTGAAGTGGTCTTGGCTACAGCATTGAAGCCTTGAGTACGGAAGGGTTTGAATGCCTTGGTGTTCCCTCCGTTGTAAGAATTTCCATTTGGCCTTTTAAGACCCCTGTTTTGACCAAAATAGCTCTCTTTCTGGCTCGACTCTATCACGTGAGCAATTTATATAGCTTCATTGTAGACTTTTTTCTCAAGTCCCAGAACATGTTCACGGATGCTTCCCCTGAGTCCCATGATGAACCTTCGGGTCTTTGGGTTTTCCTCTTGCATGTTGGAGGGTGCAAAGAAGAAGAGCTCCTCATAACGCTGTTGATATGCATCCATAGTCATTTGCCCCTGATACAAACTGAGGAACTCTCTCTCCATAGAATCTCTAAAATTTTTAGGAAAGTACTTCTCAAAGAATGCCTCCTTATATATATCCCAGGTCAGTTGGGCATGCTTTGTCAACTAATACGTCCGTGTGGACTTCCACCAGTGGTGTGCATTGCCTTTCAGGATGAACATTGCACATAATACTTTCTCCTCTTCATTCACCGTCATCATCGTAAAATTCCTCTCCATCTCATCGATCCAGTGTGCTGGCCACAACGGATCGGCTGGCTTACCACTATACTCCTTGGGCTTCATCTTCAGAAAATACTCAACTAGTCTGGAGTGGTCTAGTTGATGATGAACATAAGCCCCATACATAGGTGGTTGGTATTGATATCCACCTGGAGCTACTTTAGGCTTTTGTACTTGAGCCTGCATGATGGGAGTTTGAGGTGTATGGGGTACCGTGTTACTTCCCCCTGGTACTGTGCTTGTCTGTCCTACTGGCATCGCTGTCATCTGTGCAACTGAGAAAACCATGCCTATGGTAGCTTGCATAGTAGCTTGTACTTGTTGTATTTGCTACAGTTGTTATGCCAAATTCATTACAGCTGTAGCCAGGTCTATAGGTGGAGCTGGCAGATTTGTAGGATTTTCCTAGCCGTGAGTTACTGGCTGTGCCACATTTGGATTACCCTATACTTTCGGATTTTTATGGCCGCCTTCCTCCACAGGTGGTGGTGGTGGAATAGAGTTACGACTTTATCTGGTTACTCTGCGTCCAGCCATTATCTGCTCTAGTGGTGGTAATGCCTGAAAATTATAGAATACGTAAGGCAATCATCATATACTTCATTCTCATATTTAAATCAACTAGTCAATGATATTTTCAAATTTTTCAGATCATTCTGTCAAAAATATTGTATTTTCCATCGTAGGGTCGATGGATGTCCGACCCGAGTCTAACCCAAAAACAGTAAATGTGAGGGTAGGGTCGAATGCCTAAATAGGTAGGGTCGACCCCACCTCAACAGAAGTCTAACCCATGACTTTTTAGTCGTAGGGTCGCATGACTAAGAAGGTGTAGGGTCGACGGATCCTACGACCCTACGTCCGACCCTACAATTTCAGACAGAAATCGTAAATTAAGAAACTTTCCTAATTCCAAGGGGTTCTTTCCTAAACTCGATGGGACTTATTTTGGAGGGTTTTTCTCTATAAATAGGATGTCCCTTAGCCTCTTTCACTCCTATTAGAACCCTAATTGAAAGTGAGAGAAAGAGAAAGAGAAGGAAATGAAGAAGAGAAGGAAAATTAAAGAAAAGACTAAGGAAGAGGAGGAAATTCAGAGAAACCTCTGAATCTCAGCCATCCTCAGGAATAAGAGAAACCCAAATCATCCATCCATGGAAGTAATCATCATAGGCAATGGAAAGTGTGTAAAAATCATAGTTATTAGCCATAGAACAATCTTAGAATGGACCTACAAGACCACAGGATCGATCACATGTCCTTGGGAAGTCCCAGGGAGGGTGTGATCGCACGTAGGGTCGATTGGTATCCGACCCCACGTCCGACCCTACCCCCTAGGGTAGCAGAAAACTGCTACCCTAGGTGCGACCTTACCCTGCGACCCTACGATTTCAGCTAGTCTAAATTTGTTGGAATTAATTCTAATTAAAATCTATCGACTTGTTAGGCCTTTCTAGTGATTTAAAGGTGACTCATAAAGCTTGAACGAGGATCTACACTAAATCAAAGGTGAGGGAACAAGACCTAAACTAATCGGTTAATAATAAACTGTTTTTGTTTATTGAGTCCAATACCATGAATGATTCTATGTTGTTATGATTTTAATGTGCATATCACATGTCATCTACTATTCCTTTTATTACTGTTCATGCATATTTAATTCAGTTTATTTATAACATGATGATGATTATGATGCTAGGAATAGGCATGTGAATGTATGTGTATGGTTAGTGTGCTTGATGCGAGTGGAGCATCAGGGGGAGGACGTAACACTATGGTTCATCCTGATCACCAGACTCTAGTTTTATCTCTACTCAAGTCTTGTCCACTAGCATCGTCGTATCACCATTACCTTAGTAGAACTATTACATTGTAGGGCATCAGGGGAGGTGGTCTCAGACCGTGTAGTCTCTGACTCTGCCGGGGGGCCTTAGCTCTATCTCTATGGACGTATTGAGGGATGCTGGGGTGAGGCCTTGGATACACTGTTTGACATTTGGATTGGTTAGTTGCAAGCCTAGTTTGCAAGCCCTCGCCAACAGGGGCTTACGTATTGGTATGGGTAGAGCATCAGGGAAAGTGTGATGCGGTGCAGTCCTAAGCACTTTTGCTCTATCTCTATTCCATGGTGGGTGCATGTGGGGGCGACAATGGTGTTTGATCTGTTGGGTGGTTCCACACATTCATGTATAGAGGTGCGGAGGCCACCTATCCTTTCTATAGCACATTGCAAACTTATGAACCAGACCAAAGATATGAATTGAATGCATGCATATGTTTGTTGCATTGTTTTGTTTACTCACTGAGCCGTGATGTGTGCTCACCCTTTCGACGTCGAATATTTTTAGTTGATGATGCAGGTACCACGGTTGAAGACTGTATGAACGCTCTTATGTATGGACATGTAGTGGCGATGGACGCTGAAGTTATGGTGGAGTTACATGATTTGTCATGCAAGTGCAACTCATGTGTCTTCGATTAGATTCATTTTTTTGGATTTTATTTGGAAATGTAATTGAATATTTAAATTATTTTATGTCTTATTCAATGGAGAATAATTGGATAATTTATTATTTTATAATTGTTAGACTCTCAGTTCATTAGTATAAAGACTTCCGCTATTGTGTATTTACTCTGATTATTGTTGTGGATGTGTATGGTTTAAGCAGACACAACCTATTCGAGATCCTGGTTGAACCGTTGGTTAATTAGCAGTTCATCACATCATTCTGAATAGTGCGGAATTGGGGTGTGACAGTATGACAATACAAGAAGGGCTATATTGGGTGTCTTCACAGTGCCGATTCAAGTAGGTTCGGTTGAATTTGAAACAGAGTTCCAAGTCATTGACATTTTGGCCTCATTCAGCATGCTTCTAGGAAGGCCTTGGATCCATCAGGCCAATGTAGTGGCATCTACTTTGTTCCAGAAGATTAAATTCATTCACAAGGGTACCACTGTGACAATACACGCAGACTCTGCAACTGTGAACACATTGGCCACTGGACAGAATAGTGAAGAGTTAAAAGGGGATACTAGGCAGGATTTCTCTCTCGGAGGGTTCCAGGTTGAAAACATCCTAGCCACAACTGAGCCAGATCCTAGAGGTATGCATTGTCCTTTTCATTTCGTCAATTACTTAACATGCTCTACTTTCCAGGTATGGCCCTTGGTTCCTACCAACATGGTGATGTCACTTTCTTATCTCTATCGGTCAATGAGTATAGATATAGACTGGGGTATACCCCCACTGAAGGGGATCTGAAAGTAATCAAGCAAAAGCAGAGGGGAGCTGATGAAAGATTTTGGAAGCTCGAGAGGATGAAATACAAGTATAGTAGTCAGTATGATATCAGCAGAATAAGAGCATCAGATGGAGCTAGTGGGGACTGGAGACCCCAAAGGACGTACAAAGCAGTCTATCAAGCAATATCTGAGGGGTTGTACAATGTGCAGAACATCCAGCTTTTGAAAACCCTCAATGGGTATTTTGTCAAAGAAGGAGAAGATAACATCTATTGTGGATTTTCAGAACCTTGGTTCAATGTCCACCTCCAAAGGCAAGTACCTGGGTTTGAAATATTCCATGATTGTACTTTTGACTGGGAAGAGCTCGAGCAAGCCAAGATCCAAGAGCAGAGCAAGGAGCAGAAATACAAGACAGAAGTGATCAACATCAGCAACCTATTCGAGGACGATCAAGTAATGATGCTCACCGGTGAAGATCAAGATAGGAGTCCCGATATACAACAATTCACCCTTCCTATCAACGGAATAATCCCCAATTGGAGTTGTTATGATAATTTTGTTTATCTAAAGGGGTTGCCATGTAATCCACATATTATGACCATGTCTAAGCCTAGGGTCCTTAGGTCTTTAGATAAGATTGAGTCCTTTTTATGTTTTGAGTTTGTTCACTAGGAACCATTTCCTCTGTACCTCTGCTTTTGAATATGAATAAAGATGATATTTTGAATTACACTGTGTCTACTTCTTCATTTCCTTCTCCTTCTAACTCTAACTTTGAAAATGATGAAAATGATAAACCATCTCCTGAAATATTACAATCCATCCAAGCCTTGGAGGAGAAGAAGGCTCAACCAGCCAGCGAAGACTTCAAAATAATTAACCTCGGTTCAGCAGAGCAACCTCGAGAAATAAGGATCGGTGCTACCTTTATAGAAGAAGAATCCAAACAAACGACAAAATTACTGATGGAGTTCCAAGAGGTGTTTGCTTGGTTCTATGAAGATATGCCTAGCATAGAACCTAAAGTTGTACAACATAAGATACCTTTGATCTCAAATGCAAGGCCATATAAGCAGAAGCTGAGGCGGTTAAGGCCTGAATGGACCCTCAAGGTTAAAAAAGATATCATGAAACAGTTTGACGCAGGATTCCTAGAGGTCACGAAGTACCCAGAGTAGCTAGCAAATGTGGTCATCTTACCCAAAAAAGATGGAAGACTAAGGGTGTGCATAGATTACCGAAATCTGAATAAGGCTAGTCCCAAAGATGACTTTCCATTGCCAAAGATAGACATCTTAGTAGATAACACTGCAAATCATGCTCTTTTGTCCTTCATGGATGGATTCTCAGGGTATAATCAGATAAAGATATCACCTGAAGACAAGGAGAAGACTGCCTTCATAACAGACTGGGGCACCTAATGTTACACTGTGATGCCATTTGGGTTGAAGAATGCTGGGGCAACTTATGAAAGAATGGCTACCACAATCTTGCACGACCTGATCCATAAGGAGGTAGAGTTGTATGTAGATGATATGATCGTAAAATCATTCACCAGAGAAGGTCACATCCTGGCACTAAGGAAGTTCTTCGAGAGAATCAAGCAATATAAGCTAAGGCTTAACCCCCAAAAATGTGCATTCGGGGTAATAGCAGGCAAAATGCTAGGCTTTATGGTCAGCCAAAGAGGAATCGAAATTGATCCAGCCAAGATAAAAGCTATCTCTGAAATGCCATCTCCTCAAACAGAAAAAGAAGTAAGAGGTTTCTTGGGAAGACTTCAGTACATCAACCGGTTTATTGTACATCTCACTGCAACATGCGAACCAATTTTCAAGCTACCCCAGAAAAACCAGCCAAAAGATTGGAACCCTCAATGTCAGATGGCCTTCGACAAAATCAAGACCTATCTATTGAATCCACCAGTCTTAGCCCCACCAGTACCAGGGAGACCACTACTCCTTTACTTGTCAGTACTAGAGGGCTCTATGGGATCAATGATAGCCCAGCATGATACAGATAAAAAGACAGAAAAGGTAGTATACTACTTGAGTAAGAAATTTACAGGCTACGAGGCCAATTACACACAGCGGGAGAAGACATGCGCAGCCCTGGTCTGGAACACAAAAAGATTGAGGCATTATATGTGATGCAGTCCAACTACGAAGATCGGCCCGCATCAAAGCCCAAGCTTACAAAGCCCATTTGGCCCAAGACCAAGGTATGAACCAAGCTACAAAAGAACCAATGAACCTGGCCCTTGCTCCTTAAAACCAGCCCCTTTTTGGTGACCTTTCAAGTCTTTAGTGGATAATGAGGTGGCCTTTTCTATTCAATATTTCTAGAGTCTTCTCTACATTGGAGCTTGCATCAAGACATTGAACCTAACATCAATACCTTGGACCTTTACTCAAGACATTGGAGATTGCATCAAGACATTGAACCTAACATCAATACCTTGGACCTTGAATCAAGACTTTGGAACTTGCATCAATGCTCATTGGAGTAACCCCTTGCATTGGAAGAGTTTATTTTTCTATTCATATGTGGGATAGCCTATTTTGAGATCCTGGTTGAACCGTTGGTTTATTGACGGTTCATCACATCATTCTGGTTAGTCCAGAATTGGGGTGTGACAACTTGGTATCAG
Organism: Protea cynaroides; assembly: GCA_028583415.1. Taxonomy (NCBI): domain Eukaryota; kingdom Viridiplantae; phylum Streptophyta; class Magnoliopsida; order Proteales; family Proteaceae; genus Protea; species Protea cynaroides. Next base: position 49,048,911 of record CM053276.1, read on the forward strand.
AGCTCTCGTAGGCCTTACCCATTAAACCAGAATACTACCACTGGAGTCCATGAACTGAGTTAGGATAAATTAAAAGCTTTAATACAAACAAACCATAAGCACCTGTGTTGGTTGAGACAAAAATTAAACAAGACGATAATGTACATATAAAAGGTGGAACCATATATATACACTCACACAGAAAGAGAAGACAAAAAATTATTCTAATAAACAAACAAAATTAGGGTATTATCTATAAGTTGGGTAGTTATCCAAGTATACAAGGATATAGTACAGTAGCAAGAAGGGAGCTTCTGTAAAGTAGAAAATTGGAATATCGAGTTGGTACTCACAAGATGTGAAACTCGATGTAAGACAGAGGAAGAAGGAAAATGGCTTGTAATGCCAAAACCCCTGTAGAGATAAAGGAAAAGATCTCGGTCTAAATCCAAACAGAGATAAGAGGATAATGGCCATGTAAGTAGATATGTTTATATAGGATGCGGTGCATTATTGGCTTACTCTTATGATTATAGAGGATGCACATACTTGATTTTGAATTCTCGTACCTTGACAGGATACCTTCTTGATTTAACCTGTCAATTGGAGTTATAGATATTGTTTCTTTAGTCTTAGTCCTGAATATACCAATCTGAACCACTCTCATGATCAACAACATGAACAGAGATATGAACTGATGAATAGTTAAATATTTAATTGTGTTGAGCGTACATCTTCTGATTTATACCTGATTTATTGATGTACAAAATCTTTCTCCAAATTTATACCTGATTTACTGATGTATGAAAGCTTCTCCAGATTTACTCATGTAGTGCCTTGACCAATGGCATTATATATTCGATAGAACCTGTAACCATGAGGTCAAGAACTATAGAACCTCTATTTCCATGTATTTGGACCACCGTGCAACTTAACGACCTTTGAATGTCGGTTGGATTACCACAGATTTACTCCTGATCCTTTAAACCTAGGTTCACTAGATAAAGCAAGTATTGTCATTATGCTAAATTGAAAGAAGAAAATGAATTGTTTTGGACAAACATTCTGATTTATACACTCCCTGATCATTGTTGATAAAGATGTATAGTGATAATGGAATTATTGGAAGAAAGATGATTGGATTCAGATTAAATGCTATAGCCAATGAAACTCAGATGAAGTGATGGAGAATTTGTTTTGAGATTGCTAAATGGATGGATATGAATCATGTCTATAAAAGAGTGCATGAGAAAATATGGGAACTATTAAGAGTAGCCAGTAAAGAAATAGATAGCACTCAAGTAGAGTTAAGGATGATTATATCGGTATGAATTTTGACAAGGTAGAAGATTCCTAAAGGCAAATTTAAGAGTGGATACAAGGATAAAGTCAGGGCATAATTAGTACTCGATTTAATACAATGATAATTGAGTTATGCCCAATGTTGAGGGATATGATTAAGTAAAGACCAAAATAGTTTGGCTGAATTAATGAAATTATAAGCATATACCCTAATGCTTATAAATAGATTTGGGATATGAGATCTTGACGATAGTCTTAAGAGATGAAGAAACTAAACAAGCTCTTAAGACCTTATACCAGATTTTGCTAGTTCAAGCCCTTTGGACTAGATGGTGTATGGGATGAGTGTTATGAATAATGTCCAAATAGTATGGATGGATGAAATTTGGACGCAACCTAATTAGACTTGAGATGGCAGACCTTGACGTCATCTTGGGAATAGACTGGTTTTTTCAACACTCTACAAGTGATTACATGCATAGAAGAGGTTATCATTCAAGAATAAAAACGGCATATGATTTAGTATCATTGGGAGTATGTTGCCAAGGAAGTGAAAGCTGATCCTCTCTATGCTAAAGGCGAAGAGATGCTTTGAAGAGAAAGAAGTTGGATATATGATATCTGTGGTATACGTTACCAAAGAAGCACCACAGATGGAAGGTATTGATATGATGCATAAGTTCTTGATGCGTTTTAGGAGAGTTACCTAGGTTACCATCTGATTAAGTGACCGAGTTCGTCATCGACTTGTTAAAAAGGACGATACTTGTGTCAAAGGCACCTATGAATAGCTCTTATAGAATTTAAGGAATTGAGACTCAACTACAAGAGTTACTAGGCCAAGGTCCTAATCAGCTAAGTATTGTATCACAGAGAGCGCCAACGCAACTCGTAAAGAAGAAGGACGGTAGTGTCAGATTATGCATAGACTACCGGGAACTAAACAAGTTCAAGATCAAGAATCGATATCTACTACCTCAGATCGATAACTTGTTTAAATAGTTGCAAGGAGCAAAGGTAATTTCTAAGATTGATCTTCAATCAAGATATCATCAGCGGAAGGATTTTGGACAGAAATATCTCGAAGATAGCCTTTAGAATCGGGATTGGACATTATGAGTTCTCGATTATAATGTTTGGATTAACCAATGCCCTTACGTCTTTTATGGAACTGATGAACTGGGTGTTTCATGACCTGTTGGACACGTCGGTCATATTTTTCATAAATGATATTTTGGTTTATTCCAAGAATGAAGCAACTCATACAACGGACTTTAGAATAGCTTCACAACAACTGAGAAGTGAAAAGCTTATTGCCAATTCCAAGGAATATGAGACCTGATTAAACAAAGTGATCTTCTTATATCACGTAGCATCAAAAAAGGGATTAAAGTGGACCCTATTAAGATAGAAGCAATTGTATGGTGAGAAACACCTGAAGAATATTGCGAAGATCAGAAGTTTCTTGAGTTTAACTGATTATTACAGACGATGCTTGGAGGACCACCCTAAGATCGCAAAACCTCTTACCAAGCTAACCAGGAAGGGAGAGGAATTTATTTGGACCTACAAGTGTGAAGAATGTTTCCAGATTCTAAGGTAAGGTTGATATCAACTGCCATCTTGATCATTTCGGTACCAAGGGAACCTTTTACCCTATACATTGAAGCTTTTGGATTGGATCTAGGATGCGGGTTGATGTAAGGTAAATAAGCGATTTCATATGCTTTAAGAAAACTGAAAGAGCATGAGAAGAGTTACCCAACCCATGATTGGAGTAAACAATTGTGATTCATGCAATCAAGACTTGGAGACATTATTTTAACGGAGAAGAATTTTAGATTAGATCGGATTACAAGTGTTTTATTTATCTCTTCATTAGAAAGAGTTGAACATGAGGATAAGAAGATGATTGAAATTGCTCAAGGATTAAGACTGGGATATCTAGTATCATCCAAGGAAGGCTAGTGAAGTAACTAATACCTTAAGCAAAAAGGGAATTATGAAGTCCAAGGAAGGACCCAGTATAAATGTTGCCTTATGTTCCGCAGAGATTCAGATTTGGAAGAAGAATAACTTATAATAGAAGCTAGTGATGATCCAATCGAGCGAGAATTTATGGATGAATTATGAAACAATAGTTCGGTTGCGTTTATGGCATTAAAGATCATCTTTGAATTGGTGGATGAAATAAAAGTAGCAATTTTGTTAAATCTATACATAAGAACAATGCAAGGAGATTTAGAGAAAGGAAAACCCAACCCTGAGTTAATTTGGATGCGAAGACGGTACTCAGATACAGAGGTAGATTCTGAATACCTGAAGATAAAGACTCGGATATTATGAAGAGGATAATGATAGTAGAGCCATTGTACTCCATATTCAGGATATCCTGGAGTACCAATATGTATCATGACCTGAAGAGATAACAAATGTGGCTTAGTGCGTGTTCCAGTGTCTGAATTATCAGCAAGTAAAAGCTACAAGACAAAGACCAACATGGCTTACTACAATAACTATCGGAGCCAGTCTGAAAGTGAAACTGCATTACAATGAACTATGTCACTGGTATACCACTGATCGGTTGACGTAGTTTGGGTGATTGTTGATCGCCTTATCAAGATAGCTCATTCCATTGCTATACGACCTCGGTATGCTTTGGAACGGCTAACTGAGCTATATATGGATAATATTTCCAGACTGAATGGTATGCATGAGAGCTTAGTGTCGGTCAGAGGGTTATGCTTTATTTCAAAGTTTTGGGAGGATCTACAGAAGATAATGGGAACAAAGCTGGAGTTTAGTACCGCATTTTACCTCAAACCGACGGACAGTCAGAGCGGACTATACAGATCCTAAGAGATATGCTCCGAGCTTGTAAAATTGATTTCAAAGAACTTGAGTTAAGAAGTTATTGTGAATTAAAGTTGCTACTAAGCTACCATGTAAATGTTACCTATGAAGCATGGTACGGTAGAAATGTCAAAATCCTTTATTTTGGAATAAAGACGATGAATGAAGAATTTTGAGACCTAAGGCTAATGAAGAAAACTATCGAGTGGCAAACAAGATCAAAGAAAAGGGGTAGGATAGCTCAAGAGGTCAAAAGAGACACCAAGACCTTGAGTTCGCCATAAGGGACAAATGTTTTTGAAGATATCACTTATGCGAAGTTTGAAATGATTAGACAAGAAGGAAAGTAGTATTCTATATATGCGTCGAATCTTATAAACTCTAGAGAGACGTAGAAAGGTTGCATATCAATCAGCGTTACCGCTATCCATGTCTAGTGTGCATGATGTATTTCGTGTGTCTCTATTGAAGAAGTACATTGGAGATCCATATCAAAAGTATTGACTACGGAATCACCGGATTAAATAGGAGATTTAACTATTGAAGTGGTACCAGCCTAGTTCACCAGTTGAAAGGTATAACACCTTAAAAACTTGGTATCAATTATACGAAGATAATCTGACGAAGACGATACGTGGAGGAGATTGCATGGGAGGAAGAAGATGAAATGCGGACGTAGAATTTCCACCTGAATTCAAATTTTGAGGACAAAATTTGTTTTAAGGATGGGGGAGTTGTAAGATCCGTACTTTCAAATTTCGAGGATGAAATTTCTTTTATGGGTGGTGGAGTTGTAAGACCCGCACGCCACGAACCCGGCCTAACCTTATATTTTGTGTCGGGACCCGTCTACATATCATGGTCGAGCCAAGTGGACCAAGTGTGTGAAGAAACCCAAGACCCAATATGAAAATTACCCAAAAACAGTCAAAATGAGGGTAGGGTCACAGGTTTTAACAGGCAGGTCCGACCTTCCCATCGACCCTCACCATCGACCCTCAACCATGGGTCGCAGGGTCTATGAGTTGTCCGACCCTCCCATCGACCCTCGGTATTCGAGAAAAACAGCACGAACCAAAAATTAAGAAACCTTCCTAATTTCGATTGGAACCTTTCCTAAACTCAATGGGACTTATTTTGGGAGGTTTTGCCCTATAAATAGGACGTCCCTAAGCCTCTTTCACTCCTTTTACAATCCTAATTAGATTGAGAGAAAGATAAGAGAAGGAAGAGAAGAAGAGAAGGAAAACTTGAGGAAAAGGCTAAGGAAGAAGAGGAAATTCAGAGGAACTCTGAATCTCAGCAAGCCTAACGTATGAATACATTCCCCATGATTTATTTAAGACTTTAGAATGGTTTTATGAGGAGGATATGACTTAGAAGAAACCTAAATCGTCCATCCATGGTTAGGTTTTCATGGAAAACCATGGAGGAGATCATTAAAATCATGTAGGCGAATAAAGTATAGTTCCAAACCATAGAACTTGTATAGAATGGATTGTGGAAGTAAGCCATAGGACCCAACCATGAAAGAGAGAATGAAATCTGATATTTTCGACAGATCCGACCCTAGCATCGATCCTCAGTGTTCGGGAAGTTCAGATAAGGGGGAGGGTCGCACCCAGGGTCGATCATGACTCCGACCCTACCTCCGACCCTTAGTTAACAAAATGATTTTTAAATTCCAAATAAATTCTAATTAAATTTTATCGACTTTGTTAGGTCTTCTAGCAATATAATAACATTATAAAGGTGATTCTAAAGCTTAGAAGAGTATCTATTAGCAAGCTAAGGTGAGGAAACAGAACTCTAAACTAATTGGTTAATAACAAACTATTTTCTATTTCTTGAGTCCAATCCCATGCTTGATTCTATGCGAATATATTTGTAATGTGCATACAGCATGCCATCCAATATTTCTATTACTTGTTCATGCGTATTTACTTTATTGTTTATAACATGATGATGATGATGATGATGATGATAGGAATAAGCATGTGCTTGTATGTCTGTGGTTGATGTACTTGATGCGAGCATCGCATCAAGTACCAATGCCATGCATGATTCTATGCGAATATGTTTGTAATGTGCATACAGCATGCCATCCAATATTTCTATTACTTGTTCATGCATATTTACTTTATTGTTTATAACATGATGATGATGATGATGATGATGATGATGATGATGATGATGATAGGAATACGCATGTGCTTGTATGTGTGTGGTTGATGTACTTGATGCGAGCGAGTATTAGGGGAGGTGTGATGAGAACGTCAATAAACGTTAACCTTTGGCGGGTCTCAGCACTTTAGCTCTATCTCTAACTCAAGTCTTGTGCATTAGCATCGTCGTATCGCCATTACTTTAGCAGAACTATTATGTCGTAGAGTATCAAGGGAGGTGGTCTCGGTCCTTGTAGTCTCTGACTTTACCGGGGGGCCTTAGCTCTATCTCTATGGACATTTTGAGGGATGCTGGGGTGAGGCCTTGGATATACTGTTTGGCATTAGGATTGGTTAGTTGCGAGCCAGTTTGCAGCCCTCGCCAACAGGGGCTTACGTGTTGGTATGGCACTATATAGCAATAAACGTAACTTTTGTTATATAATGTTCATGGTTGGGTGCATGTGAGTTGACGATAAACGTGATCTTCGGGTAACGTCACACACTCGTGTATAGAGGCGGGGTCAATAAACGTGACCTTTGGCTACCTAAACCTTTCTATTGCATAGTGTAAACTTTAAACCGGACCAAAGATATAATTTGATTGCATGCATATGTACTGTTGCATTGTTTTTTTTACTCACTGAGCTCAAGTTGGAGAGCTGACCCTCGCGCACGCAATTCTTTTTAGTTTCTGATGTTGCAGGTACTATGATTGAAGATTATGTCGGCACGCCAACATATGAACATGTGGAGGCTATGAATGAGCAAGCTGTGGAGAACGAACACGGTTCGTTAAGCGAGCGTTTCAGCGATGGATACGTTTAGTGTTTAGTTTTCGTATTTGGATATTATAATATGTATTAAATTATGTTTTGGTTACTTAGAAATAAATGGAATATTAATTATTTATCATGTTTAGACCTCAGTTCATTATCTGTAAGACTTCCGCTATTTATTTTATTACCTCTGATTAATGTGGAATGTGTTTTGGTTTATCATATGTGGGATAGCCTATTTTGAGATCCTGATTGAACCGTTGGTTTATTGACGGTTCATCACATCATTCTGGTTAGTCCAGAATTGGGGTGTGACAATAGTTGCTTAGGTATGCGACCCACATCCCTAATTACTGATTTTTGGTTCGATTTACATAGCTAATCTTGTGGTTCCTTCAGGCACTTGATCCGCTTGATCCGACCATGATAAGAAAACCTAATACGACATGGTAAGACCGGGTTAGTGAAGTGTGGGTCTTACAACTCCCCCCCCCCCTTATATAAATTTCATCCTCAAAATTTGTACATACCTTTTGAGTCCAATAGGTGAGGATATTGCCTTCGCATATCATTTTCTTCTTCCTATGTGATTTCTTCCACATCTTGGCTTCTCCAAGTAACTTTAACATAATAGATGTCGCGGTTAAGTAGTCGTTGAACATTCCAACCAATAATTTCAAAAGGTATGAATTCGAACGTCAAATCTTTAGTCAGACCCGGTGGATTTTGTTAGGACATGTTGGATCTCGAATGTACTTCTTCAACAATGAAATATGAAACATATCTTGCACACCTAACATAGATGGGGGTAATGCTAACTGATATGCCACCTTTCCACGCTTAGTTAGAATCTCATATGGTCCGATGTACCTCGGACATGACTTTTCTATCTATCTGAACCGTTTTAATCCGCACCTGGGTGATATTTTCAAGAATACTTTGTCACCCACAACGAACTCAAGGTCTTAGCATGGATTATCCGCATACTATTTTTGACGATTCTGAGTTGTCCTAACTCTTTCCTTGATTATGTCTACCGCATTGCATGTTTCATCAACAACTCAGGGCCTAAAATTCTTTGCTCTCCAACTTCATTCCAAAACAAAGGAGTTTGACACTCCCTACGATACAGTGCTCATAGGGTGACATCTGTAGAGTAGCTTGATAGCTATTGTTATATGCGAACTCGATCAATGGTAGCTTCTCATCCCATGACCCCTTGAAATCAATAACATAAGCTCGGAGCATGTCTTCTAAAATCTGAATGGTGCGCTTCAATTATCCATCGGTCTGAGGGTGAAATGTAGTACTAAACTTTAAGGTAGTTCCCATCGCCTTCTGTAATCCTTTCTAAAATTTTGAGGTAAAGCGTGGGTCTCTGTCAGACACGATGCTTTCAGGTACTCCATGTAGTTTAACGATATTATCCACATACAGCTTAGCTAACCTCTCCAAGGTATATTGGGGTCGTATAGCTATGAAACGAGTTGTCTTAGTCAATTGATCTACAATCTCCCAGACTGCGTCAACTACTCTGGGAATCAATGATAACCCTGTGACGAAGTCCATAGTAATACAGTCTCATTTCCAAGCTGGTTCAGGTAATGGTTGTAACAAACCTGCAGGCCTTTGCCTTTCAACCTTTACCCACTGACAATTCAAGCATTGAGATACATATCTCGCTACATCTACTTTTATTCAGATTAGATACATCTTTGTACTTCTGGGATGTATCGAATAAGCAGTAGTGTAAGCTTCCTTCATTAATCTGTGTCTAATATCTAAGTCTTCACTTTCAGGGACACATACTCTCCCTTTGAATTGTAGTACCCTTTCAAGGTCTAAGGTAAAGTCAGGAGTAGTCCTACCCTTTTCAAGGTCTTCTTGCATTGTTCTCAGATAGGGTCTGATTGAATAGTTATTTTTACTTCGTCTATCAGATCAGGTACAATCTTCAATGTAGCAAACATGTTTGAAAATAAATGAATAAACCCTAGGTCGATCGATTCATGCGGTTTATCAATCACGAACTGCTCACTACCGCAATTAAATACATTTCCTATGACATACATTGCAACATTTGTGCTAGCATCTTCCTATAATTTTGTCATCATTTTTCTGCTTAGTGCATCAGCAACTACATTGGCCTTCCCTAGATGATATTGGATATCGCAATCATAATCCTTCAATAACTCCAACTATCTTCTCTGTCTCATGTTTAACACCTTCTGATTGAAAAGATGAGTATGACTCTTATGATCTGATTTAATCTAGAATTTCTCTCCATACAAATAATGTCTTCATATCTTGACAGCATGTACCACTACTGCTAATTCCAAGTCATGAGTGGGGTAATTCTTTTCGTGTGTCTTTAATTGTCTGAAAGCATACATAATTACTTGCTCTCCCTGCATGAGCACACATCTCAAACCTAACCCAGACGGATCAGTGTACAAAATAAATGGTTCTCCTAGTATCGGTATAGTCAAGATGGGAGCAGATATCAGTCCTATCTTCAATGTTTGGAAATAATCCAAACAAACTTTTCTCCTTCTTTGGTCAGATTGGATAGAGGTACGGCGATCTTGGAGTAATCTTCTACCAATCGTCGATAATACCCAGCTAAACCTAGGAAACTTCTAATTTTTGCAACATTCTTAGGTGCTTCCTATTTCACAATAGCTTCAATATTGCTAGGATCTACTTTAATTCCTTCAGTTGATACAATGTGGCCTAAGAAAGTGACTTCACTTAGCCAGAACTCACATTTAGTAAATTTAGCGTAATGCTTTTCTGTTCTTAGTCGCTGTAGAGCGGCTCTAAGATTTGTGATATGAGTTTCTTTGTCCTTGGAGTAGACTAGGATGTCGTCTATAAATACAATGACCAATGTATCCAGCATATCATGAAATACCCGATTCATGAGTTTTGCAAAAACATTAGTCTATCCAACGACATAACTAGAAATTTGTAATGTCCATATCTGATTCTGAATGTTGTCTTCAAAATATCACCTTCCTTGATCATCAATTGATGGTATCCCAACTGTAGATTAATCTGGGAGAATATTTTGGCACCTTGCAACTGATTGAATAAATCATTGATCCGAGACAACGGATACCTATTCTTAATTATGAGCTTATTCAGTTCCCGATAATCTATACAAAGTTGAACACTACCATCCTTCTTTTTCACTAACAATACCGGTGCTACCCATGGTGATATACTGGGTCGAATATAACCCTTGTCCAGTAACTCCTATAATTGTACCTTCAATTCAGTAGGAGCCATTTGATATGGTGCCTTAGATACTGGTGCGGCTCCTAGTATAACATCTATAATGAACTTTGTCTCTCGATCATGTGGTAATCCTGGTAATTCCTCAGGAAATACATCTGAAAATATTTATACACAACTTTAATATATTCCATTCATGGTGCTTCCTTGGTGAGGTCGACCACGGACACTAGGTACCTAACTCCTCCCTTCTCCATGTACTTCTTAGCCTTTAGTGCAGAGGGGATGAGCTTTCGTTTACAAGGAAGTTTGGTTCCCACAAAACTAAACTCTGATCATTTTTTATCTTTAAATGATATCTTCTTCTTAGCATACAACAAAATAGTGGACTGCTGGGATAACCACTCCGTCTCTAGGATGACGTCGAAGTCTGCCATCTCAAGTTGCACTAAATTGACATCCAAACTTTATCCATTTATAAGAACAAGACATGGTCCATAACCTTTGTCTAATTCTGCTTCCAATCCCATAAGTGACCGTACTAGTAGCTTGTAGTCTAAGGGTCTAAGGGGTATATCTAGCTTCTGCCCAAAATGACACAGATATAAAAGAATGAGTGGCCCCATATTCAAAGAGTACTCTAGCGGATATGCCATTAATAGGTATGATACTTGTGATTTGATTTAATTTAGTCTACATGATCACACAAGATATTTCAAACAAAAGGTTGAATCATACCTATAACCAAATTAGGTGATGCAACAACATCAGAAGTAACAGCATAAACCTTTCCTTGCTATAGCTACTTCCTTGGCTTAGGGAAATCTCTTATATAATGCCCTATTTGATCGCAATTAAATCATTTGACTCCAGCATTAGCCTGCTTTAGTTGCTATTGAGCCGTTGGAGTAGTATTAGATGCAGTATTGAAGCCTTGATTGTAGAAGGATTTAAATGTATTGGAGTTCCCTCCATTGAATGAGCTTCCATTAGGCCTCTTGATACCCCTATTTTGAGCAAAGTAGCTCTCTTGTTGACTAAACTCCAAAACTCGTGCTATCTGCACAGCATCATTGTATATTTTCTTTTCCAGCCCCCAAAACATGTTCTCGGATGCTTCCCCTAAGTCCCATGATGAACATTCAGGTTTTGGTATCTTCTTCCTGCATGCTAGAGGGAGCAAAGAAGAACAGCTCTTCATAACGCTGTTGATAAGCGTTGATAGTCATTTGTCCCTGATATAGGCTCAGAAATTCTTTTTCCATCTGATCCCAGAAACTCCTGGGAGAATATTTCTCGAAGAATGCTTCTTTGAAGATAGCCTAGGTCAATTGGGTGTGCTTTGTCAATAGATAATTCCAAGCAGATTTCCACCAATGGTGTGCATTGCTTTTCAGCATAAAAGTGGCGCATAACACCTTCTACTCTTCATTAATAGTCATCATCATAAAGTTTCTTTCCATCTCATCGATCTAGTGGGTTGCCCACAGAGGATCCAATGATTTACTAGTGAATTCCCTTGGTTTCATTTTCAAAAAATGCTCGATCAGTCTAGAGTGGTCCAGTTGATACTGTGCATATGCTCCATACATAGGTGGTTGGTACTGGTAGTTACTTTGGTTATATCCGCCTTGTAGTACTTCAGGGTTTTGTACTTGAGCTTGTACAACTAGTATTTGAGGTACTTGGGGTACCATGTTGTTCATTGCAGATGCTTGGGGCACGATATTACTACCCCTGGGTAAGGTACTAGCTTGCCCCATCGGTATAGGTGTTGTGTTTGCGGCAGGGGGAGCAATTCCCATAGAAGTTTGCATACTTGCTTGCATTTGCTGTAATTATTGCACCTGTTGTGCCAAATTCATAACAATAGTAGCCAAATGCATGGGTGGGGCTGGAAAATTTATTGGGTTGGCCTGATTATTGACTCCTTGCGGTGCCACATTCTAATTCTCCAGGTTCTTCTCCTGTTCCCCTAGGTTTTCATTGGTGTTTACCTCCACAGTGGTGTGGAGGTGGGCTTGGGTTGCGTCTTCCTCGGGTTATTCTACTTCCAGCCATTTCCTACTTTCAACTGTGGTAGTGTTTGAAAAGTCAAGGAAACATGTGAGACAAGTACAATATACGATGATCTCATGTTAGTCTTACAACAAACGAGGCAAAAATTCAAATTTCCAGGGTAATCCAAACAAAAGTGCATTTTCATCGTGTGGTAAATAGGTGTGGTCGCACTATATGCGACTACAGGGTTGCGACCACATGAACCCTAGAAACTTACCTAGAGCCTGTGGTCGATCTTGGGGTCGATCGTGTGGTCACATTTTTTGGTCGAATTCTGAGACCACACGACCCCAAATTAGGTTTTTAAACCCAATTTTCGAGTCATTTTCTCCATTCTCCTTTTGTCTTCTACTGTTCACTACTCAACTCGCCTCCACTGAGTTGCTACAGTACTGACTACTCACTTTGAGTGAAATTTCTTCGATCAACCACTAGATTCTACACCTCTACGGTACGTTCTGCGTTCTTATTGTTCTCTTTGTCGGTTCATTCTAGGTTTTCATCACCTATTTCATTCTTTTCCCAATTAAATTTTATTTAACCATAAAAATTTGATTTTTATTGGTGAACCTTGCCATTGGGAACCCAACGGACAAAAGCCCTGTAGAAATTTTAGATTTCATCGGTCAGTTTGGTTAATCAATGGAAATTTTATCTTTTGACCTAGAAATTAGGGATTTTTCCCAATTTCTAAAATTTCTTCAATTTATTTTAATTAATGGCAATTTCTTATTTCATTTTATCATTGTATGATGGTTTGTGACGTATGTAAGTCCTCTAGTCCAAGCATTTGGGCAAGATGAGGCTTTGGCCAAATCACGCTGTCATAATGCCAAATTTTGAAATTCTCTATATCTGACAAGTTTCCTGTCGGTTTATGCTCCTTGCAGATAACATGGTTCATACTAAAGTCCCTAGAGTTCATGATCCCCATCGCTTCAGATCCATCGAAGCGGAGGTACAATTTCCCTGGTACCATCGCAAGAAGTTAGAAGTGGGTCGATGTGTTGACCTGGCCAATCTAACCCTGTTCGATGTAGAAAGGGCGTTTAGTGATTTGGGTTGGCTCCCCATGATTTTATACGAGGGTTGTACCCGTCCTAAATTGGTGAAGCAGTTCTACTGCAATTTACAGATGGAGGGTGATCCAGAGGACATAGATATGGGTAGAGAGCTTCGGGTCACCAGCTTAGTGAAAGGTATACCATTCTCGTTCAACTGTCAGGAGTTGGTTGATCTCCTGGGTATTTCAAATGACGGTCCCTTGGTCTACTGCACACCAAAGGAGCCCTAGTTCTTATCGGTAATAATGCACGCAGAGGTATGCAATCAACTTCTTAGGGATGATTGCTGGCAGATGAAAGTAATCAATCTCTGTCCAGAGCCTTGGGTGTACTACAAGATTATTCAGCACAACTTGATTCCCTAGACTGGTCACTACGAGAAAGTTTAGCAGCTGACCCAGTATCTCCTGTACTGTATCTGCACCAGGCAGCCCATCTGCCTTCCGTATATCATTATCAAGACTATGCACCATGCCACGACACCTGGTCTGAGGGGTAATCTATCCTAAATATCGCAGAAGAACAAGCTTACCTACTGAGGAGTCTATGGATGCTTGATCACTACACTACTCACATGACTGCAGGTGGACTTGGTTCATGAGAGGATTTGTAAGGACACCTTTTCATCTGACCTCGAATTAGAGGCCATCTACAGGATAGGGATGAGAGGCGTGCAGGTTAGTGACGAGGAAAAAAATGCTATGAGACATCACCTTACTAGGGTGGCGGTAGTAGATGAGGAGGCAACAGTCTCAGCAGTAGAGGCATCAGAGAGTGACAATGAGGAGGATGATGACCAGATGTACATGGATGTGGATGCCATCCCTCCTTCATCACTATAGCACTCTACAGGAGCTGGTCCTTCCCGGACTTCTCATTCAGCTGGCCCTTCACACCCACCACCAGATGATATGATGGTGCTGCTACGTGAGATTCACGACACTCAACATGTTACAGACTAAAGGGTAGGAGAGCTCCTAGATGCTCAGTGCTCCACAGACCAGCGGGTAGCAGATCTGAAGGCTAGTCTCTGAGGGACCCAGACTAAGGTAGCCTGGGTCACGAGAGCATATACTGAAGAGTATGATCGAGACCGTGAGGCACCTCCTCCACCTACACCCCCAGCTTCCTGATTGCTCCTATTATTTCTCTTGTTTATTCTGGAGAATAATTGTCTAGATTACGGACCGTACTCAGATTCGGATATACATTTTTTGCTTTTTATTTTGGGATATATATATATATATATATATATATATATATATATATATATATATATATATATATATATAGAGAGAGAGAGAGAGAGAGAGAAAGAGAGAGAGAGAGTTTGTTTCCCATTTACATATGTGCATTATCCTCTTTCTTAGTTTATGTCTCAAACAACAAGATGCTTATGGTGTGTTCTTATTACGAATTTTAGTTTTTCCTAACTCAGTTCATGACTCAAGTGGAAGTAATTAGGTCAATGGGTAAAACCTAAAAGCTCTGATACCAAGTTGTCACACCTTAATTCTGGACTAACTAGAATAGCGTGATGAACCATCAATAAACCAACGGTTCAATCAGAATCTCGTGTAGGTCGTACCCACCATATCAGACCATAAATACATTCCATGGTAATTGTCACACCCCAATTCTGCACAATTCAGAATGGTGTGATGAACCGCTAAATAACCAACGATTCAACCAGGATCTCTAATAGGCTATCCCCGCGTTATCCAAACTTTACACGCATTCACAATCATAATCAGAGTAAATACACATTAGCGGAAATCTTATAAATAAATGAACTGAGAACTAAAATGATATTAATAATTTAATAGAAAATTATTCTGTATCAACCCGAGACATAAATAATTAAGTATCAAATACATGTCTATAATCCAATAAAGAATCCTATAAAAATATCTAATC
The DNA here is from genome assembly GCA_028583415.1 of Protea cynaroides. Lineage (NCBI taxonomy): Eukaryota > Viridiplantae > Streptophyta > Magnoliopsida > Proteales > Proteaceae > Protea > Protea cynaroides. The sequence goes on from CM053276.1 coordinate 49,064,268, forward strand.
GAATACACACGAGTTGCACTCGCAAAGGAGTCGTGTGTATCGTCTTCAGCTCCAACTTCCATAGCTGCTACAGTTCCATACGGCGACGCGTTCATATAATCTTCAACCGTATAACCTGCATCATCAACTAAAAATATTCAACGTCGAGGGGTGAGCACACAACACGGCTCAGTGAGTAGCCAAAACAATGCAACAATACATATGCATGCAAAAATCAATTTATATCTTTCGTCTTGGTTTATAGTTTGCAATGTGCAATAGAAAGGTTGGGTGGTCAAAGGTTAACGTTTATTGACACCGCCTCTATACACAAGGTGTGGAAGCCCGCCCGAAGGTTAACGTTTATCGTCGTCCCCTTCCACCCTACCATAACATTATACAACAAAGGTTAACGTTTATTGCTATATAATGCTATACCAACACGTAAGCCCCTGTTAGCGAGGGCTTGCAAACTGGGCTCGCTACTAACCAATCCTAATGCCAAACAGTGTATCCAAGGCCTCACCCCAGCATCCCTCGGAACATCCATAGAGATAGATCTAAGGCCCCCGGTAGAGTCGAGACTACAAGGACCGAGACCACCTCCCCGATACTCTACGACATAATAGTTCTGCTAAGGTAATGGCGATACGACGATGCCAATGCACAAGACTTGAGTTAGAGATAGAGCTAAAGTGCTGAGACCCGCCAAAGGTTAACGTTTATTGACGTTCTCATCACACCTCCCCTGATACTCGGTCGCATCAAGAACATCAACCACACACATACAAGCACATGCCTATTCCTATCATCATCATCATCATCATGTTATAAACAATAAAGTAAATATGCATGAACAAGTAATAGAAATATTGGATGGCATGCTGTATGCACATTACAAACATATTCGCATAGAATCAAACATGGCATAGGACTCAAGAAATAGAAAACAGTTTATTATTAACCAATTTAGTTTGGGGTTAAGGTTCCTCACCTTAGCTTGCTAAAAGATATTTTTCCAAGCTTTAGAATCACCGTTATAACGTTATTATATTGCTAGCAAACCTAACAAAGTCGATAGAATTTAATTAGAATTAATTCGGAATTTAAAAACCATTCTGTCAACTGAGGATCGATGCTAGGGTCGATGCTAGGGTCGATGGGTCTATCGACCCTCCCTCCATTCTGAACTTCCCGAATGCTGAGGGTCGATGGTCAGAAACACCTAGGGTCGGATGGTCTATCGACCCTCGGTGCGACCCTTGGTGCACTCTGGTTCAATTTTCACTTTTAACCCATTCTTCTTGTTTGGGGTCCTATGGCTTGCTTCCTACATTCATTCAACAGTCATTCCATGGTCTAGAACCATGTATAATCCATCTAGATAGCTTCCGTGCATCCTCCTATGGTTTTCCATGAAAACCTAACCATGGGTGGATGGTTTGGGTTTCTCCAAAATCCTACACTCAACCATATCTAACCTAAGGTCTGTAGAAACTCATGGAATTAATATCCATACCTGAGAAGATTACTTTTCTCTTCAATTTCTTCTCATTTTTGCTAAGCCTTCTTCCTAGCCTCCTTTCTTCCTCTTTTCCTTCTTCTCTCTTTCTCTCAATTCAATTAGGGTTGTGAAAGGAGTGAATGTGGCTTAGGAACGTCCTTTAAATAGACTAGGAATGTCCTATAATAATCCCATTGAGATTTGGAAAGACTCCCAACCGAAAATTAGGAAATTTCCTAATTTCAGTTTCGTCAGAAACCGAGGGTCGATGGGAGGGTCGATGATCCCGTCGACCCTAAGGTCTTAAGCTGTCCGACCCTCCCTTCAAAACTGAGGGTCTGACTTTCTGTTTTGGGAGGTCCGACCCTACTTAGCTGGGTGTGCGACCCTTCCCTAAAATTAAGTGTTTTTGGGTCGATTTTATACCTGGGATCTCGATCTCCTTCATGCCCTTGGTCCATTTGACTCAACCATGATGGGTAAACCTGGTTCAAGGTGGTAAGACCGGGTTAGTTTGACACGGGTCTTACAACTCCCCCCAACTTATAAAAATTTCGTCCTTGAAATTGTACGTACCTTCTGAATCAAACAAGTCAGGGTATTGCTTTCTCATAGCACTTTCTTCTTCCCATATAACCTCTTCCATGTCTTTACTTTTCCATGTGACCTTAACATAGTAAATATCTCTGTTACGTAGACGTTGAACCTTTCGACTAGTGATTTCCGTTGGTGTTACTTCAAATGTCAAATCATCAGTCAATTCCGAAAAATCCACTGTCAACACATGTGTTGGGTCTTTGACATACTTCTTCAATAAGGATATGTAAAATACGTCATGCACACTTGACATAGATGGTGGTAGTGCTAACTGATAAGCTACTTTTCCATGCTTAGCCAGAATCTCATATGGCCCGACATATCTTGGACTTAGTTTTCCTTTCTGCCCGAACCTCTTCAACCCTTGCATAGGCGATACCTTCAGAAATACTTTATCACCTACGCCGAACTCTAGATCTCTTCGTCGAGTATCTGCATATTGCTTCTGACGGTTCTGAGCTACTCTTACTCTTTCCTTGATGATGTCGACCACTCGACAAGTCTCTTCAACAAATTCCGGTCCAACAATACTACGTTCTCCAACTTCATTCCAAAACAAGGGAGTTCGACACTTCCTACCATACAGTGCTTCATAAGGTGACATTTGTATAGTAGCCTGATAGCTGTTATTATAAGCGAACTCGATCAATGGTAACTTCTCGTCCCATGATCCCTTGAAATCAATCACACATGCTCGTAGCATATCTTCTAAAATCTGGATTGTACGCTCCGACTGTCCATCTGTTTGTGGGTGGAATGCAGTACTGAACTTCAATGTTGTACCCATAGCCTTTTGCAGTCCTTCCCAAAATTTGGAAGTAAATCGTGGATCTCTATCGGATAAATGCTTTCTGGAACACCATATAACCGAACAATATTATCCACATACAGCTTTGCTAACCTTTCCAGCGTATACTGGGATCGTATTGGTATGAAGCGAGCTGTTTTAGTCAAACGGTCTACAATCACCCAAACTGCGTCAACTACTCGAGGAGTCAATGATAGTCCTGTGACGAAGTCCATAGTGATGCAGTCCCATTTCCATGCTGGTTCCGGTAATGGTTGTAACAGTCCTGTGGGTCTTTGTCATTCCGCCTTTACCTTCTGACAATTTAAGCATTGAGACACGAACTTGGTTATATCTGCCTTCATTCCCCTCCACCAATACAGTTTTTTTAGATCATGATACATTTTTGTGCTTCCAGGATGTATCGAATAAATGGTGGTATGGGCTTCCTTCATCAGTCGGTGTCTAATGTCCATATTTTCTGTTTCAGGTACACATATTCTCCCTTTATATTTCAGTACCTTCTCGTCATCCAAGGTGTACTCAGGGTTATTCCTACCTTTCTCAATATCTTCTTGTACCGTTCTCAGATAAGGATCTGCTTTGATAGCTGTCTTCACTTCCTCCACTATATCCGGTATAATCTTCAATGCTGCGAACATATTCGAAAACCGGTGAATAAACCCTTGGTTGGCTGATCCATCCGTTGTATCTATCACATACTGCTCGTTGCCGTGATTGAATACCATTCCGGTAGTACACATTGCTGCAGTTGTGCTAGCTTCTCCTTGAGATTTTATCATTGTTTTTCTGCTCAATGCATCTGCTACTACGTTCGCTTTTCCCGGATGATACTGGATATCACAATCATAGTCCTTCAATAGTTCCAGCCATCTTCTTTGTCTCATATTCAACTCCTTCTGATTAAATAGATAAGTAAGACTTTTATGGTTCGACTTAATCTGAAATTTCTCTCCGTATAGGTAGTGTCTCCATATCTTGACAGCATGTACTACTGCCGCTAACTCCAAATCATGAGTGGGGTAATTTTTCTCATGTACCTTTAACTGTCTCGAGGCATACGCAACTACTTGCTCTCCTTGCATAAGTACACATCCTAATCCCAATCCCGATGCATCCGTGTATAATGTGAATGTCTGTCCTGGAACGGGAATGGTCAAAATTGGAGCGGATATCAATCTGGTCTTCAGTGTTTGAAAACTCTTTTCACACTTATCCGTCCATACGAACTTTTCTCCTTTCTTGGTCAAACTGGTGAGAGGTACGGCAATCCGAGAATAGTCTTCTACGAATCTCCGGTAATAACCAGCTAGACCCAGAAAACTTCTAATTTCTGAAACACTCTTTGGTGCTTCCCACTTCACTATAGCCTCGATCTTACTGGGGTCCACTTTGATTCCTTATGCGGATACTACATGGCCCAGAAAGGTGACTTCACTTAGCCAAAACTCACACTTCGAAAATTTGGCGTATAACTTCTCTTTCCTTAAACGCTGTAGGGTTGCGTTTAGGTTCTTGACATGGGTTTCCTTGTCCTTGGAATACACCAATATGTCATCAATAAATACTATGACCGACGTATCCAACATATCGTGGAAAACCCGGTTCATAAGTTCCATGAATGTCGCCGGTGCATTAGTTAGTCCGAAGGACATCACTAGGAACTCATAATGTCCGTATCTTGTCCTGAAAGCTGTCTTCGAAATGTCACATTCCTTAATTTTCAGTTGATGATAGCCTGATCGAAGATCGATCTTTGAAAATACCTTCGCTCCTTGTAACTGATCGAACAAGTCATTGATCCTGGGTAGTGGATATCGATTCTTGATTGTCAGCTTATTCAACTCTCTATAGTCGATGCATAATCGAACGCTACCATCCTTCTTCTTTACGAACAACACCGGTGCTCCCCATGGAGATATACTGGGTCTAATATAACCATTATCCAGCAGTTCTTGTAATTGCACTTTTAATTCCTTCAGTTCAGTAGGAGCCATTCTATAAGGTGCTTTTGATACTGGTGTGGCTCTAGGTATAAGGTCTATTACAAACTCCGTGGCTCGGTCGGGTGGTAATCCAGGTAGTTCCTCTGAAAATACATCAGGAAAGTCTCGCACGACATCAATATCTTCCATTCGTGGCCCGTCCTTGGTTAGGTCGACCACTGATACTAGATATCCGACCGCTCCTTTCTCAAGGAACTTCTTAGCCTTTAATGCTGAGAGTATGAGCTTGCGTCTCCGGGGAAGTTTGGTTCCCGAGAAACTGAATTCTGCTCCTTCTTTTTCTTTGAACGTTAGCTTCTTCTCGGCGCATAACAGGTCTGCAGAATGCCGAGCTAACCAGTCCATTCCCAAGATGACGTCAAAGTCTTCCATCTCAAGTTGTATTAAGGTTGCATCCAAGGTCTGCTTTCCAATGAGAACTGGACATGGTCCATAACCCTTCTCTAATTCCACTTCTAATCCCATCGGTGACCGTACAAGTAATTTGTAGTCTAATGTTTTAATGGGCAGATTGGTCTTCTTTCCAAACGACACAGATATAAATGAATGAGTAGCTCCTGAATCAAAGAGTACTCTGGCGGGTATGCCATTGATAGGTACGATACCTGTGACCACATCGGGCAATGCGACAGCATCCTCTGATGTAACAGCATATACCCGTCCTTGATGTAGTTGCTTCTTGGGTTTTGGGCATTCTCTTGCCATATGCCCTGGTTGGTTGCAGTTATAGCACTTTGGGGCTTCAAAATTTGACTTTGGTTGTGGTTGAGCTGCTGCAGTAGACTTTGGTGCAGTTGCAAAATTTTGAGGATGGAAAGGTTTATACGTCCTATTGTTGCCTCCGTTATAGGAGTTTCCGGCTGGTCTCTTGATTCCTCTGCTCTGGGAGAAATAACTCTCCTTCTGGCTCGATTCGATCACTCGAGCAATCTGAACAGCTTCGTATTATTTGTTCTTCTCTAATCCCAAAACATGTTCTCTTATACTTCCTCTTAGTCCCGTGACGAATCTACGGGTTTTTGTATCTTCTTCTTGCTTGCTAGCCGGTGCAAAGAAAAACAGCTCTTCGTAGCGCTGTTTATATGCGTCTACGGTCATCTGTCCCTGGTACAAACTCAGGAACTCTTTTTCCATTGAATCTCTGAAGCTTCTGGGGAAATACTTCTCGAAGAATGCTTCTTTATATATAGCCCATGTCAGTAGGGCGTGCTTGGTCAATAAGTACGTCTTTGTAGATTTCCACCAATGGTGTGCGTCGCTTTTGAGCATGAAGGTGGCGCATAGTACTTTCTCTTCCTCGGTGATAGTCATCATAAAGAAGTTCCTTTCCATCTCGTCTATCCAGTGTGCTGGCCATAGTGGATCAGACGGTTTACCGTTGAATTCTCTCGGTTTCATTTTCAAAAATCTCTCCACTAGCCGGGAGTGATCCAGTTGATTTTGGTATGCCCCAAACATAGGGGGTGGATACTGATAGTTCCCTTGGGCTGCTTCTGGGACTTGCACTGGATTTGGTGCAGCCGGTTGTGGAGGTGTCTGTTGAGTTGGGTGGTTACCCACTGGTGCTGCACTAGCTTGCCCAGTGTGCGTGGCTGCAGCCTGAGTGGCTTGAAACATAACTCCCATCGCAACCTGCATTTGAGCTTGTGCATGTTGCATCTGTTGTAGCTGTTGAGCCAGATTCATCACCACTGTTGTTAGCTCAGGGGGTGATGGTGGCAAATTTGTAGGGTTTGCCAGCTCGGGATTACCCTGTGGGTAATTGTTCTCTTGACTAGTCTCATCCGCCGGTGGTGGTGGTGGGACTGTGTTTCGGGTCTGTCTACGGCCTGACATATTTACTTTCGAGATGGATGGTGCTTGAAAATCATCAAAATTAGTGAGAAATCATTTATACTTCATGTAGGCACGCTACCCGATATAAAATTCAAAATCTCCAATTCATTCTAAAATAAATACTATCTTTTCTATGTAGGGTCGATGGTGAGGGTCGCTGGTGTGTCCGACCCTTGGTATCCGACCCTGGGAATGACCTGTTCTTCCCGAGAGCTAAGGGTCGATGCGAGGGTCGATGGATATCCGACCCTCAGTCCGACCCTCGATTTTTTGTCAGATTCCTGAGAGTCGAGGGTCGATTGGAGGGTCGATCCGAGGGTCGATGGTGTCAGTCGAATTTTTCGACCCTCGGACCAAAAATCAGATTTTTAAGATCCGATTCTGGGTCAATTCTCACTATTCCTCCTCCGTTTCGACTCGTCTCTACTCTCCGAGTTGCTACAGTGCTACTTCACTATTGTGGATCGTTCTTAGTCCGAGTTTCGACATCCACATCACATCTGCAGGTAAAATTTCCCAACTTTCCCTGTTTTTAGGTTTTTATTTCTAGGTTTTTGCTCATTTAGCTCGTTTTTTCCAAATTAAACTTTTTCCAACCGTAAAAATTCTATTTTTATTGGGGCTTTTGTTATTGGGGTCTTGAGGAACGAAAGCCCTCAAAAAATTTTCAGTTTCATCGGTTGGTTATCGAGAAACTTAAATTTTTCTCTTTTTGCCCTAATTTGTCGACATTTTCGATTTTTCTTGAATTTCTTCAAATTGGACATCGTCAGTTAAAATTTCCTACTGCATGTAGATTGTAGGATGTATTTTAACCTACGTAAGTTCTTACGCCCACTTGTATGGTGAGAAATGGGACTTTATGGTCAACCCACGTCATTATTTAGTCGAATTTTTGGATTTTATCCTACTAACTCCTGGTTCATTTTCTCTTTCTTATTTTTGTAGATACTATGGCCCGTACCAAAGTGCCAAGGTTGCGTGATCCACTCCGCTTCCGTTCGAATGAAGCTGAGGCACAGTATGCTGACTATGCCCGTAAGAAAGTGGAAGGGGGTCGCATGGTGAACTTGGCTGAGCTAGCCTTGTTCAATGTGGAGGGAGCATTCGGTGATATGGGGTGGCTCCCTGTCATCACATACGACGCGTGCACCTGTCCAGACTTGGTGCGCCAGTTCTATTGTAATCTTCAGGTGGTGGGAAATTACAATGATGTTGAGCACGGCCAGGAGTTACGCATCACCAGCTACGTCAAGGGGGTGCACATCTCCTTTGATTATCGGCAGCTGGCCGATCTGTTGGGCATTGCCTATGATGGCCCTATGGTGTATTGTGCGCCGGGAGAGCCACAGTTTATCGAGATGGAGATGAGAGCTGAGATCGACAACCAGTTGCTCCGTCCCGATAGATGGCAGATGAGAGCTTGCTACTTGCGTCCAGCTCTACGGGTCTTCTGCAAGATTATCCAGCATAATCTGTTCCCACAGAGTGGGCATTATGAGAGGGTCTCTCAGCTGACTCAGTTCTTGATCTACTGCATCTGCACTCGTCAGCCGGTCTGCCTTCCTTACATTATCATGCGGACGATGATTAGTGCCACATTGTCCGGTCACAGGGGTAATCTACCCTATGGACGCATGTTACAGTGCTACTGACCCGTCTGGGGGTGGATCTGGTAGATGAGAAGATCCAGGAGAAGACCTTCTCGTCACCTTTAGATTGGGAGGCTATCTGCAAGATGGGGCTGCGAGATGCAGAGGTTAGTGATGAGGAGAGGAACGCGATGGTGCGCCCTCACACTCGGGTTGAGATGGCTGATGCTGAGGCTACTGCTAGGGCTCGTGGGGATCCAGTCAACAATGATCACTTATATATGGATGTCGACGTGATACCACCGCCATCACCCACGCATGCGGATAGGGCTGGTACTTCTGCTGCGGCGGCTTCGGTACCTGAGACCAGTCCTTCTCATGACGCTGGTCCTTCACGCCCACCTTCCGATATGATGGAGATGCTGCAGGAGATCAGGGATGCTCAGCGCAGATCTGATCTGAGGATGGATGAGCTGTTGGCTTCTCAGCACGCATCAGACGTGCGGATGGGAGAGCTCCTAGAGGTGCAGCGTGCGACTGATCAGAGGATAGCCGGTCTCACAGCTAGTCTCCAGATGACCTAGACCCAGGTGGCCTGGTTGACTAGGGTCTATGTTGAGGACTACGACAGAGATCGTGAGGCACCGCCTCCGCCTTCTCCTCCAGCTTCCTGATTGTACTTTACTTTTCTTGTACTACAGAGTAACTGTCCGGGTTGTAGACTGTACTATGCTTTAGTGATGTATATACATTTTGTTCTCTTACTCATTGTATGTAACTGGTTTTCCCTTTAATAGATGCATTATTCTCTTTTTAATTCGGTTTCAATCATCACTTGTGCTTACAGTGTGTTTGTATTAAAGCTTTTAAATTTTTATCCTATCTCAGTTCACAATGGTCTTGAATGCGTGTCAGTTCGGCGGACAACGCCTGAGATGCTCTGATACCAAGTTGTCACACCCTAATTCCGCACAATTTAGAATGGTGTGATGAACCACTAAATAACCAACGGTTCAACCAGGATCTCTAATAGGCTATCCCCGCGTTATCCAAACTTTACACGCATTCACAATCATAATCAGAGTAAATACACATTAGCGGAAATCTTATAAATAAATGAACTGAGAACTAAAATGATATTAGTAATTTAATAGAAAATTATTCTGTATCAAACTGAGACATAAATAATTAAGTATCAAATACATGTCTATAATCCAATAAAGAAACCTATAAAAATATCTAATCGAATACACACGAGTTGCACTCGCAAAAGGAGTCGTGTGTATCGTCTTCAGCTCCAACTTCCATAGCTGCTACAGTTCCATACGCCGACGCGTTCATATAATCTTCAACCGTATAACCTGCATCATCAACTAAAAATATTCAACGTCGAGGGGTGAGCACACAACACGGCTCAGTGAGTAGCCAAAACAATGCAACAATACATATGCATGCAAAAATCAATTTATATCTTTGGTCTTGGTTTATAGTTTGCAATGTGCAATAGAAAGGTTGGGTGGTCAAAGGTTAACGTTTATTGACACCGCCTCTATACACAGGGTGTGGAAGCCCACCCGAAGGTTAACGTTTATCGTCGTCCCCATCCACCCTACCATAACATTATACAACAAAGGTTAACGTTTATTGCTATATAATGTTATACCAACACGTAAGCCCCTGTTAGCGAGGGCTTGCAAACTGGGCTCGCTACTAACCAATCCTAATGCCAAACAGTGTATCCAAGGCCTCACCCCAGCATCCCTCAGAACATCCATAGAGATAGAGCTAAGGCCCCCCGGTAGAGTCAGAGACTACAAGGACCGAGACCACCTCCCCTGATACTCTACGACATAATAGTTCTGCTAAGGTAATGGCGATACGACGATGCCAATGCACAAGACTTGAGTTAGAGATAGAGCTAAAGTGCTGAGACCCGCCAAAGGTTAACGTTTATTGACGTTCTCATCACACCTCCCCTGATACTCGCTCGCATCAAGCACATCAACCACACACATACAAGCACATGCCTATTCCTATCATCATCATCATCATCATGTTATAAACAATAAAGTAAATATGCATGAACAATTAATAGAAATATTGGATGGCATCTTTGTATGCACATTACAAACATATTCGCATAGAATCAAACATGGCATAAGACTCAAGAAATAGAAAACAGTTTATTATTAACCAATTTAGTTTGGGGTTAAGGTTCCTTACCTTATCTTGCTAAAAGATATTTTTCCAAGCTTTAGAATCACCTTTATAATGTTATTATATTGCTAGCAAACCTAACAAAGTCGATAGAATTTAATTAGAATTAATTCGAAATTTAAAAACCATTCTATCAACTGAGGGTCGATGCTAGGGTCGATGCTAGGGTCGATGGGTCTATCGACCCTCCCTCCATTCTGAACTTCCCGAATGCTGAGGGTCGATGGTCAGAAACACCTAGGGTCGGATGGTCTATCGATCCTCGGTGCGACCCTTGGTGCACTATGGTCTAATTTCCACTTTTAACCCATTCTTCGTGTTTGGGGTCCTATGGCTTGCTTCCTACATTCATTCAACAGTCATTCCATGGTCTAGAACCATGTATAATCCATCTAGATAGCTTTCGTGCATCCTCCTATGGTTTTCCATGAAAACCTAACCATGGGTGGATGGTTTGGGTTTCTCCAAAATCCTACACTCAACCATATCTAACCTAAGGTCTGTAGAAACTCATGGAATTAATATCCATACCTGAGAAGATTACTTTTCTCTATAATTTCTTCTCCTTTTTTCTAAGCCTTCTTCCTAGCCTCCTTTCTTCCTCTTTTCCTTCTTCTCTCTTTCTCTCAATTCAATTAGGGTTGTGAAAGGAGTGAATGTGGCTTAGGAACGTCCTTTAAATAGACTAGGAATGTCCTATAATAATCCCATTGAGATTTGGAAAGACTCCCAACCAAAAATTAGGAAATTTCCTAATTTCAGTTTCGTCAGAAACCGAGGGTCGATGGGAGGGTCGATGATCCCGTCGACCCTAGGGTCTTAAGCTGTCCGACCCTCCCTTCAAAACTGAGGGTCTGACTTTCTGTTTTGGGAGGTCCGACCTTGCTTAGCTGGGTGTGCGACCCTTCCCTAAAATTAAGTATTTTTGGGTCGATTTTATACATGGGATCTCGATCTCCTTCATGCCCTTGGTCCATTTGACTCGACCATGATGGGTAAACCTGGTTCAAGGTGGTAAGACCGGGTTAGTTTGACATGGGTCTTACAGTAATAATCAGAGATAATAAGCAAGAAGCAAAAGCCTTTATAAATAATGTACTGACTATCTAACAGTGATAAATAAATATTAAATCTAGTTATCTCTAAGTAACTTAAGACATAAAATAAAATAATCAATTACATGTCCGTTAACCAAAATATAACAAAACTAATCAAAGACGCATTTATTGTACTCTCATTAAAGATCATGTGCATCTTCAATAGCTTCTATGTCGATAGCCACCATGTATCTATTTGTCGGTGCATTCATGTACTCTTCTATAGTAGGACCTGCATCATCAACTAAAAATATTCGATGTCAAAAGGGTGAGCACACATCATGGCTCAGTGAGTAAAATAAAATAATACAACAAACGTATGCATGCATTTAATTTATATCTTTAGTCTGGTTTTTAATTTTATAATTTGCTATAGAAAGGATTAGTGTCCACCGCACCTCTATACACAAGTGTGTGAATCCGCCCAATGGATCAAACACCATTGTCGTCCCACATGCACCCACCATGGAATAGAGATAGAGCTAAAGTATCCAGATCAAACACCGCCAACACTTCCCCTGATGCTCTACCCATACCAATACGTAAGCCCCTATTGGCGATGGCTTACAAACTGGGCTCGCAACTAACAAATTCTAATGCCATCCAATGTATCTGAGGCCTCACCACAGAATCCCCCAATAAATCCATAGAGATAGAGCAAAGGCCCCTATGAGGTCAAAAGATTGAAATTTATGGAAGTCGCCACCTAAATTAAGGTCTAGGACCTTAGAAATGTGAAATCTCACCCCAAGGTAAAACTTCGAATGACTCATGACCCTTAGATTGGATTTATGGTCCATCAGAGATTGGGTAAGCATCAGGTTACGATTATGGGAAGGGGTTAGGAACCCAAACCACCCGATCGAAATCGGTTTCCTATACCTTTCCTATGCTAGACTCTGTTTGTTAACCAAAGCAAACCAAGTGGTTTGATATCATTGAACTGAATCTGTATCCATCAGATTGCCTACGTATTATGGAATTATTCTAAAAATCAGGTTCACCATCATAGTTCAAGTGTGATTAAAGTTTATGGCTGTGATTTATGCTTGTGCATGATTAAGTTCATTGTTCAAGTTGAAGTTTATGCTTGAAAGGATGAGAAAACCCTATGGGTTAAGATCTGGATAGTCCATACGAACTGATAAGTAGTCTTAGTGGATCTATGGATAACCCTTTTTGGGTCAAAATGTGGATAACCCATTCGGGGTTAAAATGTGGATAACCTTTTCTAGGTTAAAATCTGGATAACCCTTTCTGGGTCAAAATACGAATAAATATCCTAGTGGATCTATGGATAGTCCGAGTGGACTAAGGTGTGGATCCAAATTTGGGATTCTCTCAAATGGCCTACGTATCCTAGGGTTTGACCTAGGAATCAGAATCCACGTAGTTCGGGCTAGATAACCCTATTTGGGTCAAAATATGGGTAAATATCCTAATGGATCTATGATAGTTCAAGTGGACTATGGTGTGGTTCCGAATTTGGGATTCTCCCAAATGGCCTACATATCCTAGGTTTGCCCTAGGAATCAGAATTCGCGTAGTTCGGGCATGGTGAAATAACCTGTTCTAGGTTAATGATTGAGAACCTAATCTAGGTTTAGGATTGAGAACCTATTCTGGTCTAGGGTTTACTGAGGGGCAAAAATCATCCTGAGCTACCCTTTTCATCCTAAGTTCTAATTTTGGAAGGTTTGGTAAAGCATTTTCTTTCCTTATTAAGATTTTTATTATTTTTTATTATACCTTTCCCAAGAATGTAGGGGCCTAAATGCACGTTCCCATGCCTAGATTGTCCTCCAGAAGTGTGCATACATGGCAGTTCAACTAGGGTGTTGCAAAAAATGAAGTTATTGTCATAAATGAAATATTCTATCTAAGCATGGCATGTATGATATTTATGGTAACTATCCCAACATGTAGTAAGATTATGAAAATCTCTCTAACATGGCATGTATTGCAAATAAGGCAAGAACCTATATGTGAAGATCTAATATGCTAATCTAAGCATGGCAAGACCTAATATGGCAAGAAATCATTATATGCATCTATATATCAATATGGCAAGTACCAAACATAGAATGCAAAATATGGCATGAATCATCCAAAAAGGTAAGATCTTATATGCTATTTTCTAAGCATAGTAAGACTTAAAAATGGTAAGAAATTGATGTATGCATCTGTATATCAATATGGTAAATACCAAACATAGATTGAAAAATATGGCATGAATAATCCAAAAAAGTAAGATCTTATATGCTATTTTCTAAGAATAGTAAGACTTAAAAATGATAAGAAATTAATGTATACAACTATATATCAATATGGTAAGTACCAAACACAAAATGCAAAATATGGTATAAATCATCGAAAAAGGTAAGATCTTATATACTATTTTTCTAAGCATGATAAGACTTAAAAATGGTAATTATCAAGATTTTGCTAAATATGGTAAAAATATATTTATTCTACTAAATATAATAACACATGGAATATGACAAACATGGTATGTGCACAATCCAAACAAAGCATATGAATGCTCCAAATATGGTAGAATTCACTCAAGCAATCAATTGCATGTTACAGTGAATGAGACATCAATGAAACCTTTTTTAAAAATCCAAAATTTTAAAAAATATATGTTCAATGTTCTTTGAAAATATTGTAATTTTTATGAAGACATTTGGAATGATTAATGACTCAAAAATGTCAAAATTGTGACACAAAGTTTCAGATATTGGACAAAACTATGAACTGCATTCATATTCTATCACATTACAGAAGAATGACCATAAATAGTTCTTCTGTAACTTGAATCAAGCTCTAATTTTTTCCACAGAAAGATGACTCGAGATGCTATATTTCATCTGAAGGAGTCGAACCCCAACAGAGAGCAAAAATGGGTCAAAGATATGCCCCAAGACCGGATATGTGCACTGGTCAAGTCTATTCCAGATTTTTGACTAGTTGCACCATAAATTCTGTATAAAATCTTATAATTAATAAAAATTAAATTTAGACATATGTCCATCTAGATAACTGTCTGATCTAAAATTTCATCAAGAAAAACAAATGAAAATTGAATATTTTTTTTATAAAAAATGATCATTTTCAATCATGCAAATAAGTATATTCTGACAGATTCAAAATCAGAGCACTATGCATTTAAAAATCAATATCAATTTAATAAAATATTAAAAAAATCCAAAACCAATGTCATTTTTTAGAAGAATTCATAAAAGAATTCAAAAAAATTTTGATTTCCTGATTATGGCCATAAGACCCTTGTCTAGAGACTTTCTGATAAGGGATTGCATTATATTCGAATAGGACAGCAATGCCAAAGAAGAATTTTTTTGATAGACTTTTCCAATTCTAAATGAAACCAAATTTTTGGGGTAGTCTTCTAACATAACAGTGAGACTCCCATAAAAATGTGGGCTTTAAAATCTAAGAAAAACTACATGAGATGCATGTCTTAAGTTTGGATCCTAAATCTAAAAATTTCAGATTAGAAAACCACTTTGTGAAACTTGTCAAAAACCTCAAACATCATCATATAGCATTCAAAACTTCATCATTGAATAGTTTAGATAAATAATCATTCATAAAAAATGCTAGACATAGGCGTCCTAACATTAATATGCATGCAATAGAGCATTCCTGATCGAGATTTAATGAAAATAAGCTTTTTTCAAGCAAAATAGACATTCAAGCATTCTAAAGACCCCTAAATTCGTTTAGGGTACTAACCTTGTGCTCGAATGGAATGAAACCATTGATGTAGGATGTTTGGAGATCGTATCAAGCTCTTTGAAGGTGAATCCTCCTTTTCCTCTTCTCTGCTCCACTCTCTCTTCTCTTTCTCTCTTTTCTTCTTCTCTTTTCTTTCTTTTCTCTTCTTCTTCATTCTTTCTTTCTCCCTCTCTCATGTTTTCTCTCTCACTCACGTTTTTTCTTATTTGAAAAAGGGACCCCTCTCTCTTTCTCTTGGTCTATTTATGTTTTTCTCTCCTCTTCTAGAAGGTCCTTCATTCCTTTTCTTATTTTTCTTCTAGAAAATCCTTTTTTCCTTTTTTCTTCTTTCCTTTCTTCTCTTCCTTCCTTTTTCTCTTCTCCCTCTCTTTCTTTCACATTTTCTAGAATACAAAAACCTCTCTCTCTCTCTCCTCTTCTCTCTTTCTTCCTTTTCTTCTTTTCTCTTCCTTCATTTTCTTCTTTTTCTTCTAGAAAATCATTTTTTCCTTTTTTCTTCTTTCCTTTCTTCTCTTCCTTCCTTTTTTCTATTCTACCTCTCTTTCTCTCATGTTTTCTAGAGTAGAAAACGTCGCTCTCTCTCTCTCTCCTCTTCTCTCTTCCTTCATTTTCTTCTTTTCTCTTCCTTCCTTTTCTTCTTTTTCTTCTAGAAAATCTTTTTTTTCTTTTTTTTTCTTCTTTCCTTTCTTCTCTTCCTTCCTATTCTTCTTTTCTCTTCCTTCCTTTTCTTCTTTTTCTTCTAGAAAATCCTTTTTTCTTTCGTTCCTTCCTTTTTTTTTTTCTTCTCTCACTCTCTTTTCACGTTTTCTAGATCTAGAAAACATTTTTTCCCTTTTTTTTCTTTCCTTCCTCTTTCCTTCCTTTTTTTCCTTCCTTTTCTTTCTTCTTCTCTCTCTTTTCACATTTTCTAAAGAAACATTTTCTCTTTCCTTTTTTCCTTCTCCCTCTATCTTTCCTTTTTTCCTTCTCCCTCTCTCTTTCCCCCGACTTCTTCTAGAAACCTTCTTTCCTTTTTTCTTCTCCCTCTCTCTTCTTCACAAAGTCTCTCCTCACGACCTCTCTTTCCTATAATATATATGTATGTATATATATATATATATATATATATATATATATATATATATATATATATATATATATATATATATATATATATATATAATATATATAATATAATATACCTATAAGATATATATATATATATATATATATATATTATATATATATATATATATTATATATATATATATATAATATAATATACCTATAAGATATATATATAATATATATATATATATAAAAGAAATGCATGCATATAGGCTGACGTGACTTGGTCTGGATTGGTCTAAGCTGGGCCGGACTACGTTAGACTAAGCTGGATTGAGCTGGTTTGGACCAAAGTTGAATTTTTTTATCATATTATAGTCCATTTCTGCCACCATTCCATATGGAATTTTTCGACAGCCTCTATTCCAAATTTTCTACGTTCACTTTGTAGAACACTAAAAATGACGAATATTAGAACTTGAATCACCTCATTTAGAAATAAAATGACCAACTTATGAATTTCTAAAGTTTAAGCAGGCCAATTATCGATAATTTGGCTAACCATTCTGCATGGGATCCTTCAGAGACTTCTACAGGAAATCCTTTACGTCCACTTTGTAGAATACTAAAAATGGAACATATTGAAACTGAAATCGCTTGATTTGGATGTGGGGTGACCAAAATATGAATTTTCAAAGATTAAATGATCATTTCCATGTGTAATTTTGCATGGGACCCTTCGGAGACTTCTACCTAAGATTTTTCATGTCCACTTTGTAGAACATCACAAATGAAGAATAATGGCCTTGAATCATCTGAATCTGACGTAGAACGACAAAGATATAAAGTTTTGAAGTTCTAACGATAATTTTGAATGAAAGCTTGCATGGGGCCCAGTGGTGACCTTTGCCTGGGATTTTTCATGTCCACTTTGAAGAAGACTGAAAATGAAGAATATTGGCCTTTGAATCATCCAATTCTGATATCAGATGACCAAGATATGATGAATGGCCTACGTATCCTAGGGATTGCCCTAGGAATCAGAATCCACGTAGTTCGGGGATGGTGAAATAACCTGTTCTAAGTTAATGATTAAGAACCTATTCTAGGTTTAGAATTGGGAACCTATTCTAGGTTTAGGGTTTACTGAGGGGCAGAAATCGTCCTGAGCTACCCTTTTCATCCTAAGTTCTAATATTAGAAGGTTTGGCAAAGCATTCTCTTTCTTTATTAAAATTTTTATTATTTTTCATTATACCATTCCCAAGAAAATGGGTGCCTAAATGCACGTCCCCACGCCTAGATTGTCTTCTAAAAGTGTGCATACATGGTAGTTCAACTAGGGTGTCGTAAAAAATAAAGTTATTGCCATAAATGGAATATTCTATCTAAGCATGGCGTATATGATATTTAAGGTAACTATCACAACATATAGTAAGCTTATGAAAATCTCCCTAACATGGCATGTATTGCAAATAAGACAAGACCTATATGGCAAGATCTAATATACTAATCTAAGCATGGCATGACCTAATATGGGAAGAAATCAATATATGCATCCATATATCAATATGGCAAGTACCAAACATAGAATGCAAAATATAACATGAATCATCCAAAAAGGTAAGATCTTATATGCTATTTTCTAAGCATAGTAAGACTTAAAAATGGTAAGAAACTGATGTATGCATCTATATATCAATATGGTAAGTACCAAACATAGAATGCAAAATATGGCATGAATCATCCAAAAAGGTAAGATCTTATATGCTATTTTCTAAGCATAGTAAGACTTAAAAATGGTAAGAAACTGATGTATGCATCTATATATCAATATGGTAAGTACCAAACATAAAATGCAAAATATGGCATGAATCATCGAAAAAGGTAAGATCTTATATGCTATTTTTCTAAGCATTGTATGACTTAAAAATCGTAATTATCAAGATTTTGCTAAATATGGTAAAAATATATTTATTCTACCAAATATAGCAACACATGGAATATGATAGACATGGTATGTGCACAAACCAAACAAAGCATATGAATGCTCCAAATATAGCCATTTATCCAAATATGACAGAATTCACTTAAGCAATCAATTGCATGTTACAGTGAATGAGACATCAATGAAACCTTTTTTGAAAAATCCAAAATTATCAAAAACATATGTTCAAAGTTCTTTGAAAATATTGTAATTTTTATGAAGACATTTGTAATGATTAATGACTCAAAAATGTCAAAATTGTGACACAAAGTTTCAGATATTGGACAAAACTATGAACTGCATTCAGATTCTGTCACATTACACAAGAATGACCATAAATAGGTCTTCTATAACTCGAATCAAGCTCAATTTTTTCCATAGAAAGATGACTCGAGATGTTATATTTCATCTGAAGGAGTCGAATCCCAACAGATAGCAAAAACAGGTCAAAGATATGCCCCAAGACCGGATATGTGCACTGGTCAAGTTTGTTCCAGATTTTTGACCAGTTGCACCATAAATTTCGTATAAAATCCTATATTTAATAAAAATTAAATTCAGACATATGTCCATGTAGATGACTGTCTGATCTAAAATTTCATTAAGAAAAATATTGAAAATAAAATATTTTCTTTGTGAAAAATTATCATTTTCAATCATGCAAATCAGTATATTTTGACAGATTCAAAATCAGAGCACTATGCATTTAAAAATCAATATCAATTCAGTAAAAAATCAAAAAAATCCGAAACCAATGCCATTTTTTATAAGACTTCATATCTAAAACATTCATATAAAGTTGAATTCCTGATTATGGCCATAAGACCCTTGTCTAGAGACTTTCTGATAAGGGATTGCATTATATCAGAGTAGGACAGCAATGCCAAAGAAGAATTGTTTAATAGACTTTTCCAATTCTAAATGAAACTAAATTTCTAGAGTAGTCTTCTGACATATCAGAGAGACTCCCATAAAAATATTGGCTTCAAAATCTAAGAAAACCTACATGAGATGTATGTCCTAAGTTTGGATCCTAAATCTGAAAATTTTGGATTAGAAAACCACTTTGTGAAACTTGTCAAAAACATCAAACAACATCATATAGCATTCAAAACTTCATCATTGAATAGTTTAGACAAATCATCATTCATAAAAAATGCTAGACATAGGCATCCTTACATTAATATGCATGCAATAGAGCATTCCTGATCGAGATTTAATAAAAATAAATTTTTTTTCAAGCAAATTCGACATTCAAGCATTTTAAAGACCCCTAAATTCATTTAGGGTACTAACCTTGTGCTCGAATGGAGTGAAACCGTTGATGTAGGTTGTTTGGAGATCGTATCAAGCTCTTTGAAGGTGAATCCTCCTTCTCCTCTTTTCTGCTCCTCTCTCTCTTCTCTTTCTCTCTTTTCTTCTTCTCTTTTCTTTCTTTTCTCTTCTTGTTCTTTCTTTCTTTCTCCCTCTCTCATGTTTTCTCTCTCACTCATGTTTTCTCTTGTCTGAAAAAGCAACCCCTCTCTCTTTCTCTTGGCCTATTTATGCTTTTCTCTCCTCTTCTAGAAGGTCCTTCTTTCCTTTTCTTCTTTTTCTTCTAGAAAATCCTTTTTTCCATTTTTCTTCTTTCCTTTCTCTCTTCCTTCCTTTTTCTCTTCTCCCTCTCTTTCTCTCAGATTTTCTAGAATACAAAACATCTCTCTCTCTCTCTCTCCTCTTCTCTCTTCCTTCCTTTTCTTCTTTTCTCTTCCTTCCTTTTCTTCTTTTTCTTCTAGAAAATCCTTTTTTCCTTTTTTCTTCTTTCCTTTCTTTTCTTCCTTCCTTTTTTCTCTTCTCCCTCTCTTTCTCTCATGTTTTCTAGAGTAGAAAACGTTTTTTTTTCTCTCCTCTTCTCTCTTCCTTCCTTTTCTTCTTTTCTCTTCCTTCCTTTTCTTCTTTTTCTTCTAAAATTTTTTTTTCCTTTTTTCTTCTTTCCTTTCTTCTCTTCCTTCCTTTTTTCTCTTCTCCCTCTCTTTCTCTCACGTTTTCTATTCTCGAAAATGTCTCTCTCTCTTCTTCTCTCTTCCTTCCTTTTCTTCTTTTCTCTTCCTTCCTTTTCTTCTTTTTCTTCTAGAAAATCTTTTTTTTCCTTTCTCTTTCCTTCCTTTCTTTCTTCTCTCACTCTCTTTTCACGTTTTCTAGATCTAAAAAAAGTTTTTTTTCCTTTTTTTCTTTCCTTCCTCTTTCCTTCCATTTCTTTCTTCTTCTCTCTCTTTTCACGTTTTCTCTTTCCTTTTCTCCTTTTCCCTCTCACTTTCCTTTTTTCCTTCTCCCTCCCTCTTTCCCATGGCTACTTCTAGAAACCTTCTTTCCTTTTTTTTATTCTCCCTCTCTCTTCTTCTCAAAGTCTCCCTTCACGACCTCTCTTTCCTATATATATATAAAAGAAATGCATGCATATGGGCTGACGTGACTTGGTCTGGATTGGTCTGAGCTGGGCCGAGCTAAGTTAGACTAAGCTGGATTGAGCTGGTTTGGACCAAAGTTGACTTTTCCTCTCATTTCGTAGTCTATTTCTGTCACCATTCCATATGAAATTTTTTGACAGCCTCTATTCCAAATTTTCTACATTCACTTTGTAGAACACTAAAAATGACGAATATTAGAACTTGAATCACCTCATTTAGAAATAAAATGACCAAATTATGAATTTCTAAAGTTTAAGCAGGCCAATTATCGATAATTTGGCTAACCATTCTGCATGGGATCCTTCAGAGACTTCTACAGGAAATCCTTTACGTCCACTTTGTAAAATACTAAAAATGGAACAAATTGAAACTGAAATCGCCTGATTTGGATGTAGGATGACCAAAATATGAATTTTCAAAGATTAAATGATCATTTCCATGTGTAATTTTGCATGGGACCCTTCGGAGACTTCTTCTTGAGATTTTTCATGTCCACTTTGTAGAACATCACAAATGAAGAATAATGGCCTTGGAATCATCTGAATTCGACGTAGAACGTAAAAGATATAAAGCTTTGAAGTTTTAACGATAATTTTACATGAAAGCTTGCATGGGGCCCACTGGTGACCTTTGCCCGGGATTTTTCACGTCCACTTTGAAGAGGACTGAAAATGAGGAATATTGGCCTTTGAATCATCCAATTACGATATCAGATGACCAAGATATGATGATTTGAAGTTTAAATGATAATGCATGCATCATACGATAATTACTTAAATGCCCTTACCCTTCAAACTGTGATATCTTCCTTGTTTGATGTCTGAATTTGATGATTCCGGTCTCATTTCGAAGATAATTTTATGACATGTACATCCAAGTAGGTAATAACCTAAGACCCTGCTATGGGGTTCGTTAGAGAATCACAAACCTTTAGGTTAAAGGTCAAAAACCTGCCATATGGGTTCACTTATGCTGAGGGTTGCAAAAATGGGGTGCTTACAGCCCCTCGACAAAGTGAAAGACCACACAATCTAAGACCACCTCCCCTGATGCCCTACGACGTAATAGTTCTACTAAGGTAATGGATATACGACGATGTTAGTGGGCAAGACTTGAGTAGAGATAGAGTTAGAGTCTGGTGACCAGGTCAGAGACCACAATGTCACGTCCTCCTCCTGATGCTCCACTGGTATCCAACACACCAACCACACACACACACAATCACATGTCTACTCCTAGCATCATCAATCAACATGGTAGCAAATAGACATAAGTAAATATGCATGAGCAGTAATAACAGTAATATTGGATGACATGTCAGATGCACATTACAAGCATACCAGTATAGAATCAATCATGGCATTGGACTCAATAAAATAAACAGCTTGTTATTAGCCAATTAGTTTAGGTCTTGTTCCCTCTCCTTTAAACAATGTTTGTTCCTCTCTCGAGCTTTGGAAATCACTTTGAACCCTTTGGGAACCTAAACAATTAATGTATTTAAGTTAAGACTCAAGTTCACCAAGTTACAGTAGTCAAAAGTTTCATCTGGAATCAAACAGATCGAGTGATCATAGGTGTGGCTGCACCTATGGCCTCAGTTTTTGCCACCACAGGGTATGGGGTCGATATGTGTGGTCTCATGATATGCAACCACACATGCAACCATACCCTCTCTGGAACCTTCCCAAGAGCTGGTGGTCAATCATATGTTCCTCGTGTGGTCGACCCTAGCTGTGACCACACGAGTTTTTTGTAAGACCCGTATCAAACTAACCGGTCTTACCACCTTGTATCAGGTCTTCTTATCATGGTCGAGCCAAGTGGACCAAGTGCGTGAAGAAATCACAAGACCAGGTATGAAATCAACCCAAAAATAGTCAATTATGAGTGTGTGGTCGCATACCTAAACAGGTGTGACCGACCACACCTCAAAATAGTTCAACCACATGAATTTTGGTCGTATGGTTGCACATTTCAAAAGTTGTGGTCGACGGATTATGCGACCCGACCTCCGACCACACGAACCCAGCCAGAAATCGAAATTAAAAAACCTTCCTAATCCAAAAGAGGATCTTTCCGAAACTCATTAGGGCAATTATGGAGGGTTTTTTTTTTAAAAAGGGGTTCTTCTTCTCTCTCACCTTTTAGATCTGAAAGTGAGAGAAAGAGAAGAGAAGGAAGAGAAGGAAAATTGAAGAGGAAGACTAAGGAAGAGGAAAATTTAGAGAAAACTTTGAATCTTCAGCAAGCTTAAGGTATGAACATATTTCCCATGTTAAATTGAGAGCTAAGAATAGTTCATGAAGAAGATAGGATTAAGAGAAACTCAAATCATCAATCCATGGACAAATTCCAAGAGAATCCATGGAGGAAATTATATGGACAATGGATTGAGTATAAAATACTAGTTCTAAGCCATAGAACAATCATAGGAAGGACCATGATGATAAGCCAAGGGATCCAAACATGAAGGACTGGAGTTGAGAGTGAAAGGTCGACCATTACACGTGTGGTCGCACGTGTGGTCTCATGATGTGTGACCGTACGAGACACACATGTCTGACCACATGCCCTCGGAATGTTTCCAGGGAGGGTGTGGTCTCATGTGTGGTCGTAGGATATCCGACCACACCCTGCGACCCAATGCCCTGTGGTCACAGAAACTAAGACCACAGGTGCTGCCACACCTACGACCCCTCAGTTTCTTTTAGTCTAAATTCATGGGAATTAATTCTAATTTAAAATCTATAAATTTGTTAGGTTTCCAAGTGGTCTAAGATTGAATTACAAAGCTTGAACGAGGATCTATTATCGACCAAAGGTGAGGGAACAAGACTTAAATTAATTGTCTAGTAATAAACGATTTTCATTTATTGAATCCAATGCCATGAATGATTCTATGCTTGTATGCGTGTATTGTGCATTTCACATGTCATCCAATATTCCTGTTATTACTGTTCATGCATATTTAATTTAGTTTATTTGTAACATGATGATGATGATGATGCTAGGAATAGGCATGTGAATGTATGTGTATGGTTAGTGTATTTGATGCGAGTGGAGTATCAAGGGGAGGACGTGATACTGTGGTTCATCCTGGTCACCAGACTCTAGCTCTATCTCTACTCAAGTCTTGTCCACTGACATCGTCGTATCACCATTACCTTAGCAGAACTATTACGTCGTAGGGCATTAGGGGAGGTGGTCTCGGACCGTGTAGTCTTTGACTCTGTCGAGGGGCCTTAGCTCTATCTCTATGGACGTATAGAGGGATGCTAGGGTGAGGCCTTGGATATACTGTTTGACATTAGGATTGGTTAGTTGCGAGCCCAGTTTGCAAGCCCTCGCCAATAGGGGCTTACGTGTTGGTATGGGTAGGGCATCAGGGGAAGTGTCATGCGGTGTTTGATCCAGGCACTTTAGCTCTATATCTATTTCATGATGGGTGCATGTGGGACAACAATGGTGTTTGATCTGTTGGACGGCTTCACACACTCGTGTATAGAGGTGCGACGGCCACCTATCCTTTCTATTGCACATTACAAACTTATGAACCAGACCAAAGATATGAATTGAATGCATGCATATGTTTGTTTCATTGTTTTATTTGCTCACTGAGCCATGATGTGTGCTCACCCTTTCGACGTCGAATATTTTTAGTTGGTGATGCAGGTCCTATAGTCGAAGATTATATGAATGCTCCAATGTTCAGGCATGTTGCTGCGATGGACTCGGAAGTTATGTGGAGTCGCATCATTCGTCGTGCGATGCAAATCATGTGCTTGCGATTAGATTTATTTGTTAGATTGTCGGATCATGTAATTGATAAATTTATTTTATTTAATGTCTTAGTCATTTGGAGATAATTGGATAATTTATTTATGTTATCACTATTAAATTCTCAGTTCATTAATATTTAAGACTTCCGTTATTGTTTATTTATTCTGATTATGGTTGTGGATGTATCTGGTTTAAGCAAAGGGACACAGCCTATTCGAGATCCTGGTTGAACCGTTGGATCATAGACGGTTCATCACACCATTCTGATTTGGTTCTGAATTGGGGTGTGACAACTTGGTATCAGAGCTCTCGGGCTCTGTCTATTAAACCTGTATACTTCCACAAGAGTTCGTGAACTGAGTTAGGATAAATTTAAAAGGTTTTAATAAGAACACACTATAAGCACCTGTATTGGATGAGACAAAAATTAAGAAAGAGAATAATGCACTATTAAGATGAGAAATAAGTTTTATACACACATTGAATAAAAACAATATATATATATATATATATATATATATATATATATATATATATATATATCCAAATCAGAGTACGGTCCACAATCTAGACAGTTACTTTATAGTACAAGGAAAAAGAAATAAGTGCATCATGGAGCTGGGGGTGCTGGAGGAGGAGGTGCCTCACGATCTCGATCATAATCCTCAGCATGCACCCTCGTAAGCTAAGCTACCTAAGTCTGGGTCACCTGGAGACTAGCAGCCAGATCGACCATCCGCTGATCAGTCGCGCGCTGGGCCTCCCCAATCTCACGCAGCAACCCCATCACATCATTAGATAGTGGGTGCGAAGGACCAGCTGAGTGTGAAGGAACCCGAGAAGGGCCAGCTCCAGTGGAATGCAGTGGTGATGGAGGAGGTATGGCATCTACATCCATGAACATATGATCATCATCCTCAGCATCACCCCCATGGACCTCTACTGCTGCTGATGTTGTCCCCTCAATGTGCTATCTCTACTCGAGTATGGGGACGCACCATAGAGTTCTTTTCCTCATCACTGACCTGCACATCCCTCATTCCCATCTTGCAGATGGCCTCCCAGTCAAGGTCAGACGAAAAGGTATCCTCATGAATCCTCTCATCAACTAAATCGACATGCAGGCGAGTGAGCAGGGTAGTGATCAAAACCCCATAGGACAGGTTGGCTATTTGGCCAGGCATCGCAGCACGGCGCATCGTCCTGATAATAATATAAGGAAGGCAGACGGGCTGCCTAGTACAGATACAGTATAAGATATACTGGGTCAATTGAGAAATCTTCTCATAATGGTCACTCTGAGGAATCAGGTTGTGCTGAATAATTTTGCAGTACACCAGAGGTTCCGGTCGTAGGTTGATTGTCTTCATCTCCCAACGATCATCTCTAAGAAGCTGGCTGTCACACCCCAATTCTGGCTGAACCAGAAGTGTGAGTGAACCGGCTCTAAACCATGGTTCACACCAGGATCTCAATAAACCGTGTCAACCAATCATTCCCAAGCAGTCTAACTCAATCAGAGAATAATACATAGCAGCGGAATAAAAGATAAATGAACTGAGTACTAGGTTGTAATTAAAATAAATATTTAAATTATTCCATCATTCACAAAATTTAAATAATAATTATTACATTGTATTAAAAGAAAATAAACCATCACTGAAGGAAAACACAGAATGAGCACTCGCATGATGCATCATGCTCATCCT
Source organism: Protea cynaroides (assembly GCA_028583415.1). NCBI lineage: Eukaryota > Viridiplantae > Streptophyta > Magnoliopsida > Proteales > Proteaceae > Protea > Protea cynaroides. The sequence goes on from CM053276.1 coordinate 49,090,636, forward strand.
CTACAGTCTGTGTATCCAGGGCAGCCACCGTACTGTAAGCTGGGGCAGTAATAAAGTCTTCTACAGTATACCTGTGAGGACAAAGATGGAAAATCTTTAGAAGTCGCCACCTAGATTTAGGTCTAGGACCTTAGAAATGTGAAATCTCACCCCAAGGTAAGACTTTGATTGACTCGTGACCCTTAGATTGGAATTCTGGTCCATCAGAGATTGGGTAAGTGTCAGGTTACGGTTATGGGAAGGGGTTAGGCACCCAAACCGCCCGATCGAAATCGGTCTCCTATACCTTTCCTATGCTAGACTCTATTTGCTAAGCCAAACCAAACCAAGGGGTTTGATATCATTGAACCGAATCTGTATCCATCAGATTGCCTACGTATCACGGAATTATTCTGAAAATCAGGTTCACCATCGTAGTTCAGGTGTGATTAAAGTTTATGGATGTGATTTATGCTTGTGCATGATTAAGTTCTTTGTTAAAGTTGAAATTTATGCTTGAAAGGCTGTGAAATCCTATGGGTTAGGATCTGGATAGTCCATGTGGACTGATAGATAGTCCTAGTGGATCTAAGAATAACCCTATTTGGGTTGGAATGTGGATAATATCCTAGTGGATCTATGGATAGTCCAAGTGGACTAAGGTTTGGATAACCCTTTTTGGGTTAAAATATGGGGGGTATCCTAGTGGATCTATGGATAGTCCGAGTGGACTAAGGTGTGGATCCGAATTTGGGTTTCTCCCAAATGGCCTACGTATCCTAGGGTTTGACCTAGGAATCAGAATCCGCGTAGTTCGAAAATAACCTGTTCTAGATTTGGGATTTAGAACCTATTCTAGGTTTAGGGTTTAGAATGGATAAAATCGTCCTAAATTACCCTTTTCATCCTGAATTTTAATTTTGGAAGGTTCGGCAAAGAATTCTCTTTCTTTATTAAGGTTTTATTACTCCCATTATGCCCTTCCCAAGAATGTGGGTGCCTAAATGCGCGTCCCCACGCCTAGGTTGTCTTCTAGAAGTGTGCAGATATGGCAGTTTGACTAGGGTGTTGCATAAAATAAGTTATTACCAAAAAGTAGAATATTCTATCTAAATATGGCACATAAAACATTTATGGCAAGAAATTCTCATGCAGTAAGATTTAAAAATCTTTCAAATATGGCATGTATTCCAAATAAGGCAAGAGCCTATGTGGCATGATCTAGTATGCTATCTTCTAAGCATGGCAAGATCCTAATTGCTATTTCTTTCCATATTTAGGGTTTTCTACCCTAATTATTATTTTATTTCTATTTTTTAGGGTTTTCTACCCTAATTGTTATTTTCTTTCCATTTTTAGGGTTTTCTACCCTAATTATTATTTTATTTCCATTTTTTAGGGTTTTCTACCCTAATTGTTACATTCTTTCCATTTTAGGGTTTTCTACCCTAATTATTATTTTCTTTCCATCTTAGGGTTTTCTACCCTAAATGTTACTTTCTTTTCATTTTAGGGTTTTCTACCCTAATTATTATTTTCTTTCCATCTTAGGGTTTTCTACCCTAAATGTTACTTTCTTTCCATTTTTAGGGTTTTTTACCCTAATTGTTATTTTTCAATTTATCTCTTTTCAAGACGAATATGATGAATGAAAACATTCCAACTATAGCAGTGGTAGTAATCCAAACATAGCAGTAAGCATCCAAAAATGGCAGTAATCATCTAAATATGACAGTAAGCATGTGACAGACAAATATGGCAATAAGCATGTGTAGCATTCCAAAAACAGAAGAATCATGCAAGCATCAAGATGGTGGACATATCAACATGGAATCCAATGGTTCAGATTTAATGTCATCACATAATCAGAAATCAATTGATCATCCAGTGGATCAGATTTATCAATCAATGGTTCAAGATCAAAGACCATAATTAAATCATGTGAAAATAACTTAACATCAAATGACCATATACAAATTTGCATTAAAAAATTTCAAATCAATGGTCACAATTAATCACATCAAACTCCCAAGATCAAATCCAGATAAGATGGCCATAATTTAATCATCCAAAATCCATATCAATGATCCATATTTAATCACCTTAAATTTCAAACCAATGGGATCAATTTTGTAAAATTCTAAGCATTTCAGATCAATTTTGATCACATGAAATTCCTACATGTAATTGATCCAATTAATCTCAAATTCTCAAGATCAGATCCAGATTAGATGGCCATAATTTAATCATCCAAAATCCATATCAATGGTCCATATTCAATCACCTTAAATTTCAGACCAAATGGATCAATTTCATAAAATTCTAAGCATTTCAGATCAATTTTGATCACATGAAATTCATACATGTAATTGATCCAATTAATCTCAAATTCTCAAGATCAGATCCAGATCAGATGACCATAATTTAATCATCCAAAATCCATATCAATGGTCCATATTTAATCACCTTAAATTTCAAACCAATGGGACCAATTTCATGAAATTTTAAGCATTTTCAGATCAATTTTGATCATATGAAATTCCTACATGTAATTGATCCAATTAATCACATCAAATTCTCAAGATCAGATCCAGATTAGATGGCCATAATTTAATCATCCAAAATCCATATCAATGGTCCATATTCAATCACCTTAAATTTCAAACCAAATGAATCAATTTCATAAAATTCTAAGCATTTTCAGATCAATTTTTTATCACATGAAATTCCTTCATGTTTGGATCAATTTTATCCACATGAAATTCCTACATGTTTGGATCAATTTTATCCACATGAAATTTCAACACATTTGAGTCAATTTTAGCACATGAAATTTCAAATAAAGAACAAAGAAAACGATAAAGCAGAGTTTACCTATTTTTTCTGATTTCTCCTTCTCTTGATCTTCTTCTTCTTCTTCTTCTTCTTCTTCTTTTCCTTCCTCTTCTATTCTTTTTTTTTTCTGGTTTCAGCTCTTCCTCTTCTCTTGTGCTCTCTCTCCCTCCTTTTATTCTAGGATTAACACCTCTTAGTTCACAATCCAAATATTTTTCTTAGAGAAATCGACTCCCTTCCTTGTTGGGCCTCTTGACACTTAGTCATACCTTTGTTTCCCTCTTTAGATTTTTCTTAATTCTCTTTCTTTATTTGAAACCATGACAACCAACTAAACTCTTTTTTTTTCTTTGTTCTCCTTTTCTTTCTTTTTTTAACTCCCTTCTTCTTTTGTTATTTCCTTTTTTTTTATTTTATTTCTTTTTCTATCCAAAACCGACATTAGATTAGATGATTTCCTCTCCCTAATTTGATTCTAGGATCTGCATCTCCTAATTCACAATCCAAATCTTTTTCTTAGAGAAATCGACTCCTTTCCTTGTTGGGCCTCTTGATACTTAGTCATACCTTAGTTTCCCTCTTTAGATTTTTCTCAATTTTCTTTCTTGATTTAAAACCATGACAATCAACTAAACTTTCCTTTTTTTTTTTTGGTTAAATCAACGTACCACCTCTTGCTTCTCTATTATCTTTTCTTTACAAAAAAAACGACACCTAGCTCATCTCTCCATTTTTTTGCTTTTTCTTTCTTTCTTTCTTCTTTTACTCTCTTGGAGATACCTAGTGCCCATGCAATCTTTCCTTAATTCATTCTCCCCTCATGCTTTCCCTTACTATCTCATTGTTCCATGGTTAGCACTACGATCTTCCAAATCAAACCGTGGCTAGCATGATATGTTATTTGCTTCTTCGTTTAACACCTCCAACCTATCCAATACATTAGGTAAATGTGACACCACCTACTTGCCAAAACAACCACATGCAAATTTTTCTCTTTTCTTAATATCTCATGTTGACACCTAGCCTCTCAAAGATCCCTTCATGCTTAATGCATTCCCTTGGCCAGCTTTAACATGTCTTTTGTTAAATTCCACCAACCGCAAAAATGGGGTGCTTACAATACCCTGCATCAAGATCTAAAAAAGAAATAGAATATATTGGGGTGAGCTCACAACATAGTTTAGTAAGTACAAGACCAATGCAACACACAAAATGCATGAGATAACATTACAATTTGGGTCAGGTATAAGTTGCAAAATGCTATGGTAAGGTTTGGCAGCCACCGCACCTCCATGCACGAGAGTGTGAGCACACCCAACAGTCAGGCACCTACCACTCTACTGTTGTTGCCCCACATCACTTACTCCGGTATAGAGTTAGGGCTCAAGTCTGGCAAGCAGGATGAACCACAATCCCACGTCCTCCCCCTGATACCCTACACCGTACCAATACCTAAACCCCTATTGGTAAGGGCTTGCAAGTGGGTTCTATTTCTAACCAGTCTTATATGTCAATACAGCATCTATAACCTAACCCCAGCACGACTCCTTACGACATAGAGATAGGGCTCGAGTCTGGTGGGCAGGATGAACCACAATCCCACATCCTCCCCCTAATACCCTATTCGCACCAAGTCTGCTAAGGTAGATGGCGATACGAGAAAGGTGTTAGTTATGGATATATCCAGAGCTCACTTCCCTTCACATTCCACACACTAACTAAAAACATACACTTGCCTAACATCCAACATCCTAGCATATGAAATGCTTGATTAGATAATAACAAAAGAAACAACTACATGGCATGTGAATATGCACAAACACCAAGCAATTCAATTTACACATAGATTTAATCACAAAGGTTTACTATTATTTAATTAATTAGAGTTTGGGGTCTTTTTTCCCTTACCTGACACGCGATAACTATTCCGTTTTATGTCACAGGATCTACTCACGCTGTCTACAAGTCCTACATAGTCATACCCATAAGTTAGAATTCATTTATTAAGGTCATAGCTGGTCAGAACCATGTTTGGTCAAGCGAACAAGGCTCGGAAGGCATACCGACCGCAGTACCGGTCCCAGTAGAGTGAGACCGGTATGTGCAACCGGTATATACCGGTCATGGTACATACCGGTCTCACTCACTCAGTGAGACCGGTATGTGCTTGCAGTATATACCGCACGCCCATACTGCAGGACCTTGTGTCCAACCGGTATGTTTCACGGTTTAGATCCGAGAACCCGATCTCAGATCTCCCTTCTTTGTCGGTCATCGACTTGGTTTCTAGGGTTTCTCCTAACCCACTCTAAGGTCCAAATACTCTATTGGCCTTCTAGGTTTCGACTAGAACGTCGTATCATACCAGATTAGTTCTAAACGAGAAACTAGGCTTTTGTGAAAGTTCTAGGATTTTGGATCGCTGCGCCGCTTTACAGCTCCGATCCAAAATCCTATCATACTAAGAGGATTGAGCACTTACCGATGGTGTTTTTTGGTTGGCGGCATGCTCCTCCAACAAAAATCCTCTTCTTGAGTGGTCTCTTCCCTCCTTGCCCCTTCTCAGATCTCTTCCAGACGGCTAGGGTTTTGAGAAGGATCAAAGGAGGTTTAAGGGGTCTATTAATAGTGGGAGACCATTCTAGGAAGGTTTCCCACAGTTAGAACCTTCAAAAATTTTGATTCGGAGTGTGGGACCCGCTGGAGTCCGTCTCCAGCCAAAAATACACATATCGGTTGCACATACCAGTCTGACTGAGTTAGACCAGTATAGTCAGACCGGTATGTAAACTTTACAGTTTACACAGGTTCTCGTACCTAAAATTGAGTGGTTCGTCACCCAGCTTCGCCTTTCGATCCGGTTATGATTGGAAGACCTGTCACCATATAAAACCATGGGTTAGACTGGGTTTTCAGAACACGGTTCTTACAAATCTACCACCCTTAAAAGAAATTTCGTCCCCGAAATTTGCATGTAGGTCTCACAATTCCCCCACCCTTAAAAGAAATTTCATCCCCGAAATTCTATGTACCTTCAGAGTCGAAGAGATGAGGGTATTCTTATCGCATGGCATCCTCCTCGTCCCAGGTAATTTCTTCTACTTCCTGGCTCTTCCAAACTACCTTGACGTAGTGTATAGCTCGCCTTCAAAGCTATTGTATCTTTTGACTGGTTATATTGATTGGTACCACCTCGAAAGTTAAGTCTTCTATCAAAACTGGGGGGTCTGCAACAAGAATATGAGAAGGGTCTCTCACGTACTTCTTTAGTAAGGACACGTGGAAGATGTTGTGGACACTAGACATCGCTGTGGCAATGCAAGTTGATAGGCCACTTTGTCGCATCGAGATAGAATCTCATATGGTCCTACATATCTAGGACACATTTTTTCTTTCTTTCCGAAGCGCGTTAGGCTTCTTACTGGGAACACCTTCAGGAACACTTTATCACCAATAGTGAATTTGAGGTCTCGGTGCCTGTTATTATCCTAGTGCTTTTGATGCACTTGAGCTGTCTTTACTCGGTTCTTGATCTAATCCACTGCTTTCCAAGTTTCCTCCACAAATTCTGGTCCTACGATCCATCTTTCTCCAACCTCATCCCATAGCAATGGTGTCCGACATTTCTTACCATATAAGGCCTCGTATGGGGCCATTTGGATCGTACCTGGTAGCTATTGTTGTAAGAAAACTCGATGAGTGAAAGCTTCTCATCCCAAGCCCCCTTGAAGTCGATGGCACATGCACGAAGCATATCTTCTAGGATCTGGATGGTTCTCTCTGACTGACCATCCGTTTGAGGGTAGAAGGCTATACTAAACTTTAGTTTCATTCCCATGGCCTTCTGTAGTCCCTCCCAGAACTTTGATGTGAAGCGTGGATCTCTATCAGATACTATGCTCTCTGTGACACCGTGAAGTCTGACTATATTATCCACATATAATTTTGCCAACTTGTCCATGGTGTATTGCGGTCTGATAGGGATAAATATTGCAGTTTTGATAAGGCGATCTACAACTACCCAAACAACATTCACTGACCTCGGAGTCATAGGTAGACCAGTGACGAAATCCATGGTAATGCAATCCCATTTCCATGTTGGCTCAGGTAATGGTTGCAATAAACATGTGGTCCTCTGTCTTTCCACTTTGACTTGTTGGCAATTTAAACATTAAAATACATATCTGGCCACATCTGCCTTCATACCCCTCCACCAGTACATCCTCTTCAGCTCATGGTACATTTTAGTGCTACCAAGATGTACTGAATATGGGGTGGAGTGAGCTTCCAACATGATTTGATTTTTGATTTCCAGATCTTCATTCTCAGGTATGCATAAACGTCCATGATATCTGAGTACCTTGTCTGCCTCCAAGGTGAAATCAGGGTTGGCTCGACCCTTTTTCAAATCTTCTAGAATTGTCCTGAGGTATGGGTCCTGTAGGACTGCTGCTTTTATTTCTCCCTTCAGGTCACGCAAAATCTTCGCTGCTACAAACATAAGGGTAAACTTATGTATCAATCCTTGCTCAATTGGATCATCTGCTGACTTTATTAAAGAGCTATTCTTCATTCTCTGATTTGCCAGAAATGGCAGCACACAATGCTACATTTGTACTTGGCCCTGCTTCGGGATTCGATGCCCATTTCCTGCTCAGAGCATCAGCTACAATATTAGCTTTATCAGGATGATACTGAATGTCACAATCATAGTCCTTCAGTAATTCTAACCACCTTCTCTGCCTCATGTTTAGGTCTTTTTGGGTGAAAAGATACATCAGGCTTTTGTGATCAGACTTAATCTGGAATTTCTCACCATACAGGTAATGCCTCCAAGTCTTGATAGCATGAATAATCGTCGCCAACTCAAGGTCATGTGTAAGGTAGATCTTCTCATGCTCCTTCAGCTGTCTTGAGGCATAGGCTATCACCTGTTCTCCTTGCATTAGCACACAACCCAGTCCCAAACCTGAAGCATCTGTGTATAGTGTGAATGGAAGGCCTGGAGCAGGGATAGTCAATATAGGTGCTTAAACCAATCTTGATTTCAGTGTCTGAAAGCATCACTCACATTCTTCGGTCCATATGAATTTTTCCCCCTTCTTGGTTAACCTAGTCAGTGGAACGATAATCTTGGAATAATCCTCCATAAACCTTCTGTAGTATCCAGCTAAGCCCAGGAAGCTACGTATTTCAGCAACTATCTTCGGTGCCTCCCATCCTACTATGGCTGAAATTTTGCTGGGATCTATCTTAATTCCTTCAGCAGACACCACGTGACCTAGGAAGGCCACTTTATCTAACCAAAATTCACATTTCTTGTATTTTGCATAGAGCTTCTCTCTTCTTAGTCATTGTAATGCTGCTCTTAAATGCATTGCATGTGCCTCCTTGTCCTTGGAGTACACTAAGATATCATCTATGAATACGATAACCGATGTATCCAACATGTCATGGAATACTCGATTCATTAACTCCATAAATGATGCAGGTGCATTGGTTAACCCAAAGGACATCACAAAAAACTCATAGTGTCCATATCTTGTCCTGAAAGCTGTCTTGGGAATGTCTGCCTCCTTGATCTTGAGTTGATGATACCCTGACCTCAGATCAATCTTTGAGAATACACTTGAACCTTGCAGTTGATCAAATTAGTCATCTATTCTAGGTAGCAGGTACCTGTTCTTGATGGTGAGCTTGTTCAATTCTCTATAGTCCATACAAAGACATACACTACCATCCTTCTTCTTGACAAATAACACCGGTGCTCCCCAAGGTGAGATACTCGGCCTTATGAAGCCCTTGTCTAATAATTCCTATAACTGAGTTTTTAACTCCTTCAACTCAGTAGGAGCCATCCTATAAGGTGCTTTAGACACAGGTGCCACCCCTGGTAGGAGGTCTATCACAAACTCAATAGCCCTGTCTAGTGGTAATCCGGGTAGATCTTCTGGAAACACATCAGGAAATTCCTATACTACTTCGATATCCTCTATTTTTGGTAAGTCAGCAGTCACATCCACCACTGATACGAGGTATCCTACTCCCCCTTTCTCTAAGCACTTCCTTGCTTTTAGGGCTGAGAGTATAAGCTTTCTCTTCCTAGGCAACTTAGCCCCTTTAAAGTTGAACTCCTTCCCTTTACTGTCCTTGATCACCAACTTCTTCTCAGCACATAATAGGTTTGCTGAATGTTTAGATAACCAGTCCATTCCCAGAATGACATCGAAATCTGACATCTCCAGCTGGACTAGATTGACTTCCAACTCTCGTCCTTCAGTATGCACTGGGAAAGGCCCATAATATTCTTCTAATATCACCTCCATTCCCATGGGGGACCGGAATAATAGACATGGTTCCAAAATCTTGATGGGTTGATCTAGTCCTTTTTCGAATGATACCGACACAAAAAAATGGGTGGCCCCTGAGTCAAACAGGACTCTGGCGGGTAATCCTGCTATATTTACTGTACCTGAGGTTTTTAAATTTTTCCTTTAGTTTTAAATGCTCAAATAACAATGCGGTAGTTTAGGAATGAATATAAAATCATACCTATAACCACATCCGGTGATGCGACTGCCTCTTCTGTAGTAACGGCATAAACTTTGCCTTACTGCTGTTCCCTTCTTGGTAGTGGACAAGTTCTGGCATAATGACCCACCTGTTGGCAGTTGAAACACTTCACGTTGAGGTTCTATCCCATTTCCTGCTGTGTCACTGCAAGTGTAGGTTTGGGAGGCACTGGACTAGCTGGTGGTCTGAACGGACAATATTGTCTATTGCTTCTTCTGCCTTGGACCTCAGTGTTAGGCCTCTTCAGACCCCTATTCTGTGCAAAGAAGCTATCTCTCTGGCTTGCTTCAATGACTCGAGCCACCTGTACAGCCTCATTATATATCTTCAGCCCTCGCCCCAATACATGTTCTCTTATGACACCCCGAAGACCCATGGTGAAATGGCGAGTTTTTGTTTCTTCCTCCTGCATACTGGTTGGAGCAAAAAAGAATAACTCCTCATACTTCTGTTGGTATGCCCCTACTGTCAATTGGGATTGCTGCAAATTAAGGAACTCCCTCTCAATTTGATCGTGGAAACTCCTGGGAAAATATTTTTCAAAAAAGGCCTCCTTGAATATGGGCCAAGTGATTATCTGGTGCTTTGTCTCTAGATACACTCTGGTTGAGTTCCACCATTGGCCTCTTGCTTCAACATGTGGGTAGCATATAATATTTTTTCCCCATCAAGACACTCCAGTATGTAGAAGTTCTTCTCCATTTCAGCTATCCACTGCGCTGGCCACAATGTTTTCCCTGGCTTCCCTCTAAAAGTTGGTGGCTTGAGCTTTAAGAATCCATCCACCGCTTTGGAAAGACTACTCTGTCCATATGGGACCTATCCATGTGGTGCTTATCCATACCCTGTCTGACCATACCATTGTGGCTGGTAAGAGTAGCCACTCTGATTTGCTCCCTGATTCCCACCATAGTATACACCCTGATATGGACCCTGATATCCTCCCTGATCCTGGTCAAGGATGAGCGTTCTTGTAACTGTGGGGGGGAACCGTGTTGGGTTGGTTCTGTTATTGTGGTCCCTCAGTAGCTGTACTAACCCCCACTGGTACCGCATGTACAGTCTTAGCATTTGTGGATGGCATGTATGCAGGTGCCGGCACAGGCCCAGGTGGCCTAAACATTTTCAACATTTCGTCGAAAAACTTTTTCTGCTGTGCCTCCATGTGAGTGACTAAACTTGCCATCATTGTTTCAGAGCTTGTAGATGTTTGCCCCTGTAGTGGCGATTCTTCATTGTCTCTCATCATATTTTCATTTTCATTTAGGGGGTTAAGTTATTCCCCCCTTACTTTCTCTTCATTCTCTTCAGAGTATTCAGTCCCTGAATTTCGTTCTATTGGAGGTGCCCTTGAGTGACGACGTCTGCGAAGAATTCTACGCCCATTTCCTCTCACCATTGAATCTACTGAAGTTCCTGTGCGATAACTGAATACATTGAAACACATGAGACAAAATGAGATAATTATTCCAGACGTTAGTATTTATTCTCAACGCATATGCACCATATGTATTCATCAATAGGGAAAGAAAATAAGAAATTTGTAATTATCTCTCAGAATTTTCTAAGCAAAATCACTTATCTTGATCATATCTTGCAGGTGTGAGGTCTGGCAGTAAAAAATTCAGCTAGTATGGGGAATGGTTTTGAGTTCCCAGTCCCCATGAGGTACCGACTGCGGTACCGATCTCACCTTAAGTGAGTCCGGTATACCTGGCGGTACATACCGATTGCACCATACCGCAGGCAGTACCAGTCACACATAACCCCATTGGGTGAGACCGGTATGCCCTGCGGTAGGTACCGATCGCACCATACCACAGGAGGTACCGGTCGCACATACCAGTCCAAAAGTGCGACTGGTATCACTGGAAAACTCTATAAAATCACGATTTTTGTCTCATTTCTCATTTCTCACTATAGTATTTACTCCGGTGGTGATTCCTCTTTGTGTCACTGAGCCTCTACAGTCCATCCAGTGCTTCTAAGAGTGTTTTCACCTCAATGAAGAGTATCATACTCGTCTCTCAGGTAAGCTTATCCCTCTCTTTCATTCTTTGAGAAAAATCTCATCGTCTTTTATGCCCAAAACCTATGTTTTCTTGATTTGAAAGTTTTTAACCGTAGAAAACTTCCCTCTTGGCTTGAGAAAGGTTCTAAGGGCCTAAATGTGCAAAACCCCTCAACCAATTTGAAGTTCTATCGGTTGGTTTGAGGAAAATCCTAAAATTTCAACTTTTAACCTAGGTTTCTAGGTTTTTTCGATGTTTTTGATGAATCTTGTTAATATGTCTCTATTTCTTTATTTTTGTTTTGTAATTGTTTGATCTTGTGTTAGCATTGTGCCACTACATAAGTCCCCCCACCCATATTGGGTGAATGTGAGGCTTTTGTTCCATTTTCTGTCATTATGCTGCCGATGTTTTGGAAAATTTTCTCTAACTGTTTCATTTTTCCTTTGTTCAACAGTTTATGATATGTCTGGACGTCGTGGTACGGGTAAGCGATCATTTATGCCGGGTATGCACAGGCCACATCCTCCACCCGTCCTCTATGATGAGAGATTCTTCCAGTCAGAGGCTGCCGCTTTGTGCCTTTCATGATTTCGAGCAAAATGCATTGAAGTACGTCGCTTTGTGAACCTAGAACACCTGCACCATTTTGACATGGAGGCTGCCTTTGGGGTGATGGGCTGGTTGCCCATTATTCAGTATAAAGAGACCACTCATCCCAACCGGGTAAAACTATTCTTCACCAACCTGGAGGTAGAAGGGGATCCAAATGATTGGGAGCATGCTAGAGACCTTTGCATTACTAGCTATGTGAAAGGGATGATGATCTCTTTCAACACGACCGAGTTAGCTACACTTCTTGAGTTTCCAGACGATGGGGATCTCATCTATTGTCCACCCCGAGCTAAAGGGTATCTTACTGAGGACATGAGAGCAGTCATTGCAGAGCAGATTTTGTTACCAGGCAGTATCATGTTGGCTTCAAACCTTCGTCCTGTGCCTCATTTATACTGCCGTATTATACAGCACGACATTGTTCCCCAGAGTGGTCATTATGGAGAGTTGTCCCAGTTGACCCAGTATCTGATCTACTGTGTGACTACCAGGCACCGGATCTGCCTACCTTACCTGATCATTCGTACCATGATTTATGCGGCAAAGCCCAATGTAATGGGCAATCTTCCATATGGTAGGTTGATCATAGCATTGTTGCATCGCCTAGGTGTGGATATGCATGGAGAGGTAGCTGTTGAGTTCACTATGAGTTCCGACATAGATATTGAGGCCATCTATAAGATGCAGATGGATGATCTAGAGCTTAGTGACGAGGAGTTACAGGCTCGTCCTCTCCCACCTAGGAGCTAGACGACAGCCATAGCAGCAGCAGCAGAGATAGGGGGTGATGGGGATGCACACATGGAGGACATCCCAGCACCTGCACCCCAGCATTCTCCAGGAGCAGGACCATCTCGGCCTTCTCATGTGGCGGGACCATCTCATCCTCCTTCGGACCCAGTGATGAGCATGCTCATGGAGATCCGAGATACTCAGAGGGAGATCATAGATACTCAGAGGGAGATGGGTCAGGACTTGGGGCGTCTAGCTTGTAGCCTATGGGTCACGTAGGACTAGGTTCATTGGCTTAGAGAGGCGTACGAGCACGATTATGATATCGCAGATCAAATACCACCCAAGCCCGCTACCCCACCATAGTCTGATTTAGTTTTATTTTTATTTATATATGGTTTATTTTTATTAACAGAGTAACTGTCCGACTTGTGGACTGTACTCAGTGGTACACTTTGTACTTAATATTATGAAATGGTTATTTGTTTTTTCTTCAACACTTCAGTGCTTATAATTGTTCTTTAATTAATAGTATATTATACATCTTTCTTAAGTCTCAGGCATCAAACAAGCTTATGGTGTGTTCTTATTAAAGTTTTTAATTTCCTAACTCAGCTCATTGGACAAAATTATATGCAGAATGATTAGTTGGACAAAGCCTAGGGCTCTAATACCAAGTTGTCACACCCAATTCTGGCAAAACCAGAAGTGTGAGTGAACCGGCTCTAAACCATGGTTCCCACCAGGATCTCAATAGACCGTGTCAACCAATCATTCCCAAGCAGTCTAACTTAATCAAAGAATAATAAATAGCAGCGGAATAAAAGATAAATGAACTGAGTACTAGGTTGTAATTAAAATAAATATTCAAATTATTCCATCATTCAAAAAATTTAAATAATAATTATTACATTGTATTAAAAGAAAATAAACCATCACTGAAGGAAAACACAGAATGAGTACTCGCATGATGCATCATGCTCGTCCTCTACAGTCTGTGTATCCAGGGCAGCCACCGTACTGTAAGCTGGGGCAGTCATAAAGTCTTCTACAGTATACCCTGCATCAAGATCTAAAAAAGAAATAGAATATATTCGGGTGAGCTCACAACTTAGCTCATTAAGTACAAGACCAATGCAATACACAAAATGCATGAGATAACATTACAATTTGGGTCAGGTATAACTTGCAAAATGCTATGGTAAGGTTTGGCGGCCACCGCACCTCCATGCACGAGAGTGTGAGCACATCCAACAGTCAGGCACCTGCCACTCTACTGTTGTTGCCCCACAACACTCACTCCGATATAGAGATAGGGCTCGAGTCTAGTGGGCAGGAAGAACCACAATCCCACGTCCTCCCCCTGAACCCTACACTGTACCGATACCTAATCCCTTATTGGCAAGGGCTTGGAAGTGGGTTTCGTTTCTAACCAGTCCTATATGTCAATACAATATCTATGGCCTGACCCCAGCATGACTCCTTACGACATAGAGATAGGGCTCAAGGCTGGTGGGCAGGATGAACCATAATCCCACGTCCCCCCCTTGATACCCTATTCGCACCAAGTTTGCTAAGGTAGATGGCGATACGAGAAAGGTGTTAGTTGTGGATATATCTAAGGCTCACTCCCCTTCACATTCCACATACTAACTAAAAACGTACACATGCCTAACATCTAACATCTTAGCATATGAAATGCATGATTAGATAATAGCAAAAGAAACAACTACATGGCATGTGAATATGCACAAACACCAAGCAATTCAATTTACACATAGATTTAATCACAAAGGTTTATTGTTATTTAATTAATTAGACTTTGGGGTCTTGTCCCTTACCTGACACGCGATAACTATTCCATTCTGTGTCATAGGATCTACTTACACTGTCTACAAGTCCTACATAGTCATACCCATAAGTTAGAATTCATTATTAAGGTCACAGCTGGTCAGAACCATGTTTGGTCAAGCAAACAAGGCTCGGAAGGCATAGCGGTCGTAGTACCAGTCTCAGTAGAGTGAGACCGGTATGTGCAATTGGTATATACCGATCGTGGTACATATCGGTCTCACTCAGTGAGACCGGTATGAGTGAGACCGGTATGTGCCTGCGGTATATACCGCAGGCCCATACTGCAGGACCTTGTGTCCAACCGGTATGTTTCGTGGTTTGGATCCGAGAACCCGATCTCGGATCTCCCTTCCTCGTCGGTCATCGACTTGGTTTCTAGGGTTTCTCCTAACCCACTATAAGGTCCAAATACTCTATTGGCCTTCTAGGTTTTGACTAGAACGCCGTATCATACTAGATTAGATCTAAACGAAAAACTAGGCTTTCATGAAAGTTCTAGGATTTTGGATCGCTGCGTCGCTTCATGGCTCCGATCCAAAATCCTATCATACTAAGAGGATTGAGCACTTACCGGCGGTGTTTGTCGATTGGCGGCGTGCTCCTCCAACGGAAATCCTCTTCTTGAGCGGTCTCCTCCCTCCTTGCTCCTTCTCAGATCTCTTCCAGACGACTAGGGTTTTGAGAAGGATCAAAGGAGGTTTAAGGGGATCTATTAATAGTGGGAGACCATTCTAGGAAGGTTTCCCATGGTTAGAACCTTCCAAAATTTTGATTCAGAGTGTGGGACCCACTGGAGTCCATCTTCCGCCAAAAATACACATACCGGTCGCACATACCGGTCTGACTCAGTCAGACCTGAGTCAGACCGGTATAGTCAGACCGGTATGTAAACTTTATAGTTTGCACAGGTTTTCATACCTAAAATTGAGTAGTTCATCACCCGGCTTCGCCTTCCGGTCTGGTTATGATTGGAAGTCCTGTCACCATATAAAACCATGGATTAGACCGGGTTTTCAGAACACAGTTCTTACACTGGCTGTCAATCTCTGCACGCATCATCAAAGATAAGAACTAGGGTTCCTTAGGTGCACAATATACTAAGGGACCATCGTTTGATATACCCAAGAGATCAGCCAACTCCTGGCAGTTAAAGGAGATCTCCACCCTTTAACATAACTGGTGATCCGGAGCTCCCTACCCCTGTCTGTATCATTTGGATCACCCACTACCTAAAGGTTGTAATAAAACTGCTTCACCAGTGCAGGACAGGTGCAACCCTCATATAATATCATGGGGATCCAACCCATATCATTAAAAGCACCCTCCATATTAAACAAGGCTAAATTAGCCAAGTTCACACAACGACCCCCTTCCACCTTTTTACGCTCATAACGAGCATACTGAGCCTCTGCCTCATTAGACCAGAAGCAAATAGGATCATGAACTCTGGGAACCTTGGTGCGAGCCATGCTATCTGCAAAGACACAAACGAATAAGCAAGACATTAGTTATAGAGAAAAACTCAAAATTTTGGCATTATAACGGCATGATTTGGCCAAAAGCTTCATTTTCACCAAAACCATTGGGCAGGAGCACTTACATATGTTCCAAATCATCCTGCAAGGCTCATACAGTTGGAAATTTAGACAAGGAAGATCGAATTTGAAGAAATTTCAGCAATGTGGAAAAATCTCAAAAATTAGGTTAAAAATGGAAAATTTCAAGTTTCTCAAAAAACTAACCGATGAAACTCAAATTTTCTTGAGGGCTTTCGTCCATTGAGTGGCCAATAGCAAAAGCCCCTAATAAAAATTAAATTTTTACGGTTAGAAAATTTTTAATTTGAAGAAAATGCTATAAATGGAGAAAAACCTAGTTTTGAAAGCTTAAAAATGAGGACCAGTAGAGAACATACCTGAAGAAATGGAACGAAGGTCGTGAATGGAAGAAAGAATCACCAAACACGAGTGATCGATACTGTAGCAACTCAGTGGAAGCGATTTGAGTTGAAAGCAAAAGAGAAAGTGGGAAATGACTCCAAAAATCAGGTTTAAAAACCTGATTTGGGGTCGTGTGGTCGCAAAATTCGACTAAATATGCAACCACACGATCGACCCCACGATTGACCACAGGCTCTCAGTAAGCTAACAGACTTCGTGTGGTCGGACCCTGTGGTCACACATATTGTGACCACACGATCGACCACAAGCTCTCGGTGAGCTGACAGGGTTTTGTGAGGTCGCATACCCTATGGACGAACATACTGCGACCCCACCATCGACCCCACGATGGAAAATACAGTATTTTGATTATATAACTTGGAAATTTGGAATTTTACATTGATTAATTGGATGTCGACATGGGATTGATGTATATTATGATTGCCTCACATGTTCTGTGATTTTTTTTAGACACTACTACCACCGAAAACAGGAAATAGCTGGGCAAAGAGTAACTAGGCGAGGACGTAACCCAATTCCATCACCACCACTTGTGGAGGAAAATAGCCATGAAAATCCTGAAGGACAAGAGGATCAGAATGTGGCACCACCAGGAGCCAATAACTAGGCTAATCCTACAAACTTGTCAGCCCCACCTACAGATTTGGCTACAGCAGTAATGAACCTAGCACAATAGCTGTAGCAAATACAGCAAGTACAAGCCAATATGCAAGCTGCTATGGGAATGGCTTTTCTAGCTGAACATACTACACCTATACCAGCTAGACAAGCTAGCATAGTACCAGGGGGTAGCAACACGGTACCCCAAGCACCTCAAACGCCAGTTATACAAGCTCAAGTACAAAACCCTGAGGTAGCCCAAGGCAGTTACCAGTATCAACCACCTATGTATGGGGCTTATGCTCAGTATCCATTGGACCATTCTCGATTGATCGAGCGTTTTCTGAAAATGAAGCCTAAGGAATATAATGGCAAGCCAACGGATCCTTTGTGGCCAGCTCACTAGATCGATGAAATGGAAAGGAATTTCATGATGATGACTGTTAGTGAGGAGGAAAAAGTACTGTGTGCAACATTTATGTTGAAAGGTGATGCACACCACTGGTGGAAGTCTACTTGGGCTTATCTATTAACCAAGCATGCCAAATTGACCTGGGCTATCAATAAAGAGGCATTCTTCGAGAAATATTTTCCAATAAGTTTTAGAGACGCTATGGAAAGAGAGTTCCTGAGTTGTATCAGGGACAGATGACTGTAGATGCATATCAACAGTGTTATGAAGAGCTATTTTTCTTTACTCCCTCTAGCATGTAGGAGGAAAATATTAAAACCCGAAGGTTCATCATGGGACTTAGGGGAAGCATTTGGGAGCATGTTTTGGGGCTAGAAAAAAAAATTTATAATGAGGCAGTATAGATTGCTCGAGTGCTAGAATCGAGCCAGAGGGAGAGCTACTTTGCTCATAATAGAGGTATCAAAAGGCCGAATGAAAATTCATATAACGGAGGGAACACAAAGACATTCAAACCCTTCCGTACTCAAGGCTTTAATGCTGCAGCCAAGATTACTCCAATAGTCCAACCTCAACAGAAGCAAAATAATAAAGGAGCAAAATGTTATAACTGTAATCAAATGGGACATTATTCAAGGGAGTGTCCTAAGCCCAGGAAGCAGCTACAGCAAGGAAAGGTTTATGCAGTTACATCTGAGGATGTTGCTGCATCGCCTGATGTGGTCACAGGTATGACTTAAACCTTTCATTTGTATTACCTTGTATGAGCATGTAGACTAAATTAAAACAAATCACAGGTATCATACCTATAAACGGCATACCCGCCAGAGTACTCTTTGATTCTGAAGCTACTCATTCTTTTATATCTGTGTCATTTGAAAAGAAGCTAAATCTACCCCTCAAATCCTTAGACTATAAATTGCTTGTACGATCACCTATGGAATTAGAAGTAAAACTAGAAAAAGGTTATGGACCATGTCCAGTTCTTCTTGGCGAAAAGATTTTGGTTGCAACCTTGATTCAACTCGAGATGGCAGACTTTGACGTTATCTTGGGAATGGATTGGTTAGCTCAGCATTCTGCATACCTATTATGTGTAGAAAAGAAGCTGACATTTAAAGACAAGGAAGGAGTAGAGTTTACTTTTGTGGGAACCAGATTACCCCGTAAACGAAAACTCATCCTCTCTGCATTAAAGGCTAGAAAATGCCTCGAGAAAGGAGGAGTTGGGTATCTAGTATCCGTGGTTGACCTCACCAAGTAAGCACCACGAATGGAGGATATTGATGTTGTGCATGACTTTCCAGATATATTTTCTGAGGAACTACCATGACTACCACCCGACCGAGCGATAGAGTTCATTATAGATCTTATACCCGGAGCCGCACTAGTATCTAAAGCACCCTATCAAATGGCTGCTACTAAACTAAAGGAATTAAAGGTACAGTTACAGGAATTACTGGACAAGGGTTATATCAGACCCAGCATATCACCATGGGGAGCGCCGATATTATTTGTGAAGAAGAAGGATGGTAGTG
The DNA here is from genome assembly GCA_028583415.1 of Protea cynaroides. Classification (NCBI taxonomy): domain Eukaryota; kingdom Viridiplantae; phylum Streptophyta; class Magnoliopsida; order Proteales; family Proteaceae; genus Protea; species Protea cynaroides. The sequence continues at coordinate 49,109,747 of CM053276.1, forward strand.
TTCAACTGTGTATAGACTATCAGGAATTGAATAAGTTTACAATCAAGAATCGGTACCCGTTGCCTCGGATCGATGACTTGTTTGATCAGTTTCAAGGTGCCAAGGTGTTCTCCAAGATTGATCTTCAGTCAAGATACCATCAGCTGAAGATTAAAGAAGGTGATATTCCAAAGACAGCATTCAGAACAAGATATGGACATTATGAATTTTTAGTCATGTCTTTTGGATTGAGTAACGCATCCGCAATTTTTATGGAACTTATGAATCGGGTATTCCATGATATGTTGGATACATCAGTCATTGTGTTTATTGGCGATATATTGGTCTACTCCAAGGATAAAGAAACTCATGTCATGAATCTAAGAGCCGCTCTGCAGCCACTAAGAAAAGAGAAGCTTTACGCCAAATTTACAAAGTGTGAGTTTTGGCTAAATGAGGTCTCTTTCTTAGGCCATATTGTGTCCGCTAAAGGAATTAAAGTGGATCCTAGCAAGATTGAACCCATTGTGAAATGGGAAGCACTTAAGAGTGTTGCAGAAATCAGAAGTTTCTTAGGTCTAGCTGGGTATTACCGATGATTCGTGGAAGATTACTCTAGAATCGTCGTACCTCTTACAGTTTGGCTAAGAAATGAGAGAAGTTTGTTTGGACCGACAAATGTAAAGAAGGTTTTCAAACATTGAAGGCTAGATTGATATCTGCTCCCATCTTGACTATTCCTATTCCAGGACAACCATTTACCTTGTACACTGATGCGTCTGGGTTGGGTTTAGGAAGTGTGCTTATGCAAGGAGAACAAGTAGTTGCGTATGCCTCAAGACAACTAAAGACACATGAAAAGAACTATCCCACTCATGACTTGCAATTAGCAGTAGTAGTACATGCTGTCAAGATGTGGAGACATTATTTGTATGGAGAGAAATTTCAGATTAAATTAGATCATAAGAGTCTCACTTATCATTTCAATCAGAAGGAGATGAACATGAGACAAAGAAGATGGTTGGAATTATTGAAGGATTATGATTGCGATATTCAGTATCATCTAGGGAAAGCTAATGTAGTTGCTAATGCGCTAAGCAGAAAAGCAATGATAAAATCCCAAGGAGAGGTTAACACGACTGTGGCAATGCGTGTTACAGGAAAAGTATTCAATTATGGTAATGAGTAGTTCGTGATAGATACACCAGGTGGATCAACCAACTAAGGGTTTATTCATCAGTTTTCAAATATGTTCACAACATTGAAGATTGTACCTGATATAATGGATGAAGTGAAAGCAGCTATTAAATCAGACCCTTATCTAAGAACGATGCAAGAAGACATCGAAAAAGGTAGGACTATTCCTGAGTTCACCTTGGACGTTGAAAAGGTACTGAAGTACAAAGGAAGAGTATGTATTCCTGAAATGGAAAACTTGGACATTAGACACAGACTAATGATGGTAGTTCACACCACCGCTTATTTGTACATCCTAGAAGTACAAAGATGTATCATGATCTGAAGAAACTATATTGGTGGAGAAGAATGAAGGCGGATGTAGCTAAATTTGTGTTTCAATGCCTAAATTGTCCAAGGGTAAAGGTTGAAAGGCAAAGACCTATAAGATTATTGCAACCACTGCCAGAACTAGCTTGGAAATGGGACTGCATTACTATGGACTTCTTTACCGGGTTACCATTGACTCCCCAAGTAGTTGACGTGGTCTGGGTGATTGTAGATCGTTTTACTAAGACAGCTCTCTTCATAGTTGTACGATCTCAGTATACCGTAGAGAGGTTAGCCAAGCTATATGTGGATAATATTATCAGATTGCATGGTGTACCTGAAAGCATTGTGTCCGATAGAGACCCACGCTTTACCTCAAAGTTTTGGGAAGGACTACAGAAGGCTATGGGTACAACGTTGAAGTTCAGTACTGCATTTCATGCTCAGACAGATGGACAGTCAGAGTGTACCATTCAGATTTTAGAAGATATGCTTCGAGCCTGTGTTATTGATTTCAAAGGCTCATGGGATGAGAAACTACCATTGATCGAGTTCGCCTATAACAATAGCTATCAGGCTACTATACAGATGTCACCCTATGAAGCATTGTATGGTAGGAAGTGTCGAACTCCTTTATTTTGGAATGAAGTTGGTGAACAGAGTATCGTTGGACCAGAATTTATTGAAGAGACTTGTCGAGTAGTTGATATTATCAAGGAAAGAGTTAGAACAGCTCAGAATCGTCAGAAACAATATGCAGATACTCGACGTCGAGACCTTGAATTCATTATAGGTGATAAGGTATTCTTGAAAGTATCACCTATGCGAGGTTTAAAATGATTCGGACAGAAAGGGAAGTTAAGTCTAAGATATGTCGGGCCATATGAGATTCTCGCTAAACATGAGAAAGTGGCGTATCAGTTAGCACTACCCCCATCTATGTCAAGTGTGCATGATGTATTTCATATCTCATTACTGAAGAAGTACGTCAGAGATCCAATACACGTTATAATAGCGGATCCACTGGGTCTAACTGATGATTTGACATTCGAAGTAGCACCAACTGAAATCACTAGCCGAAAGGTTCAACATCTATGTAACCGTGACATTTATTATGTTAAGGTTACTTGGAGAAGCCAAGATATAGAAAAGATCACATGGGAAGAAGAGAATGCTATGCTAAAGCAATACCCTTACCATTTCGACTGGGAAGGTATGTGCAAATTTTAAGGATGAAATTTCTAATAAGAGGGGGGAGTTGTAAGTCCTGTATCGAACTAACTGGTCTTACCACCTTGTATCAGGTCTTCCTATCATGGTCGAGCTAAGTGAACCAAGTGCGTGAAGAAACCACAAGACTAGGTATGAAATCAACCCAACAACAGTCAATTATGAGTGTGTGGTTGCATACCTAAATAGGTGTGACCGACGATACTTCAAAATAGTGCAACCACATGAATTTTGGTCGTATGGTCGCACATTTCAGAAGGTGTGGTCGACGGATTCTACGACCCCACCTCCGACCACACGGACCCAGCCAGAAACCAAAATTAGAAAACCTTCCTAATCCGAAAGGGGCTCTTTCCAAAACTCATTTGGGCATATTATAGAGGGTTTTCCTCTGTAAATAGGATGTCCCTTAGCCTCTTTCACTCTTTTAAAACTCAAACTGAAAGTGAGAGAAAGAGAAGAGAAGAAAGAGAAGGAAAATTGAAGAGGAAGACTAAGGAGGAGGAAAATTCAGAGTTTTCTCTGAATCTTCAACAAGCTTAAGGTATGAACATATTTCCCATGTTAAATTGAGAGCCTAGAATAGTTCATGAAGAAGATAGGATTAGGAGAAACCCAAATCATCAATCCATGGATAAATTCCAAGAGAATCCATGGAGGAAATTATATGGACAATGGATTGAGTATAAAATACTAGTTCTGAGTCATAGAACAATCATAGGAAGGACCATGATGATAAGCCAAGGGATCCAAACATGAAGGAATGGAGTTGATAGTGAAAGGTCGACCATCACACGTGTGGTCGCATGTATGGTCGCATGATGTGCGACCACACGACACACATGTCCGACCACATGCCCTCGGGAAGTTTCCAGGGAGAATGTGGTCGCATGTGTGGTTGCAGGATATGCAACCACACCCTGCGACCCCACGCCCTGTGGTCGGAGAAACTGAGACCACAGGTGCTGCCACACATGCGACCCCTCAATTTTTGTTAGTCTAAATTCATGGGAATTAATTCTAATTTAAAATCTATAAATTTGTTAAATTTCCAAGTGGTCTAAGAGTGAATTACAAAGCTTGAACGAGGATCTATTATCGACCAAAGGTGAGGGAACAAGACCTAAATTAATTGGTTAATAATAAACTATTTTTATTTATTGAGTCCAATGCCATGAATGATTCTATGCTTATATGCGTATATTGTGCATTTCACATGTCATCCAATATTCCTGTTATTACTGTTCATGAATATTTAATTCAGTTTATTTGTAACATGATGATGATGATGATGCTAGGAATAGGTATGTGAATGTATATGTGTGGTTAGTGTATTTGATGTGAGTGGAGCATCAGGGGGAGGACATGACACTGTGGTTCATCCTGGTCACTAGACTCTAGCTCTATCTCTACTCAAATCTTGTCCACTGACATCATCGTATCGCCATTACCTTAGCAGAACTATTACGTCGTAGGGCATCAAGGGAGGTGGTCTCAGACCGTGTAGTCTCTGACTCTGCTGGGGGGCCTTAGCTCTATCTCTATGGACGTATTGAGGGATCCTGGGGTGTGGCCTTGGATACACTGTTTGACATTAGGATTGGTTAATTGCGAGCCTAGTTTGCAAGCTCTCGCCAATAGGGGCTTACGTATTGGTATGGGTAGGGCATCAGGGGAAGTGTCATGCGGTGTTTGATCTGGGCTCTTTAGCTCTATCTCTATTCCATGATGGGTGCATGTGGGACGACAATGGTGTTTGATCCATTGGGCGGCTTCACACACTCGTGTATAGAGGTGCGACGGCCACCTATCCTTTCTATTGCACATTGTAAACTTATGAACCAGACCAAAGATATGAATTGAATGCATGCATATGTTTGTTGCATTGTTTTGTTTGCTCACTGAGCCATGATGTGTGCTCACCCTTTTGACGTCGAATATTTTTAGTTGATGATGCAGGTCCTACAGTAGAAGATTATATGAATGCTCCAATGTTCGGACATGTTGCTGCAATGGACTTGGAAGCTATGGTGGAGTCGCATGATTCGTTGTGCGAGTGCAACTCATGTATTTGCGATTAGATTTATTTATTAGATTATCGGATCAAGTAATTGATAAATTTATTTTATTTTATGTCTTAGTCATTTGGAGATAATTGGATAATTTATTTATGTTATCACTGATAGATTCTCAGTTCATTAATATTTAAGACTTCCGCTATTGTTTATTTACTCTGATTATGGTTGTGGATGTATCTGGTTTAAGCAAAAGCACACGGCCTATTTGAGATCCTGGTTGAACCGTTGGATCATAGACGGTTCATCACACCATTCTAGTTGGTTCAGAATTAGGGTATGACATTTTTTGTCGACTTTCACTCTTAATCCCATCCCTTTATGTTTTGATTCCTAGGCTTATCATTAGGGTCCTTCTTATGATTGATCTATGACCTTCAATTCATATTTTACATAATCATTCACCCTAACCTACTCCTCATTGATCCCTCTTGAGTTTTGTCCATGGATCTCATGGTTGAGATCCTACCTTGACTCAACATCTCAATTATGACCTATTCTAGACATCCTACTGGTATAGAAAATGGCTCCATACCTTAAGCTTGCTGGAGAATCAGATCTTTCTCTACAATGCTTCCTTCTAGCCTTTCTCTCCAAAATATCCTTCTCTTCTTATTTCTCTCTTTCTTTCTTCCTTTCAATTTGGGTTCTAAAAGAGTGAAAGACGCTAAGGGAAGTCCTTATATAGAGGAAAAGCTCCATATAGAGTCCCACTTTAATTAGGAAAGAAATCCCAAGGTTTTGGAAAGTTTCCAAAACTCAGAGTCTATCATGACTTTGTGGGGTCGCACGTGTGGTCGCAGAATCCATCGACTATACGTCCTAAATATGCAACCACACATCCCAGAATGGAGTGGTTTCATTTTAATGAGGTGTGGTTGACCATACCTGCTTAGGTATGCAACCACACACCCCTAATTACTAATTTTTGGTTCAATTTACATACCTAACCTTGTGGTTCCTTTACGCACTTGATCCACTTGATCCAACCATAATAGGATGACCTGATACGACATGGTAAAACTGGGTTAGTAAAGTGTGGGTCTTACAGATCTTGCCAGATTTCCAATGATAGCTGCTAGGTCAGTATTAGTCCTCACAGGGGAAGGTGGAAGAGGTGGAACATTTCGAGTGGCAGCAGGAGGCAAGGGTGTGTTTTCCCTGGAACCTTGATCATCATTCGGATTCCAATGATTGCCATAGGTATTAGGGGCCATTGAAAATGTTGTTGTCTATTCATGTACAGCATATCGATGTTTAGCAATAGTAATTTTTAACTTAATCCAAAATCATGCTCTAATGATTAATTATCAATTAGAATCACTCCATAATCATATTAGAGCAGGCAAAAATGGGTTTGATGATGAAAATTTTCAAAAATAATCCAAACTAAGCTTTCTATCAGCAGGCAGTTGATTGATGTGGTCGATCAGATCTAGCTATTTATCAGATTGAATTTTTCAACCGGCTAACTCAAAAACGTGCGTAAAAAGTGGCCAAGTGTTGTCATTTTCCCTACCATTCTTATTTCAAACAAGGTAAAGAAGGAGGATAAGGTTAAAGACCAACTCTAATCATTTTCTTGGTCTATTTCACTCATTCCAAACACATTTCAAAGCTTAAACAACTTTATCTTTTCTTTTCTTTTTTTGACGAGGGAATTGTTTATTGACAAGTACAACCTCAAGGAACCATGTAGGTCTGACCATAAAAATGAATTTGCAAGAATCCACAGCTCCTTTTTTCTTTTTCAACTTTCCCAAAGTATGCAAATCATAATCTTATTCAAATTTTCCCATTTAATTTGGTTAATACCTAGGTTTTCATTTTAATTCCTATTTGCTTCATGTAACTTGCTAAAACTTAATGCAACCACATTTAGAAGTTTTACGATGTTTTTGACCAATCAAATATGATTTTCTTTACATATTGCTTAACTTCAAGTTTTTCCCATAATTCACCAAATTGCTTCAAATCATTCACTTATCAATTTTCAATGCCTCAAATGTCAAAAACAGTACTTTTATGACATGTTTAGAACATTTCTAGCCATTTAGAATTTCTTTTCCACATTTCGCTATAGATTCCATATTTTCTATATCGGCTATTCAATGCATTTTAATCAAAATTTCCAATGAAGCTTCTATTATTCGGTTTACAAATAACTCAAACCATGTTTTATTCCATTATAAATTTCACTTATTTGTCTTATTTGTCTAACACTTGCTCAACTATGTTCTTCATACAATTTCCATTCTTGTGTGTTTTGAAGCAAAATGGTTAGACCACCAGCCTTCGATGCTTATAGGTTTCATTCTTACGCTTACCCAGATGCTTAGCCTAGATTCCAGGATGCTTCCATCGAGTCTGGGAGATTTGTTGACTTTGAAAGGCTACGCTTTGCCTTTGGGAAGGCTTTTACTACATTAGGCTGGGCACCAGTCTTTAGGTATAGGATAGTCACCCGGCCTAATCTAGTAAGATTGTTTTACTGCAATCTTTGAGTGGAGACCGATCTCAATATGAGCATCTAAACTTGGTTTGAGGATCTGGGTAAACGGCCAGGATATTTCCTTTGATGTCCATTAATTGGTGGAGTTATTGCATGTTTCAGCTGCAGGTGACTGTGTATATGCGGGGCCGGGTTATTCTTCATCTGATCTTATTTCAGAGACTTTCAGACAGGAGATCTGGAGTTAGTTGAGCATACCAAGACAAAAATATGTTGAGTCTGGGTATCGACCAATTTTGAGGGTATACAATTGGATTATTTAGCACAACATCATCCCTAGGAGCAGATATAGAGAGGTGATTGCAAGCTTCAATGAATATGTGACCTACTGCGTCTGTACTCATTACTAGTTGTGTTTTCCTTACATTTTGATGAAGACGATGATTTTCACTGCATATAGAAACAAAAGGAACTTGCCATACGATCAACTACTTACATGGCTATTTAGAGAGTTGGGCGTTGACATTTTTGAGGATGGGGGAGTAGAGATGTCAGTTCACTCTTATTTTGGCTGGCATGCACTGGGATGCATGGGAGGGTTACAAAATGTAGTATTAAGCGATGATGAGTTGGAGGCTATTTTACCACCAGTTATCGCTCTTATTGCTTCTGGCAGACATGTAGAGGATGAGGCACTCACTAACGATATAGCAATGGCTGCAGATGGTGCACAGGCAGAGGATGTTCCGATGGATTCTGCTAGTTCTAATGATAATGCAAAGGGTGACGACGATGATGATGTAGATGATGTGGAGGGTACTCAGCAGCAAGGTACACTTGTCACTGAGGTTAGAGGTACTCCATCAGCATCGACAAAGGTTCATAGTCCTACGCCTATTGTTCCTGAGCCTACAGTTCAAGATCTGTATAGCATCATTCAGGGACTTAGGGATGAGGTCGATGAGATGCGAAAGGCTATGGGGATTGCAGGCTTTGTTTTTCCATCACTTAGGTGGAGTCAGTAGTTTATATCTAGTAGAAAGACTTTTTTACTTCTTTTTAGTTTTAGTCATAATTTATTTTTCCCTTTTATATTATTTTCTTTTGTTTCGTTGGTCGAGTGATAGTCACATCATTGTATTTGTCCCGATTCATCACTCTCTTTTGTAACAAACATCATTTTGTGATGAGAATCAAGAAGTTTACTTATTTATTATATTATGCTCTTTTTAAAGTTTATGCTACAGTTTCAACCAACAAGGGCTTAATATTTGTTTTCTTTTAAGGTTTTATTTAATTCTAACTGGTTTGGTTCAATTTACTCTGCTAGTAGTTGTGAATGTATGTAAAGTAATCAGCTCTGATACAATCTTTTGTCACACCCCAAAACCCTGACGTTTTGGTATGACCACGGTTTCCTCATTGTGCAAGTACTACCACACTAGGATCCATTCACAGTCACCACATATCACAACTCTTTTATTAACCACAACATTGATTATGGAAATCACAGAGAGCAAATCAAATAATAGTAGAATCAAATAACTAAGAACCATAAACTAAATCTAATTGTACTAGATAATTGTATAAAGGTTTATTTGTCTTCAAACCAAGACATAAAATAAAGTAATACCAAGTATTGAATACGTAAACAAATTCTCACAGATCAAACAATGCCTGGAACAAATAACAAAATTAAAGCTAAGCAAATATCTAAATATAGTCTTTTCTCTCAGACAGATAAGTCTTCTCTTCTTCAGAAACATTATCTTCTAACCATAAAGACAATCATTACATTCATATGAGGAGTCATGTAAATCTTCTTCAGGTTCTTCATCTTCAATCATATCATTTTCAGCTAAGTTATCTACAAAAAAATCTTAAAAAAAAGGTGAACGTATAAAGGTGAGCAAACCACACGCTTAATGAGAAATTAGCATGCACAAGCACAAAATGCATGATAAATTATTAAGGTCAATGGTCTGTGAATAAACATGTGCAAGTTGCATCGCACTTAAATACTGATGACGAATATTCAAACATGGGTGAGGTGAATGACATACACTTAGCTCCTCATCACATGTGAAACATTACCCAAAGAATAAAGATAAAACCCAAGGACATACTGTCCTGGCATTACACTAGCATCCCCCATCATAGGCTTCATCCTGGCATCTTATTCTATGCCTTAACCACTTCATTGGGTACACACTGCCCAATCCTTGATGGTAAGCACGTATAACAAACTCATCCCTAGGTCTCTCCTGAAACACTAGAGACTGGTTCCCAATCTTGTTCGTTTCTCTGCTCACATTGTGAAAGGGGCGTACCGAATGTTGGTCTACAATAAGCCTATGCCAATACCAAAAACCCTATTGGCAAGGGTTACCTATCACGGGATATGAAACCTAAACCAAGAAATATTACTAATGCAGGTATCCTTATCCTAGCTTAATGGACCAAGATAAACCATCCCATTCCAGCTCTCCAAATCCACTAGGACACAAGCAAACCATAAAAAACCATGTTGTCAAACATTCACATGTTATCAAACATTCCATGATCAACCAATCCAATATAGAGTTATAATATGCCAATGCATGAACAGTTATCACAGTTATTGGATGGCATGTTATCATACAGTAATCCAAACAAGTAGTAAGCACATGCGCATAGAAATAAGAAAATAAAATACGTACCAATCCCTCACATATATCTAGTGAGATAATCTTTACTCTGTTGCAGACAGAGTCCCTTCACTTGTTTCCTTAGGTCGGCTTACCTACTACAATTGAGTTGTAAATGTTACTTATGATTGTTTAGTCTCGCCTCCATTAGGTCTAGAGTATCCTCATTAGTCTTAGGAACATGTCTGATGGATTCATGATTTTATATATTTATTTCCCTTATATTTAGTCTATTTAACATATTATATGTCTTATGGTACTCATTTGTGATGATTCCTTATATATAAGACATTGGTGGAAAGTATTGGTAATTTATGTTTAAAATAAATTTTTTTTGATATTTTCAATAATGACCTTCTGAATTTCACGCAAGTTTTTAATGTGGAAAGAATTCTAGAAATCAAACGTGATCCAAAAATCTGATTTGGAAAGCTGATTTGAATTAAAACCAGAGAAGGAAGATTACCACACATAGAAGGTTTACTATTGGAAGAATTTGATTGATTGTCAGAAATCTTGAGGAGAATACATACCTATATGGAATATTACAAAGATTGATAGGCCTAGGGGTGGCCTTTGGTTAATAATGGAATGATTCTCTATCTAATCTAGGCAAGAAGATTTTGTCTAATCTTTATTTTCATGTAATAAGGTTGTCAATTCTAGTCATACCAGTTTTAGTCTTCTCTACTCTGGCAATTTAAGCAATGTAAAGGTTACGTAATAGGGCATCTAAGAATTATTGAGAAGATAATTTATTTCTTTTGTCTTTCTTTTCTATCATGTCTAGCTAAGTTCTTTAGTCGATTCAAGGGGATTCAATCTGGTTAATAAAATTGTGAGACTTTGTTCTTAATTTTAATTATTCTTCTATTCAAATATATGTGTTTCTTGGTTTTTTCAAGTTAATGACTATATGATTTAGTTTATTAAGAGGCCTATTAATTGATTGAGTTGAGTGGTTTATAGCAAACTGAATCCATAATCCATAATTGTTATGGTGTTCAGAAAAAGTAGCAATTGAGAAGAACAATTATGATCCAAGTTTTTGTTACTTTCTTAAAGGAAACATAGAATGAATTAAATAATCTGACGCTTGTTAGATTGTTGTTCATCTTTAACTCCCTTCGAGAGTGTAATGCTATCAGTAAATTCATGAGGATTGTTTAATACCAATTGGTTTATTAATAAGAATTAAATTGTGGATGGGCTCAAATTAATGAAATTAGGGAAGGTAAGGATTGTCTGACTTTTTGATAATCCTTGGTTAAATATTTAAATAGAGAATATATATATATATATATATATATATATATATATATATATATATATATATATATATGAGGTCAGTGATTAATTTGCAACCGTGAGTAAATTTCCTTGAATTGACATCATCTTTCATTGAACTTTTGTTATTTAATTTTTTTGTCAATTAAATTGCTAAAGGAAACCCCCATTTTTCTTGGTAAGTAGGCAATTTGATTAACTAGCCTTTGTGGATTGACCTTTACTTATCATTACTATTCATTGTAGGTAGAGTAATTTATTTTTGGTTGCGCTCGACATGCATCAAAATTTGGCGTCATTGTCGGGGACTAGTTTTAATCAGATTGTGATTGTTTTCATTATATCTAATTTTTTTTAGTCAGTTTTGTTCTTACCTTTGTGTGAAGTTTTTTTTTCTGTTTCAGGTGTCCATAGTTTTTTCGACAGGTATTTCTTGCGCATGAAATTTTGGATGACTTAGGGGCGCTACAAGAAGCTTATTTTGAAGAACATAAAAAAATTTGATTTAATATTTTTAATTTTACTTGGTTTTTGTACACTTTGTGTTGTCGGTCAGAATTTTTCTTTGGGACTTTTTTCAATTATTTTTATTTATTTATTTATTTATTTTTTTGGATCCATTGTATGGGTATCTTGGTTAATGACTCGATCTTCTAACTCTGGTGAATCGATATTTGATCCAGAACCCGAAAGAACTTTACAATGATTAAGGAAAGAAGCTAAGAAAATCCTGGCAAAATAAGATTCAACATCACAAGGAGCAATTGTTTCTGATATAGTGCTAATGAGCTGCTAGTAGAGGAAGCCATGGCTAAAAATAGGACTTTGAAAGAGCTGGCTGCTCCTAATCTAAACCAGCAACCTTTGTGTATTGAATTTCCAAATCTAGAAGTGGCGTTTGAATTAAAATCGGGACTAATCCATTTATTACCCAAAATTCATGGGCTTGCAAGAGAAGATCCTCACAAACATTTTAAGGAATTTCACGTGGTACGCTCTAGCATGAAACCGCAGGGTATTACAGAGGCACAGATTAAGCTATGCGTTTTTCCATTTTCTTTAGATGAATATGCTAAAGATTGGTTGTACTACCTTCCCTCCGATACAATCAATTCATGGAATGAGATGAAACGCCAGTTTTAAGAGAAATATTTCCCTGCATCCAAAGCGTCAAATATAAGGAAAGAAATATGTGAAATTTGGCAACACCATGAAGAAACATTATATGAGTATTGGGAACGCTTCAAGAAGCTTTGCGCAAGCTACCTATATCATCAAATTAGTGACCAGCTTCTGATTCAATATTTCTGTAAAGGATTGTTACCAATGGAGAGGAGTATGGTGGACGCCGCTAGTAGAGGAGCTTTAGTTGACAAAACTTTAGAAGCCTCGAAAAGGTTAATTTCTAATATAGCAGCAAATTCGTAGTAATTTAGTACAAGGATGGAGAAAACATCAAAGAAAGTTAATGAGGTAAGTACATCAAACCTTGAACGTCAGATTTCTGATCTAACTTCTTTGGTGAGACAAATAGTTGTAGGGAATTTGCAAACAGTTAAAGCATGTGGCATTTGCTCAGCCACCAGTCATGCTAGAGATATGTGTCTCACACTTCAAGAAAATACACCAGTCCAACAAGCAAATGCCATGGGAGGATTTCAAGGGAAACCTCAACAAAAGTATGATCCATACTCAAACTCATACAACCCTTCATTATCAGCCCCCATTCCAACCTAGGCAGCAAACAAATCAGAATATGTCACTTGACGAGATTATTAAGGCATTGACAAGCAATACACAATAGTTTCAACTTGAGACAAAGAACAACATTTAGAATATAGAGAAGCAGATTAGTCAACTTGCAACTTCAGTAAGCAAACTTGAAGCTTAAGGATCTGGAAAATTACCATCTCAAACCATCATAAACCCACGTGAGAATGCAAGCGCCATTACATTATGGAATGGAAGAGAACCAGAGCCCTTCATTGGTAAATCTACAGATTCAGCCAAGACAGTTCAAGAAGAAACAAAAGTCGATAGCGATGATGTAAATTTGTCCAAGGTAAAATCTCAACCAGTTGTGCGTAATTCTACTAATTCTGTTCTTCTCCCTTTTCCTAGTAGACTATCTAAATCAAAAAAGAAAGAACAAGAGAAAGAAATTCTTGAGACTTTTCGAAAGGTAGAAGTAAACATACCTCTACTTGATGCCATTAAGAAAGTCCCAAGATATGCTAAATTTTTCAAAGAGTTGTGCACTTCAAAGAGGAAATTGAGAGGTAATGAGAAAATTAATGTAGGGGAGAACGTATCAGTTGTTATTCAGCGTAAGTTATCCCCAAAATGCAAGGATCCAGGTATGTTTATGATTCCTTGTGTGATTGGTAATACTAAGTTTGAATATGCCATGTTAAACTTAGGTGCATCTATAAATGTCATGCCACATTCAATTTATGCATCTCTAAATTTGGGTCATTTGAAAAAAAATGGGTGTAATTATCAAGTTAGCTAACCGTTCTAACGCATACCCTAAGGGATGTGAGGACAAATATCATAATCTATTTTGGAAGTCGCCACCTAGATTAAGGCCTAGGACCTTAGAAAATGTGAAATCTCACCATAAGGTAAAACATTGATTGACTTATGACCCTTATATTGGATTTCTGATCCATCAAAGATTGGGTAAGCGTCAGGTTACGATTATGGAAAGGGGTTAGGCACCCAAACTGTCCGATCGAAATCAGTCTCCTATACCTTTCCTATGCTAGACTCTATCTATTAAATAGAACCAAACCAAGTGGTTTGATATCATTGAACCGAATCTGTATCCATCAGATTGCCTACGTATCACGAAATTATTTTGAAAATCAGGTTCACCATCGTAGTTTAGGTGTGATTAAAGTTTATGCCTATGATTTATGCTTGTGCACGATTAAGTTCATTGTTCAAGTTGAAGTTTATACTTGAAAGGATGAGAAACCCTATGGGTTAGGATCTGGATAGTCCATGCGAACTGATAGATAGTCCTAGTAGATCTAAGAATGGATAATCCATGCAGGCTGAACTAGGTATTCCTAGTAAGTGAGTGGATAGTCCAAGTGGACCATGGATCCGAATTTAGATTGACTGAAATCTGGATAACCCTTTCTGGGTTAGAATGTGGATAGCCCTATTTGGGTCAAAATATGGATAACCCTATTTGGGTCAAAATATAGATGGATATCCTAGTGGATCTATGCATAGTCTGAGTGGACTAAGGTGTGGATCCAAATTTGGGATTCACCCAAATAGCCTACGTATCCTAGGATTTCCCTAGGAATCAAAATCCACGTAGTTCGAAAAGATTAAAATAACCTGTTCTAAGTTAATGATTGAGAACCTATTCCAGGTTTAGGGTTTAGAACATATTCTAGGTTAGGATTGAGAACCTATTCTAGGTTTAGGATTTAGAACATGTTCTAGGTTTAGGATTTAGAACCTATTCTAGGTTTAGGGTTTACTAAGGGACAGAAATCGTCCTGAGCTACCCTTTTCATCCTAAGTTCTAATTTTGGAAGGTTTGGTAAAACATTCTCTTTCTTTATTAAGATTTTTATTATTTTCCATTATACCCTTCCCAAGAATGTGGGTGCCTAAATGCACGTCCCCAGGCCTAGATTGTCTTCTAGAAGTATGCATACATGGCAGTTCAACTAGGGCATTGCATAAATTAAATTATTACCAAAAATAAATATTATATCTAAGCATGGCATATAATACATTTATGGCAAGAAATACACATATAGCAAGATTGTTAAAAATCTCCTAATATGGCATGTATTGCAAATAAGGCAAAAACCTATATGGCAAGATCTAATATGCTAATCTAAGCATAGCAAGACCTAATATGACAAGAAATAAATATATGCACCTATACATCAATATGGCAAGTACCAAACATAGAATGAAAAATATGACATGAATCATCAAAAAAGATAAGATCTTATGCTATTTTCTAAGCATGGTAAGACCTAACATGGTAAGAAATTAATGTATGCATCTATATGTCAAAGTACCAAACATAGAATGCAAATATGGTATGAATCATCCAAAAAAAGGGTAAGATCTTATATGCTATTTTCTAAGCATAGTAAGACTTAAAAATGGTAATTATCAAGATTTTACTAAATATGATAAAAAAATCTATTTATTCTACCAAATATAGCAACACATGGATATGGCAAATATGGTATGTGCACAATCCAAACAAAGCTTGTGAGTACTCTAAATATAGTCATTTATCCAAATATGGCATGTAGATACTCTAAATGTAGTTAGTATGCAATCAAATATGGTAGAATTCACCAAATCACTCAAGCAATCAATTGCATATTATAGTGAATGAGACATCAATGAAACCTTTCTGAAAGATCCAAAATTATCAAAAACATATTTTCAATAAGTTTTTTAAAAATATTGTAAATTTTATGAATATATTTGGAATGAATAATGACTCAAAAATGTCAAAATTGTAACACAAAGTTTTAAATATTGCACAAACTATGAACTGCTTTCAAATTCTGCCACATTACACCAAAATGACCATAAATAGGTCTTCTGTAACTCAAATTAAGCCTTATTTTTTTTCACGACTTGACATGCTATATTTCACCTAAAGGGTCAAATCCCAACAGAGAGAAAAAATAGGTCAAATTAATGCCACAAAATCGGATATGTGCACTAGTCAAGTCTATTCTAGATTTTTGACCAGTTACACCATAAATTCTGTATAAAATCTCATATTTAATGAAAATTAAATCCAGATATATATCTATGTAGATTATTGTTAGACTTAAAATTTTAATAAGAAAAACAAGTAAAAACAGAACATTCTCTTTGTAGAAAATATCCTTTTCAATCATGCAAATCAGTATATCCTAAAAGATTCAAAATCAGAGCACTATGCACTTAAAAATCAATATCAATTCAATAAAAAATCAAAAAATCTGAAACTAGTGCCAATGTTTAGAATACTTCGATACCTAAAAAATTTGTTGGAAGTTTCTTTCCTAATTATTGCCATAAGACCCTTTTCTAGACTTTCTGATAAGGGATTGATTACATTATACCCGAGTAGGGCAGAAATGCCAAAGAAGAATTTTCTGATAGACTTTCCCAATTCCAAATGCAACGAAATTTCTAGGGGAATCTTTTAATATATCAGAGAGAATCTCATAATAATTTGGGCTTCAAAATCTAAACAGAGCCACATGAGATGCACGTCCTAAATTTGGATCCTAAATCTGGAAATTTCATATTAGAAATCCACATTGTAGAATTTATCAAAAACATCAAATATCATCATATAGCATTCAAATCTTCATCATTGAATAGTTTAAACAAATGTTAGACTTGAACATCCTAACATCAACATGCATACAATAGGACATTCCTGATTGAGATTTAATAAAAATAAGCCTTTTCAAGCAAAAATCAACATTCAAACATTCTGAAGACCACTAAATTCATTTTAGGGTATCAACCTTGTGCTTGAATGGAGAAAAACCTTTGATGTAGGATTTTTGGATATCGTATCAAGCTTTTTGAAGGTGAATCATCATTCTCCTCTTCTCTGCTCCTTTCTCTCTTCTATTTCTCTCTTTCATGTTTTCTCTTTTCTTTCTTTTCTATTTTTCTTCTTCATCTTTCTCCCTCTCTCATGTTTTTCTCTCTTCTAGAGAAAAAATCCCCTTTCTCTCTTTCTCCTCTCTCTTTTCCCCTTTTTTTTTATTTTTCTTTCCTCTCTCTCTCTTGGCTAGAAAACCCTCTCTTCTCTCTCTTGCTCACGGCCTCTCCTACCTTCTTTTTTTTCTCTTCTAGAAAAACCCTACTCCTTACTCACATTTTTCTCTCTTCATTCTCTCTCTTTCCTTCTTCTCTCTTCCTTCATTTTCTTCTTCTTTCCTTCTTCTCTTCTAGAAAAACCCTACTCCTTACTCATGTATTCTGCATGGGATCCTTCGGAGACTTCTACCTAAAATCCTTTACGTCCACTTTGAAGAGTACTAAAAATAGAACATATTGAAACTGAAATCATCTGATTTGGATGTGGGATGACCAAAATATGAATTTTCAAAGATTAAACGATCATTTCCATATGTAATTTTGCATGGGACCCTTCGGAGACTTCTGTACCGAATTTTACACGTCCACTTTGTCGAACATCACAAATGAAGAATAATGGTCTTCGAATCATCTGAATCCGATGTAAAACGGCAAAGACATGAAGCTTTGAAGTTATATCGATAATTTTGCATGAAATCTTGCATGGGGCCCACCGGTAACCTTTGCCCAGGATTTTTCAAGTCCACTTTGAAGAGGACTGAAAATAAGGAATATTGGCCTTTGAATCATCCGATTCTGATATCAAATGACCAAGATATGATGATTTGAAGATTAAATGATAATGCATGCATCATACGATAATTACGTAAATGCCCTTGCACTTTCAAACTGTGATATCTTCCTTGTTTGATGTTAGAATTTGATGATTCCGGTGTCATTTTGAAGATAATTTCACGACCTATACATGGAAGTAGGTAATGGCCTATGACCCTACTGTGGGGTTCATTAGAGAATCACAAACCTTTGGGTTAAAAGTCAAAAACCTACCATGTAGATTCACTTATGCTGAGGATAGCAAAAATGGGGTGCTTACAGATGTCCCGCTTTAGCCGAGATTGTTACCAATTGAAGGCTAAAGATAAAAGAACCACATTTTTTATATGAGTGAGATTGTTTATCGGGCTGCACTTAGGGTAATTTGTCCTAAACTGCCTACGTATTGTGTCCTAGAAATCAAGCCCAAAATGTAGTTCGACTGGTAAGAAGGTTTGCTCTTCTTGAAAGATTAGTAATTATTCTTCTTGTATGAAGCTAGGCTGTGAATACAAGGCTCATTTGTAGGCTGGGAACCTCTTCTTACTGAGGTGAGACTCATGATGCAAGGTATGCGCGGGCTTGAACCTGACTTGATCCATTTGTAGGCTCATAAACCTCTTCTTGTACGAAGCTAGGCTATAAATACAAGGCTCATTTGTAGGCTGGGAACCTCTTCTTGCTGAGGTGAGACTCATGATGTAAGGTGCGTACGGACTTGAACCTGGCTTAATCCATTTGTAGGCTGATAAACGCCTTCTTGTATGAAGCTAGGCTGTGAATAAAAGGCTCATTTGTAGGCTAGGAACCTCTTCTTGCTAAGGTGAGACTCATAATGCAAGGTACGCGCAGGCTTGAACCCGGCTTGATCCATTCGTAGGCTGATAAACCTCTTCTTGTATGAAGCTAGGTTGTGAATACAAGGCTGGTTGATAGGTTGGGAAACTCATCTTATATGGAGCTAGGCTGTGAATACAAAGCTCATTGCATGAGCTTGGGCTCAGCTTTGATTTGTCTGGGTAGAGGAATATTGTCTTTTCTTTTAACTGAATTGAGGCTCTTTTGATTGAGATTTTGGTTTGAGTACCTACACTTGTCAGAACATTGAAAATTTCATAGAGCATGTTATAATGATCATTTCTAATGGGATGGGGAAACAAATGTTTCTTTGTTGAATTTAAAGAGACATAGTTCATGAAACACACTGAAATTCAAAAAAAAAACCTTAAATGCTATTGGTTTCTTGATTGGTGAAACTCTAGGGAGTGTTCGAACTTTTTTATTGTTCCATTCACGAGCAATGGTATCAACCAAATCTAATGTCAACTCTCTAGGAGGTTTACAATCAGTCACTTCTCTACTGGTGCTTGTTGGGATATTGAATTGCTAAGGTAGCCTTATTGGGAAATAGAATGAAGTATGAGTCAATCCCATGAATCGAACATGTAAACTATTCTCTGTATTTGTGACAACCCGCTCTTGATTCCTCCAAGTGCATTTCCATCTGATATTTGTTGTGGTTATTTCCTTGAGGCAGCTGAACCAATCTGTATCCATCTGATAAGCCATAGGATCTACTCTTTTTTCCAATTGGAGGGTTAAGGGTCGTTGCTTCAGATTCCTTAACTAATCTTAACCTCTCTGTTAACCAAATTTGAAGTAGATATGGTGACCCACTGAAATTGTCCAACTTGAACTGATTTTGATGAGTTGCCATGAAGTCAAGGCCCTTTAATGTCTCGGCCAACACTGTAGGGATGATGTCAAAACCTTGTCTTGCATGTTTGATGAGATCTATTATGATTAGAGATTTTGTATTTATGTAACTTCGTAGGAATAGTCGGGCTATGCTACAATAGAGGTAAACATGTCTTCTCTGCTCCTATACTTCTTTCCCTTTTGGATTTGTACAAGCATATGATTTGATCATGCGCTCTATCTATAATCGTTGATCCTGTACAAAATGACACATTTATTTCCTGTCCCAGCTGAAAAAACCCTGTATCTCTTGCTTGTAATCTTTTCCTGGAGATGATTTGAAAATCTTCCTCTTAGGTGTGTGCAAGAAGCAAGCTCTGAATTCTTCCACAGTTGGGCATAATTTGACTTCTTCCATCCTGAAGACATGAACTATTGGATCCCAGCATTGAGTGGCTGCTTTCAAAAGATCTGAGCATAATTTTACCGTTGTCAATTGAGGAAGTGCCTCTAGTTGATGCTTTGTAGGAAAGAGCTATCTTCTGTGAACTCAACACGCCAGCTCCAGTTTTTTAGTGCCTTATCCATCTCTGTAATTCTGTTCGATGGATTGATGGATTGTCAGTCTTCTAGGTGTGACTGAATCTCGACATACAAATAGAGGTTAAAATAATGATTCATTGGAATTATCTTAAATTGTTGTTGTTTAGATATATTGAAATGCCCTTAGTAGATTACACATGAAATGTATACGTATGCATGACTCTGTCTAAGTTTTAAGTACTTAAATCTATAGACATGATGAGAGAAAGTGGAGGTCCAAATGGGACTGACAAGAAACTGTCTAAGTGGGTCTGTCGCCTGGAAGAGTTTGTGGTTATTTATGTAGAATGGGCTTATCTTGCCGAGAAGACCCCATTTATCAGTTTGAGAAAGGATGGGCTTATTGGAATCTTGGGATGCCGTTGAATGTAATGAACGACAGATAAGAGTTCCAGCCTGATTTTTATTTTATAATTTCTCAGATTGATATACTCATGAGAGTTTATATCAAATGATATTAAAGATGGGCTTTAATGTATAACTCTTGGGAAATCCGTTAGATAGATGGACGGATAAAAGAGTTTAGCTAAAAAATAGGAAATTTTTCTTTGATTATGATGATAGGATGAACCATCCCTGGGTGAAAGGTATTGTACCACATTGGAGAATCCAATCAACCATATTGGTAAGTTCTTCAAATGATTGATGCTCGTTGTTGGTGTCAGCAGGTGGGAGAGAGGCATTTTACACCTTCCATTTTTTTTTTGAAGGGTGTAGAGGCTACACATAATATCTCTTCACTTGATCCAAGTTAGTCAAGTATTGTAACTCAATGCCCTCCATGTCAACCAGTCGAACTACTTTTCTAGGTAATATTTCATTTACCATGAATGGTCTGCTCCAATTAGGGCGAAACTTGCCCCTAGGGTCATGGACGGGTGCTCTTTGCTCTTTCAATACCAGGTCCCCGACTATCAAGTGACGAACATGCACCTTTTTGTTAAAGGTTGCTGCCATTCTTTGTTGGTATTTTTTTATATTATCTACTTCCTTCATTCTTCTTTCATCAACGAAGTTCATTTCATCATATCTGGATTGCAGCCATTCAGCTTCTAGAATCTTGCATTCCATTACGACCCTCAGTGATGGCACCTCTATTTCTACTGGGAGGACTACTTCCATACCATATACTAGTGAATACGGCATTGCCCCAGTGGATGTTCTTATGGATGTTCTGTATGCCCAGAGTGCATAAGGTAGTTTGTCTGCCCAATCAACATTAGACTCTACCATCTTCTGGAGGATAACCTTGACATTTTTATTGGCTGCCTCTATCGCCCCATTTGTCTGTGGACGATAAGGAGAAGACCAGTGCCTTTTGATGTGAAACTTGTCACATAATTCTTGGAATCTTCCACTAAAATGTTCTCCTTGATCTGAGATTATAGAATGAGGCATTCCATGCTGGCATATGATGTACTCTTGTAGAAATTTAGCCACTTTGTTTGCTGTGAGCTTGGCGTATGATTGTGCCTCTACCCACTTTGTAAAATAATCAATGGCAACCAAGATGAATTCATGCCCATTTGAGGCTTTAGGGTGAACCTTTCTGATTACATCTATGCCCCAGGTTGAGAAGGGCCATGGAGAACTAAGAGTATGCAACTCCACTGGAGGCACATGTATCAAATTAGCGTGAATTTGGCACTTGTGACATTTCCTTATGAACTCTGCACAGTCTGCTTCCATTGTGTTCCAGTAATATCCCATTGTAAGAATCTTCTTTGCAAGCATTCTAGCATTCATGTGAGGTCCGCATATTCCTTGATGGACTTGTTTGATGATGTTTTGTGCCTGTTCCTCGTCAACACAGACCAAATGCACTCCTCTATGGGATCTTTTGTATAGGATATTTTCGCATAGTATAAACTGAGAGGCATATCGCCTAAGAGATTTCTTCTTACCTGTTGTGGCTTCCATTGGGTACTTTCCTTCCCTGATGAAATCTATGATGGGAGCAAACCATGGTCGGCCAACGACTGTCAGTGCATTCTCTTCTTCCAAGTGCACTGTCGTACTCTTTTCTCTATGATTAGGGGTTTGATACGTCCCAAAGGATCATTTCCAATAATTGAAGCCAAGGTGACCAATGCATCGGCATATTATTGGTATCTCTTAGGGAATAATCAAATTCAATTTGCATGAACTTCCTAGCCAAGGTAATTGCACATTGTTGGTAAGGTATCAGCTTTTCGTTTTTGGTTTTCCAGTCCCCTCTGACTTGGTAGATAACAATCGATGAATCACCATAGACTTTTAATCTGCAGACCCCTATGGCCAAGGCTGCTTTCAATCCCATGATACATGCTTCGTACTCTGCAATGTTGTTTGTGCAGTCAAAGTCTAATCTGAATGAAAATGGCATAAATGCCCCTTCTGGATATATGAATAAGATGTCGGCCCTGTATCCCATATGATTTACTGCTCCATCGAAGAACATTATCCATGTGTCATTCTTCCCTTCTTCTTGAGTTGTGTAGACTTCCTCATCTGAGAATACATCTTCTAGATGTCTGAGGTTATCTTTAACTGTAGAGCTGATAGATGTTCTACAATTATGCTCCCCTTGATAGACTTTTGAGTAGTGTACGTGATGTCGAATTCAGACAACAACAATAGCCACCTAGCCAACCTTCCTGTCAAAGCTGGTTTCTCAAATAGATACTTCAGGGGGTCCATTCTGGAAAAGAGTATGACCTTGTAGGATAACATATTGATGTAAGCCAATTTTGGGCTTATGAAACTAATGGATCGGGAGAGTGGACTTATACCAAATCAAAGGAATCAAAAGGGAGGTGAAGTGCAGAAATGGATTTTGAATTTTGTTAAAGGTAAAGAAAGAAAAGGATATAATTGATGGAAGTGAAGGTGGGGTGACTTACTTCTCTTCTAGGATGTAAATCAACTCCAAAGGTGGCCTACAACTCTTCAAGGATGTAGGTGAAGAATAAAATTCCAACTCTTCTAGGATGGAATGAAACTTCTTCAAGGTTTCAAGGGAGAACTCTTCTAGGTTCAAGAATTGCACTTAGGCAAATTTCATTCATAAGAATCACTTCAAATTGTCTCTCAATACAAACTACTTTGGTGGCCTTTTATAGGCATAATAGAGAAAATAAAAAGACAATCATATCTTTAAATCCACAATAGAAAAATAAACTCTTCCAATGCAAGGGGTTACTCCAATGAGCATTGATGCAAGTTCCAAAGTCTTGATTCAAGGTCCAAGGTATTGATGTTAGGTTCAATGTCTTGATGCAATCTCCAATGTCTTGAGTAAAGGTCCAAGGTATTGATGTTAGGTTCAATGTCTTGATGCAAGCTCCAATGTAGAGAAGACTCTAGAAATATTGAATAGAAAAGGCCACCTCATTATCCACTAAAGACTTGAAAGGTCACCAAAAAGGGGCTGGTTTTAAGGAGCAAGGGCCAGGTTCATTGGTTCTTTTGTAGCTTGGTTCATACCTTGGTCTTGGGCCAAATGGGCTTTGTAAGCTTGGGCTTTGATGCGGGCCGATCTTCGTAGTTGGACTGCATCATTCCCCCATTGTGAGAAAGAATTCGTCTCAAAATTCAAGTCTTCTTCATTGGTAGAATCACCCATAAATGGTGTTAAATGACGCACATTGAAAACATCATGAATCTTCATATGGGGTGGAAGCTTGAGCTGATATGCATTGGGATTGATGCGAGCAAGAACTTCAAGAGGTCCAATCTTTCGAGCACTAAGTTTGTTATAGCTTCCAACTGGATGTCGTTCTGGTGGCAAGTAAGCCCAAACATAATCACCGGGTTCATAGATTACCTCACGGCGCCGCTTATCAAAGGCCTTCTTGTAGAGCTTTGTCTTGTCTTGAAGCTTTTGATACACACTTTCATGGATTTGTCTCATTTCAGAAACAATATCATCAACTTTGCCAATTGATTTTTCCGAAAATGGAATGGGTGAGAGGTCAAGTGCCGACTTGGGTTGTCTCCCATAAACAATGACAAATGGACTATAACCTGTAGTTCGATTCACCGAACAATTAAAGGCAAACTCACCAAGTGATAACCGATTTTCCCAAGAGCGGGGGTTGTCATCGATCAAGGTCCGCAACAAGTTTCCCAAAGATCGGTTGACTACTTCAGTTTGGCCATCGGTTTGAGGGTGGAACACCGTACTAAACTGCAGTTTGGTGCCAATATTTTTCCAAAGTTGTCGCCAAAAATGACTAAGGAATTTCGTATCTCGATCAGAAGTGATAGTCTTAGGGAGACCATGCAATTTGTAAACTTCTTTAAAGAAAAGATCGGCGATACGGGATGCATCCATTGTTTTGCGACAAGGAATGAAGTGGGCCATCTTTGAGAATCTATCAACCACCACAAAAATTGAATCCATACCTCGAAGTGTGCGTGGCAATCCAAGGATAAAATCCATAGATATGTCTTCCCAAGGAGCTTGTGGTATGGATAAGGGTAAGTAGAGGCCTGCATTGGTGTTTTGTCCCTTTCCCACTTGGCATTTTCGACACTTCATCACATGACGGTGCACATCTTTCTTGAGGTGGGGCCAAAAGTACTTAGTCGCAACTAAGTGTAGTGTCTTGTCTCTCCCAAAGTGTCCTCCGTTATGTATCTCTTCAATCACCTTTTGCCGTAAGGAACAATTTGGAATGCATAAGCGATTTCCTTTGAAAAGGAAACCATCACAAAAAGTAAAATCGACAAGGACCTTGTCTTTTGCATCTGAGAGGAGTTTGGAGAAGTATTCATCCTCTTCATAAAGTTCTTGAAAAGATTCAAAGCCAAGTACAGTACTACGCATCATAGAGAGCAAACCCTTCTTGCGACTAAGAGCATCGGCAACTCGATTTTGAACACCGGCCTTGTGCTTGATATGGAAGTTGAATTCTTGAAGATACTCCGCCCATTTTGCTCTTCGAGAATTGAGCTTTTGTTGACCTGAAATGTACTTTAGAGCTTCATGATCAGTGTACAAAATAAACTCCCTATGAATCAAATATGGCCTCCAATACTCAAGGGTACGAAAGAGAGCATAAAACTCTAAATTGTAAGTACTATAACGGAGCTTAGCACCATTCAATTTTTCGCTAAAGAAAGCGACGGGACGTCCTCCTTGACTCAAGACTCCTCCAATGCCGGTTCCGGAAGCATCGCAATGCACTTCAAAAATAAGATCAAAATTTGGAAGAGCTAAAACCGGGGCAGTGCTTAACTTTTCTTTGAGTTGCTCAAAACTTCGTTGGGCTTCATTGGTCCATTCGAAGACTCCTTTTTTTATGCAAGAAGTGAGTGGGGCTGCTAAAGAACTGAAATGGGCAATGAATCATCGATAAAATGATGCCAATCCATGGAAGCTTCGAACATCATGAACATTGGTTGGAGTTGGCCATTCTTGAATTACATTAATCTTTGCATTATCAACGGAGATGCCATCTTGGGAGATGTTGAAACCTAAGAAGAGAATTTCCTCCACCATGAAGTAGCACTTGTCAAGGGCTGCATAGAGACTCTCCTTCCTTAGGGTAAGTAGCACTTCTTGGAGGTGCTGCAAATGCTCATTAGTAGTCTTACTATAAATAAGAATATCATCAAAGTAAACCACAACAAATCTTCCAAGGTAAGGCTTCAAGATTTGGTTCATAAACCTCATGAAAGTGGATGGGGCATTTGACAATCCAAATGGCATGACTAGCCATTCAAATAGTCCATCTTTGGTCTTGAAAGCCGTCTTCCATTCATCTCCCGGTCTGATTCGGATTTGATGATAACCACTTTTCAAATCAAGCTTTGAGAAAATGGTAGAGCCAGATAGATTGTCCAAGAGATCATCAAGGCGGGGAATGAGAAAACGGTACTTGACCGTGATCTTGTTGATGGCTCGGCTATCAACACACATCCTCCATGTTCCATTCTTCTTTGGCACTAAGAGTGCAGGCACAGCACAAGGACTAAGGCTTTCTCGAATGAACCCTTTAGATAAGAGTTCTGTAACTTGCCGTTGCAACTCGGCATGTTCGGTTGGACTCATCCGATAATGAGGTAGATGGGGAAGAGGTGCACCAGGTATCAAATCAAGTTGATGCTGAATTTCTCTCATCGGAGGGAGACTTGAGGGTAGGTCGAATGGAAATACATCTTGAAACTCACTTAATAGTGGTTTCACTTGGTCTGGGATGATTGACATTTGTACATCATACTCCGATTTGTTTAGCATTATATACACAACATCTACGCCTTCCATAGCACCCTTTACATCCTTTATTGTGAGCAAATTTGGGGTTGGAGAATTTTCCATCATTGGAGATTTGAGAGGCTCCTTGCTAGGTGCCAAAATAATTCTTTTTTTATCAAATTCAAAAGAATAAGTGTTATTCCTCCCATCATGAGTAGTTCTCCGATCAAATTGCCAAGGACGACCAAGAATGATGTGACTAGCATCCATGGGTAATACATCACACCATATTTTATCATAATATGTAGATGCAATGGAAAGATGAACAAGACATCGTTTGGAAATGGTTACCTCACTACCGCGCTTTAGCCAAGACATTTTGTATGGTGTAGGATGTTCTTTCAAGTCCAATTTCAACTTTCGAGTCGCCTCTTCTGAAATTACATTCTCACAACATCCAGAATCAATGATGAGTTGGCATACCTTACCGGAAATGGTACATGCTGTGTGGAAGATATTGTTGCGTAACCATCGGTCTCCATTTTCTTGCTTTGGGGTGAGAAATATCTTTCTCATCATGAGGAGTTCTCCGGTATCGCCATGGAGCACTTCTCCATCTTCTTTATGATCTTCCTCTAAAAGATCATCATTATCGACATCCTCAGCATCGAATTCATTTTCTTGGTCCTCAAAACCCAACAAGGCACCTTTACCCTTATGAGAGTTTTTAAAATTTTGACAATTACTTGCTCGGTGGCCAATTTCTCCACAAGAATAACATTTTGTACCGACAGGAGGAACTTGAACCGGTTTGGGTGGTAGGATTAGTAACCTTTGGTTGAGTAGACAACTTTTCCATGTTAGAGGAATGGTCTAAAGAATTACTTGGTTTAGTAGTACTCACCGGATTCCGATTTGATCGATTGGAGGTGAAAGTAGATTGTTGTTTCCGACCTCGAGAACGTTCCACCTTAAGGGCTCTTTGATGTGCATCTCCCACATCCCAAATGTCAAGGACTTCAAGGGCCTCTTGAATGTAAGATTGGAGCCCATTCAAGTATTTGTTCACAAGTACATCTTCTGGATCTATGATGTTGTTACGAATCACCAACTCATTGAACTCATTGGTGTATTGGTCTACCGTGCGTGTACCTTGCCTCAAATTTTGGTACCGTTGATAGAGCTCTCTCTTATATCCCTTGGGAAGGAAGTATTTTTTCATCTTATCTTCCATCTTTCTCCATGAAGTGATGGGAGCTTTGCCAATGGATTGACGTGTTTGCTTCTCACGTCGCCACCAAGCGATGGCCTTGCCTCGAAGGCGCATGGAGATGATGCCAACCCGACGATTGTCCGGGACATTTCTATGCTCAAAAACTTCATTTACAAGAGTTAGCCAATCAAGAATTTCATCAGGAGGATCAGTACCTGAAAACTCCGGAATATCCCTATGGACTTCTTTTTCCCAGTCCCGTTCTCGACCTCCTTGAGGGTAGTGTGGACGAAACCCTCTTGTTATGGGTTCGGATCCTTCTGATAAGGAATCATCCGATCTATCTTCTCTTGAATTTGATGGATTGTTACCATCTCGTAGTCTCTGAACCTCAAGAGTAAGGTTTTGAATTTGTTCTTGCATTTGTTGTTGTATTTGTAAGGCTTGTGCTAATGCATCATCATTGATGGTGGTAGTGCGACTACCTCGGCCACTTAGACTACCTCGACCACCTCGAAATTTTGGACCCATAATATCTCTCCTCCTTTGCTCTGATACCAAATGATGTAAGCCAATTTTGGGCTTATGAAACTAATGGATCGGGAGAGTGGACTTATACCAAATCAAAGGAATCAAAAGGGAGGTGAAGTGCAGAAATGGATTTTGAATTTTGTTAAAGGTAAAGAAAAAAAAGGATATAATTGATGGATGTGAAGGTGGGGTGACTTACTTCTCTTCTAGGATGTAAATCAACTCCAAAGGTGGCCTACAACTCTTCAAGGATGTAGGTGAAGAATAAAATTCCAACTCTTCTAGGATGGAATGAAACTTCTTCAAGGTTTCAAGGGAGAACTCTTCTAGGTTCAAGAATTGCACTTAGGCAAATTTCATTCATAAGAATCACTTCAAATTGTCTCTCAATACAAACTACTTTGGTGGCATTTTATAGGCATAATAGAGAAAATAAAAAGACAATCATATATTTAAATCCACATAGACCAAAACACATTCCACATTAATCAGAGGTAATAAAATAAATAGCGAAAGTCTTACAGATAATGAACTGAGGTCTAAACATGATAAATAATTAATATTTCATTTATTTTCAAGTAACCAAAACATAACTTAATACATATTACAATATCCAAATACGAAAACTAAACACTAAACGTATCCATCGCTGAAACGCTCGCTTAACGAACTGTGTTCGTTCTCCACAGCTTGCTCATTCATAGCCTCCACATGTTGATATGTTGGTGTGCCGACATACTCTTCAATCATAGTACCTGCAACATCAGAAACTAAAAAGAATTGCACGCACGAGGGTCAGCTCTCCAACTTGAGCTCAGTGAGTAAACAAAACAATGCAACAGTACATATGCATGCAATCAAATTATATCTTTGGTCCGGTTTAAAGTTTACAGTATGTAATAGAAAGGTTTAGGTAACTAAAGGTCGCGTTTATTGACCCCGCCTATATACACGAGTGTGTGACGTTACCCGAACATCACGTTTATCGTCAACTCACATGCACCCAACCATGAACATTATATAACAAAGGTTACGTTTATTTCTATATAGTGCCATACCAACACGTAAGCCCCTGTTGGCGAGGGCTGCAAACTGGGCTCGCAACTAACCAATCCTAATGCTAAACAGTGTATCCAAGGCCTCACCCCAGCATCCCTCAGAATGTCCATAGAGATAGAGCTAAGGCCCCCCGGTAGAGTCAGAGACTACAAGGACCAAGACCACCTCCCCTGATACACTACGACAAAATAGTTCTGCTAAAGTAATGGTGATACGATGATGCTAATGCACAAGACTTGAGTTAGAGATAGAGCTAATGTGCTGAGACCCACCAAAGGTTAACATTTATTGACGTTCTCATCACACCTCCCCTGATACTCGCTCGCATCAAGTACATCAACCACACACATACAAGCACATGCCTATTCCTATCATCATCATCATCATCATCATCATGTTATAAATAATAAAGTAAATATGCATGAACAAGTAATAGAAATATTGGATGGCTTGCTGTATGCACATTACAAACATATTCGCATAGAATCAAGCATGGCATTGGACTCAAGAAATAGAAAATAGTTTGTTATTAATCAATTAGTTTAGAGTTCTATTTCCTCACCTTAGCTTGCTAATAAATACTCTTCTAAGCTTTAGAATCACCTTTATAATGTTATTATATTACTAGAAGACCTAACAAAGTCGATAAAATTTAATTAGAATTTATTCAGAATTTAAAAACCATTCTGTTAACTGAGGGTCGGAGGTAGGGTTGGAGTCATGATCGACCCTGGGTGCGACCCTCCCCCTTATCTGAACTTCCCGAACACTGAGGGTCGATGCTAAGGTCGGATCTGCCATCGACCCTAGGTGCGACCCTCCATGGTTTGAGTCGAAAATATCAGATTTCATTCTCTCATTCATGGTTGGGTCCTATGGCTTACTTCCACAATTCATTCTATACATGTTCTATGGTTTAGAACTATACTTTATTCACCTACATGGTTTTAATGATCTCCTCCATGGTTTTCCATGAAAACCTAACCATGGATAGACGATTTGGGTTTCTTCTAAGTCATATCCTCCTCATAAACCATTCTAAAGTCTTAAATAAATCATGGGGAATGTATTCATACCTTAGGCTTGCTGAGATTCAGAGTTCCTCTGAATTTCCTCTTCTTCCTTAGCCTTTTCCTCAAGTTTTCCTTCTCTTCTTCTCTTCCTTCTCTTCTCTTTCTCTCAATCCAATTAGGATTGTAAAAGGAGTGAAAGAGGCTTAGGGACGTCCTATTTATAGGGCAAAACCTCTCAAAATAATTCCCATTGAGTTTAGAAAATGTTCCAATCGAAATTAGGAAGGTTTCCTAATTTTCGGTTCGTGCTGTTTTTCTCAAATACCGAGGGTCGATGGTGAGGGTCGATGGGAGGGTTGGAGAACTCATAGACCCTGCGACCCATGGCTGAGGGTCGATGGTGAGGGTCGATGGGAGGGTCGGACCTGCCTATTAAAACTTGCAACCCTACCCTCATTTTGACTATTTTTGGGTAATTTTCATATTGGGTCTTGGGTTTCTTTACACACTTGGTCCACTTGGCTCGACCATGATATGTAGACGGGTCTCGACACAAAATATAAGGTTAGGCCGGGTTCGTGGTGTGCGGGTCTTACAAATTGGGTCTTGGGTTTCTTCACACACTTGGTCCACTTGGCTCGACCATGATATGTAGACGGGTCCCGACACAAAATATAAGGTTAGGCCGGGTTCGTGGCGTGCGGGTCTTACAACTCCACCACCCTTAAAAGAAATTTTGTCCTCAAAATTTGAAAGTACGGATCTTACAACTATGGTTGACTACACCTCACTAAAATGAGACCACTCCATTCTGGGATTTGTTGTAGCATATTTGGGACGTGTGGTCGATGGATTTTGCGACCACACGTGCGACCCTATGGACATGATCAACTCTAAGTTTTGGAAACTTTCCAAAACCTTGGGACTTCTTTCCTAATTAAAGTGGAACACTATATAGAGGTTTTCCTCTATATAAAGGACGTCCCTTAGCCTCTTTTCCTCCTTTGGAACCCAAATTGAAAGGGAGAGAGAAAGAGAGAAGTAGGAAGAGAAGGAGATTTGGGAGAGAAAGGCTAGGAGGAGGCATTGTAGAGACAGCTTTGATTCTCCAGCAAGATTAAGGTATGGAACCATTTTCTATAGTAGTGGGATGTCTAGAATAGGTCATAATTGAGATGTTGAGTCAAGGTTGGATCTCAACCATGAGATCCATGGACAAAACTCAAGAGTGATCTATGAAGAGTAGGTTAGGGTGAATGATTATGTAAAATATGAATTGAAGGTCATAGATCAATCGTAGGAAGGTCCCTAATGATAAGCCCAGAAATCAAAACATAAAGGGATGGGATTGAGAGTGAAAGTCAACCAAAAAATCGTATGGTCGCAGCTAGGGTCGACCACATGAGGCACATATGATCAACCACATGTTCTCCATAAGGTTCCAAAGAGGGTATGGTCACATGTATGGTCACATATCATGCAACCACACATATCAACCCCACACCCTGTGGTCACAAAAATTGAGACCACAGGTGCAGCCACACCTGCGATCACTCGATCTGTTTGATTCCAGATAAGGCTTCTGACTACTGTAACTTGGTGAACTTGAGTCCTAACTTAAATACATTAATTATTTAGGTTCCCAACGGGTTCAAAGTGATTTTCAAAGCTTGAAAGAGGAACAAACATTGGTCAAAGGTGAGGGAACAAGACCTAAACTAATTGGCTAATATCAAGCTATTTATTTTATTGAATCCAATGCCATGATTGATTCTATGCTGGTATGCTTGTAATGTGCATCTCACATGTCATCCAATATTACTATTATTACTACTCATGTATATTTACTTCTGTCTATTTGCTACCATGTTGATTGATGATGCTAGAAATAGGCATGTGATTGTGTTTATGTGGTTGGTGTGTTAGATTCGAGTGGAGTATCAGGGGGAGGTGTCACACCCCAATTCTGCACTATTCAGAATGGTGTGATGAACAAATAGAAAACCAACGGTTCAACCAGGATCTCGAGAAGGCTATATCCATGTTATTCATAATCAGAGTAAATACACAATAGCGGAAGTCTTATAATAAAATGAACTAAGAAATCTAGATGAGACAATCATATTTAAGTAGCAAATTATTCTTTATCAACTAAGACATAAATAAATATTCATTACATGTCTTTACTAAATCCAAATAACTAAAATAAAATTTAATTGAATACGCATGAGTTGCACTCGCAAGAGGAGTCATGCGTATCCACTTCGTCTTCAACTTCCATCGCCGCCACATGCCCGTACACTGGAGCGTTGACATAATCTTCGACGGCATTACCTGCATCATCAACTAAAAATATTCAACGTCGAGGGGGTGAGCACACATCATGGCTCAGTGAGCAAACAAAACAATGCAACAATACATATGCATGCAATTAATTCATATCTTTGGTCTGGTTTAAAGTTTGCAATATGCAATAGAAAGGTTTGGTGGTCAAAGGTTAACGTTTATTGACCCCTCCTCTATACACAAGTGTATGACACCGCCCAAAGGTAACGTTTATCGTCAACTCACATGCACCCAATTCATGAACATTGTACAACAAAGGTTAACGTTTATTGTTGTATAGTGCCATACCAACATGTAAGCCCCTGTTGGTGAGGGCTTGCAAACTGGGCTCGCAACTAACCAATCCTAATTCCAAATAGTGTATCCAAGGCCTCACCCCAGCATCCCTTACAACGTCCATAGAGATAGATCTAAGGCCCCCCGGTAAAGTCAGAGACTACAAGGACCGAGACCACCTCCCCTGATACTCTACGACATAATAGTTCTACTAAAGTAATGGCGATATGATGATGCTAATGCACAAGACTTGAGTTAGAGATAGAACTAAAGTGCTGAGGCCCAGCCTATGACACCCCCTGATACTCGCTCGCATCAAGTACACCAACCATACACATACATTCACATGCCTATTCCTATCATCATCATCATCATCATCATGTTATAAACAATAAAGTAAATATGCATGAACCAATAATAGAAATATTGGATGACATGTTGTATGCACATTACAAGCATATTCACATAGAATCAAGCATAGCATCGGACTCAAGAAATAAAATAGTTTGTTATAACCAATTAGTTAAGAGTCTTGTTTCCTCACCTTAACTTGATCGTAAGTCCTCTTTCAAGCTTTAAGAATCACCTTTATGTTGATATTATATCACTAAAAAACCTAACCAAGTCGATAGAATTTAATTAGAATTAATTCTGATTTTTAAAACCTTGCTGTTAACTGGGGGTCGATGCTAGTGTTAGAGTTTGATCGACCCTGGGTGCGACCACCCCTATTCTGGACTTCCCGAACACTGGGGGTCGATGCTTAGGGTCTGGTAGGGTCGATTGGCCATCGACCCCCTATGCGACGCCCTGTGGTTGTCAATTTTCCTCCCTTTAGTCCATTCTTCGAGTTTGGGGTCCTATGGCTTGCTCCTACAGTCCATTCCACACATGTTCTATGGCCTAGAACCGTGATTCATTCACCTATATGGCTTTCATGATTTCCCCTATGATTTTCCATGAAAACCTAACCATGGGTTGATGGTTTGGGTTTCTCTGAGATCATACCCTCTTCATTATCTATACTAAGGTCTTTAGAAACTCATGGAAATAGTATCCATACCTGAGAAGAATACTCCTTCTCTGCAACTCTTCTCCTTTTGCCTTCTTCTCTTTTTTCCTTCTCTTCTTCTTCTCTTTCTTCTCTTCTCTTTCTCTCAATTCAATTAGGGTTCTACAAGGAGTGAAAGAGGCTTAGGGACATCCTATTTATAGAGTAGAAACTCCTAAAATAAGTCCCATTGAGATTAGGAAGGAATCCCATTGAAATTAGAAAAGTTTCCTAATTTCTGTTTTTACCGAGTACAGGGGGTCGATAGGGGGGTCGGAGATCCCGTCGACCCCTGGTCCTTAAATTGTCCGACCCCCCATGTAAAACTGGGGGTCTAACTTCTATACTAGGGGGGTCCGACCCTCCCTTGCTGGGTATGTGACCCTCCCCTTATTTTAATTGTTTTTGGGTCAATTTAATACCTGAGATCATGATCTCCTTCACACACTTGGTCCATTTGGCTCAACCATGACGGGTTGACCTGGTTCAAGGTGGTAAGACCGAGTTACTTTGATATGGATCTTACATAGATCCTAAACTAACTCGTGAGACTTAAATAGGCGGAAATTGTAACTAATTAGATTGAATTGTAAGAAATTTCAAGAAATTCAAAATTTCACCAAAATTAGGGCAAAAAGTGAAAATTTCAAGTTTCTCGATAACCAACTGATGAAACTCGAATATTTTTGAGGGCTTTCGTCCATTGACTCATCAAAAACAAAAGACCCCAATAAAAATCGAATTTTTACAGCTAGAAAAAGTTTAATTAGAAGAAAACGAGATATACAGGTAAAAACCTAGATAAGAAAACCTAAAAACAAGTAAAGGTAATACACATACCTATAAGGAAGGTGTAGATGTCAAAACAAGGAACCCAAATGACCAATGTAGCAGAGTTGGCACTGTAGCAACTCAGGGGAAGGAGGCGGGTAGAAACGGAGGAGGAAGAATGGAAAATGAACTCAGAATCGGACCTTAAAAATCTGATTTTTGGTTCGGGGGTCAGAGAATTCGATCAGGACCGTCGACCCCCATATCAACCCCCGTATCGACCCCCAGCTCTCGGGAACCTGACAGAGAACCAGGGGTCGCACCTGGGGGTCGGACACCCATCGACCCCCATATCGACCCCCGGCTCTTGGGAAAAATAAGTGATTTCCCAGGGTCGAACACTGAGGGTCGAACATACCATTGACCCTGCATAGAAATGACTGTATTTTTCACAGAATGATCTGAAAATTTTAAAAATAACATCGGTTAACGTATCTACATGAAGTATAAATGATTGCCTCATGTATTTTAATGATTTTCAGGCTTCACCATTATCAGAAGGAAAACATGGCTGGGCGTAGAGTAACCAGGCAGAGCCAAAATAGAGTTCCACCACCACCACCCGTGGAGGAAGCCAGTCAAGAAAATATATATGCACAGGGTAATCCGCAGGTTGCACCACCAGTAAACCAGGGTCAGACAAATCCTACAAACTTGCCACCTCCACCACCAGAGCTGACAACCATGGTTATGAACCTAGCGCAACAGCTGCAGCAAATGCAACGAGCACAGGCTCAAATGCAAGCAGCAATGGGAATGATGCTTCAGACAACACATGTTATACCAATGCATACTAGACAAACAAGTGCAGCACCGGTGGGTAACCACCCAGCACCTCAAACACCTCAACCACCAGCTGTACAGATTCTAGTACCAGGTCCGTAAGCAGTTCAGGTTAATTACCAGTATCCACAACCTATGTTTGGGGCATACCCTCACAATCAGATGGACCACTCCCGACTGGTTGAGCGATTCTTAAAGATGAAGCCCAAGGAGTTTAACGTTAAACCGTCCGATCCTTTATGGCCAGCACATTGGATCGACGAGATGGAGAGGAATTT
Organism: Protea cynaroides; assembly: GCA_028583415.1. Classification (NCBI taxonomy): domain Eukaryota; kingdom Viridiplantae; phylum Streptophyta; class Magnoliopsida; order Proteales; family Proteaceae; genus Protea; species Protea cynaroides. The sequence continues at coordinate 49,145,243 of CM053276.1, forward strand.
TTTGATGATGACTATTACAGAAGAAGAGAAGGTATTATGTGCCACATTCATGCTAAAAGGTGATGCACATCATTGGTGGAAATCTACCAGGGCCTGCCTATTAACCAAGCACGCCCTATTGACTTGGGCTATATATAAAGAAGCTTTCTTTGAGAAGTACTTACCCCGAAGCTTCAAAGATTCAATGGAGAAGGAGTTCCTGAGTTTATATCAGGGACAGATGTCTGTGGATGCATATCAACAGCGTTATGAGGAGCTATTTTTCTTTGCACCACTCAGCATGCAAGAAGAAGACACTAAGACCCGTAGGTTTGTCACGGGACTTAGAGGAAGCATCAAAGAGCATGTTCTTGGTTTGGAAAAGAAAATATATAATGAAGCTGTGCAAATTGCTCGAGTTATAGAATCAAGCCAGAAGGAGAGCTATTTCACGCAGAACAGAGGTATGAAAAGGCCAGCTGGAAATGCTTATAACAGAGGGAATAACAAGACATTTAAACCCTTCCGTGCTCAAGGCTTTACTGCTGCACCCAAGACTACCCCAGTAACTCAACATCAGCCAAAGCCTAATACTGAAGGCCCAAAATGTTTTAACTGCAACCAAGCGGGGCATATGGCAAGGGAGTGTCCTAAGCCCAGGAAGCAGCTACATCAAGGACGAGTTTATGCTATTACATCTGAGGATGCTGCCGCATCACCCAATGTGGTCACAGGTATCGTACCTATAAATGACATACCCGCCAGAGTACTTTTGACTCAGGAGCTACTCATTCTTTTATATCTGTATCATTTGGAAAGAAGCTGAATTTACCCATCAAAACATTAGACTACAAACTACTTGTACGGTCACCGATGGGGTTAGAAGTGTGTTGAAACCCTATCCAGACAGTGCAGTAAGTGTTGTCATTGTTGGCAACCTTAACAGAGAAAGTGATATGGAGGAGAGAGAGTATCTGTAGGACTCTCTATCAGTCAAGGTGATTGGGCTGATGCAACATCCAAAGAGAACGAAGCCCAGTTGATGAGAAAATCCAGCTGAAGAGAAAGAAAAAAGAGAGAGAAAGAAGAGAGAGAAAATAGAGGAGAGAGAAAGAGGAGAGAGAATGGGTGGGGACCAGGTGGGTCCCACCTTGGGTGGCCAGGCCAGCATGGCAGCCTGCCCAGGCCAGTAGGGCAGATGCCCGCGGCACCAGGCCAGCAAGGCAGGTGCCTGCGGCACCAGGCCAACAAGCCATGCCAGCAAGCGCGGCAAGGGGAGCCACGCATACAGCTAGGCCATGCGCACAGCAGAGCCGCGCCCATAGCCAGGCCATGCGCACAGCACAGCCGTGCACATAGCTAAGCCATGCGCACAACAAGCCCATGCGTGTTGTGCCACGACGCAAGCTCGCAGGCTTGCAAGACCCGCCGCCGTGCGCTGCAAACCAACGCAAGGCAGTTGGCATGCACGCACGTTGTTTGGCCAAATGCCGCAATGAAAGAAAAATCTCGGACCCTATTGGAATTGGCTTCTCTATAGGTGATACTCACTGGTTACAGAGGCCATTTCCTAAATTGTCAAGGGCATTTTGGTTCTTTTGAAAAGGAGAAAATTCGATATTGATGGCTCGGATCAAGCCATGTCACCTAGATTCCAAATGGAAGGCTCACAAAAAGGTGGGATTCGGTGTAGCGTCAGAATCGCGCCCAGATCCCATCGCAAGGCTTCTGATTGGTCGAATGCAGTTTAAAAGTGTGAGTCACGCCACACGAAAGAGACCCCCTGATTCAGTGGAGCGCGCACACTGTGCGCATGTGCAAAAGATGCGCATCTGATGGATGTCGTGGCTTTCGATCGTGCCTGACATGATGAGGCCGATTGGACGGTTCTGAAGAGAACCCGCCATTAAGAGACCGATCCAGCGGTCTAAAACTATAGATGCCCTCTCCGCCAATCAGAAGACGACAGCGGCGTATGGTACGTCAACAAGGGCGGCGATTGTGTGCGTCGCGGCGCACCGAATCAAGGCCGGAGATTCCTTTTGGAATAATCTCAGTGGCCGAACTTCTTTTGATGATATCTCGGCCGTCCATTGTCGGATTGAGGCCCATAATATATCAAACTGAAGGATTTTCCGAGAAGAATGAGTTAGAACGAAAAAACCAAGGTTTTGGAGAGCTGAGATCTGGGTTTTGAGGGAAAAAGGGATTTGGGGCTTTCTTTGAAGAAAAAATCCCTCTTCACCTCCTTCCATCTGAGATAAATGATTATTTGAGTAGTTTGGAAGGAAGTGTGAGCATGAGAGATAGTTTGATGTGAATGATGGTGTGCAAGATGCATTGGAAGAATGTCGGAGTTCCATTTTATTGAAGAAGTGTGTGTGTCACTACTGGATTGTTTGGAACATCTATTTTGTGAGCACCAAACTTGTTGTGATCACGCTGGGAAGGTAATCACGCTCGCAAACCTTAAGTTGTGAGATGCATTAATGTTGGGAAGGGTTTGTATGCATTCCATAGTAATATCATTGTAACCTATCAAGTTGCGACTTGACAGGATTGGGAGTAGGTGCCTCGAGCACAGTTGTAGCTGTGAATGCGGTTGATGTTGTAGCATCGGGGTTGTAGGTGCAACCGTAGCATTTCTGTTGTGTATCGGGTATATACAAAACCCTGGTTAGGGTATTGTCCCGTGGAGTAGCCATCACAGTGTGTGATTGGTGAACCATGTTATATTGTGTGTCCCATGCATGTGCTTGTGATTGTGGATTAGAAGTTCGTGTGCTATAGGTCTGGGTGTACACACTTGGCATGCCAAGCCCCTGGTATGGATACCTGTGGGTGTGTGGTTGGTGTGTGCACGAAATGTGTTTGATGAATTGTCTGTGAGAATTTCAAGGTCAGCTCAAGGCAGCATTGCACAATTGATCAACAGCTCTTGGCAGCAGTGTTCATAACTTCAGGCCAAATCATTTAGTGGAAAAAGAGTTTTTAGTGGCCACTGATTCATCCCCCTCTCAGTGTCAATCTGGGAATAACAAGTGGTATCAGAGCAAGGTTCCCAAGGAAGAAGACTGACAGCTTTGGGTACAAATAAGATTGAGACTGAGATATGGCTACAAATGAAGAACGTCATGGGCACAGCAGAATTTTGATGTTTGATGGCTCCAACTACAGCATATGGAAAGTCAGAATGGAGGCTTACCTGATTGCACAAGGTTATGGGGTATGGCTGGCAGTTAAGAATGGGTATAGGCACACAACTGAAGATATCAGTAATGCTGTTGAGATGAAGAAGTGAGAAAATGAAGCTAAGGCTGTCACAACACTTCTAGCCACACTTTCAAGTAATGAACTTACTAGAGTAATCAGTTGTCCAACATCAAAGGAGATATGGGATAAGCTACAGAGTGTTCATGAAGGAGACAGCAAAATCAAGGAGGCTAAATTACAGATACTGAGATCTCAATTTGAAAGCCTGAGAATGAGTGAAGGTGAGACAATTAAGTTTTACCTGAATAGAGTAAACAAGATCACCAATGCAATCAGAGCATTGGGTGAAGAGTTAAAGGAGATTCATGTGGTCAAGAAGGTGTTGAGAACACTTCCAAAACTGTATAATGCCTAGGTGTCAGCCCTTGAAGAAATTGCGACTTTGGATACATTGACCATAGATGAACTGCATGGTATCATGACTACCTATGAGATGAGAATGCTTGAGCCACTGCCAGCTGAGAAGGAAGCCGCTTTTGAAGCCTTTAAAAAATTAAAAATGAAGGAGCCAGTGGAAAGCTCAAAAGCTGATGCAGAGGAGGACACAAATGATTCAGATGATGAGCTCATAGCCTATCTGGCTAACAAACTCAAGAAGAGATCTGAGAAGTTCAAAAACAAGTCTTCAATGAGATGTTTCAACTGTGGTGGCTTAGGACACTTTGCCTCTAAGTGCCAGAAAAAGGGTAGAGTGTATGACTCTGATGAAGAAGAGTCTAAAGGAAGCCAAGAAAAGAAAGGAAAGAAGAAATTCATTCCAAGAAAGTGAAGTTATCTGTCAAAGCATGATGACCTCTCTCATGAGTCTAAAAATGAAAATGATGATGATATTCTCTTTATGGAAAGACTGGAAGAGACTCCTACAGGGAGTGATACAACAAAAAGGAAAGGTAATGGTGTCAAGAAAAGAATTGAAGATGATGACAGACCAGATCTTGTAGCAGAGTTGCTTTCTGCACTTACTGAGCTCAAGTCAGAAAGAAAGAAGAACAAAAACTTGAATGAAAAACTCAACCAAGCAAAGGAGATAAATGGTGAAATTATGGAGACTCTCAGGAAAGAAAAAATAATTGCTGATGAACTCGACAATGATCTTACACAAAAGACTTCTGAGTGTAAGAAGCTTGAGGAAGTAATTGTAAGACTTATGGCAGATCTGGCCAAGTCTACAAAAACAAAAAATTATGCTGAAGCTACTACAAAAATCTCTCATGAAACCATTCTGAAGTCAAAAGATAAGAATGTTAGGTTACAGGAAGATGAAGAAAGCAACAGTTCTGAAGACGAAGACAAGGACGAAGACAACATCCTTGATGAGATTTTAAGTTTCCAGAGATCCTCTCATATTAAGTCTGGACTTGGATACACTGAGCAGCTATCTGAGCAGATAAAAGAAAAGGGATCTACAAGTAATCCCATTGTATTTGTGAAAGAAAAGCAGAAGGAACCACCAACCATGAGAGCTACTAAAAGCAAGAAGAATGAAGAGAGCTTTAAGACAGTCAGGCAAGGCAGTCAGAGAAAACAAAGTCAGTTCCAGAGGAATGGTCAGTTTCAGAGAAACAGGCAGGTACAGAGAATCAGATTCAAAGGATACTGTTATGGCTGCAATGCCTATGGACATCGAGTGGCAGAATGTAGAAGACAACAAAGACCTCCAGTGTTCATTGACAGAAACAGATTTGCTCCTCTTGCTGATGAGGGAGTAATATGCTATAGATGTGAAAGACTTGGGCATATAGCCAGAAACTGCAAAACAATCTTTCCATCTCAAAGGCAAGCTAAGAGGAAGAAAAGAGAAGATCCTTCAAGAAAACCAGTTCATAGAGAAGAAGAAAATGAAATGGTCAGAAATGCAAGGAAGCCAATTACAGTGAAAGACAAGGCTACATGGGTGGAAAAATCACAGAAGAAAGGGAACAATTCTTTGTTGGTGCAAGCAGCACTTAAAGCAAACAAAGGAAAACAATCTTCATGGATTCTTGATAGTGGATGCTCAACACACATGACTGGAAACAAAGAAAAATTCACAAGCCTCGATGCTGCTGAAGGAGGAACTGTGAAGTTTGGGAATAATGAGGGTGCCAGAGTTGAAGGAAGAGGTTCAGTGAACTTTAACAATGGGAAGATAAAGTCCTACAATGTCTTGTATGTTAATGGGCTGAAAGATAATCTACTCAGTGTGAGTCAGATATGTGATCAAGGACATGAGATCACTTTCAACAATGAAGGTTTTGTTGTCGACAGGGTTGGAACAGGAAAGGCAGTAGCTGCTGGAGAAAGAACAGTTGGAAATCTGTATGTGTTGACAGATGTCATCAACAAGTGCATGATAACTCAAGAAGATGAAAATTGGTTGTGGCATAGAAGAATGGGACACATTCACTTCAAAAATCTAACTAAAATTAGCAAGGAGCAAGCAGTGAGAGATCTTCCCATCATAAAGACTCCTGAGAGCCATGTATGTGGTCCATGTCAGAAGGGCAAGCAGGCAAGAGCTACTTATAAATCGAAGGAGTACCATTCAAGTAAACCACTTGACTTGATACACACAGACTTGTGTGGACCTATGAGAACACAGACCATAGGAGGTGAGAGATACTTCATCCTGTTTATAGATGAGTTTTCTAGAATGACCTGGGTGATGTTTCTGAAGGACAAAACTGAGGCTCTTGACAAGTTCAAAGCATTCAAGAAGAGAGTTGAAAATGAGACAGGAAACACAATTAAGTGTTTAAGGTCTGATCAAGGCAAAGAATTTACATGGAGTGAATTCTTAAACTTCTGCAGTGAAAGTGGGATCAAAATTCAACACTCAACAGCCAGAACACCTCAGCAAAATGGAGTGGTTGAAAGGAAGAACAGAACAGTGTAAGAAATGGCTAGAACTATGATGGCAGAAAATAACATAGCAAAGCATTTCTGGAGAGAAGGTGTCTATACTACAGTGCATATCACTAACAGATGTCTTCTAAGGCCTCATGAGAACAAAACACCCTATGAATTGTGGTTTGGGAGGAAAGCTACAGTGAAGTATCTCAGGGTCTTTGGTTCAAAGTGCTACATCAAGCGAAAGGAAGAAAATCTTGGCAAATTTGATGACAGAGCTGATGAAGGCATATTCCTTGGATACTCTTTCAAAAGTAAGGCATACAGGTTCTACAACAAGAAACTAGGAAGAATTGTTGAGAGCTCAGATGTGAAGATTGATGAGAATACAGGGAACCAAAAGGGGGCTGAACCAAGAGGGTCCATTCTTGAAGAATTTGATGAAGATGACACTCTATTAGTTGACAAAGGACAACAAGATGAAGAAGAATCTGAAGTGCAAGAGATTCTTACTGAAGTGCAGAGAGATGTCAGACCAAAAGATAACAGATGGTTGAAAATTCATCCTAATCATCAAGTGATAGGAGATCCAAATGCAGGGATACAAACCAGAAAGATAAAAGCTACCACTTATTCATTATTGTCTGAGATAGAGCCTAAAACTGTACATGAGGCTAGCAATGATGAATTGTTCTTGAAAGTTATGAATGATGAGCTTGACCAAACTGAAAGGAACAATACTTGGGAGCTAGTTCCTAGACCAGCAGACAAGAATGTGATTGGCACAAAGTGGGTTTTCAGGAACAAATTAAATGAAGAAGGCCAGGTTGTGAGAAACAAGGCCAGGCTTGTATGCAAAGGATATGCTCAAGTAGAAGGGATTGATTTTGATGAGACTTTTGCACCTGTGGCAAGGCTGGAGTCTATTAGAATGTTCTTAGCATTAGTTATGCATAGAGGATTCAAGGTTTATCAAATGGATGTGAAATCTGCATTCCTGAATGGCAATCTAGAAGAGGAAGTGTACACTGAGCAACCTGAAGGGTTCCAACTCAACAATGATGAAGATATGGTCTGCAAGTTGAAGAAGGCTCTATATGGGTTGAAGCAAGCTCTAAGAGCTTGGTATGAAAGGCTTGATACATATCTGCATAAGTTGGGTCTACGAAGAGGAGTTGTGGACAACAACCTATATGTCATGACAGAAGATAGCAGTCAACTAGTAGTTGTGGTCTATGTGGATGACAACATCTTTGGGGGGCAGTGTGAGAAGCTTTGCAAGTAGTTTGCTGAGAGGATGAGAATAGAGTTTGAGATGTCTATGCTTGGAGAGATGTCCTACTTTCTGGGGTTGCAAATTCATCAAAGAGAAAATGACATCTTCATCTCTCAAATGAAGTATACCAAAGAGATGTTGAAGAAATTTGTGATGGAGGACTGTAAACTAGTGGGGACACCAATGACAGTGAATATTAAGCTGAGTTCAGAAGATGATTCTCCAACAGTTGATCAGACATTGTATAGGTCAATGATTGGCAGTTTACTGTATTTGACAGCTTCAAGACCTGATATTCTGCAAGCAGTATGCCTGGTGGCCAGATTTCAAGCGTGTCCAAAGGAGACTCATCTGATGGCAGTAAAGAGAATACTCAGATATCTGAAAGGCACAACAGACTACGGTTTGTGGTATCCAAAGATTGGATGTTTCACTTTGACAGCATTTTCAGATGCAGACTGGGCTGGTAGCATTGATGATAGAAAGAGCACTAGTGGTGGTGCATTCTTTTTGGGAGAGAGCTTAGTAGCATGGCACAGCAAGAAACAGGAGTTTGTCTCCTTATCTACAGCAGAGGCAGAGTACATTGCAGCAGCAGCTACATGCACTCAGGTAATTAATCTGGATGAAAAGATAGATGTCAGACTTCAGTGTTATCTGTGAAGAACCAGTGGTCATCAAATGTGATAACATGAGTGCCATCAACATATCCAAAAATCTTGTGCAACACTCAAGGACCAAGCTGTAAGCACCCCATTTTTGCCACCCTCGGCATAAGTGAACCAATATGGCAGGTTTCTGACCTTTAACCCAAAGATTTGTAATTCTCCACTGATCCCCACAGTAGGGTCATGGGCTATTATCTGCATAGATGCATAGGTCATGGAATTATCTTCGAAACGAGACCAGAATTGCTCAAGTCTGGTATCAAATGAGGAAGATACGACCATTTTAGTCGGATGATACATATAAGGGAGGTTTCTGAAATTATCATAAATAATCCCAGGGGCTTTCATGCAAATTATCGTAAGTTGGATTGTTGGAATTTCAAATCATCATATCTTGATCATCTGACATCGGATTCAGATGATTCCAAGACCATTATTCTTCATTCATGATGTTCTACAAAGTGGACGTAAAAAATCCCGGGTAGAAGTCGCCTAGTGGGTCCCATGCAAACTTGCATGCAAAATGATCGTTAGAACTTCAAGGCTTCATATCTTTCCCGTTTTACATCGGATTCAGATGATTTCAAGACCATTATTCTTCATTCATGATGTTCTACAAAGTGGACGCAAAAAATCCCGGGTAGAAGTCTCCAGTGGGTCCCATGCAAGCTTGCATGCAAAATTATCATCGAAATTGGAGACTCGCGTGCATATCTTTTCCGTTCTACATCGGATTCAGGTGATTCCAGTCTCATTATGTTCCATTTTTAGTGCTCTACAAAGTGGACGTAAAATATTTCTGGTAGAAGTCTCCGAAGGATCTCATGCAGAATGGTCAACCAAATTATCGGTAATTGGTCCGTTTAAACTTCAAAAATTCATAAGTTGACCATTTTACTTCCAAATGAGGTGGTTCAAGTTCCTATATTTCTCATTTTTTATGTTCTACAAAATGAACAAAAAAAATTTGGAATAGAGGCCATCGGAAAATTCCATGCGGGATGACACGGAAATGACCCGTGAAATGACAAGGAGAGGAAACCCAGTGAATTCCAATCATCAGTCCAACTCAACTCAATTCAAATCAGTTGTCAACCTAAGTCTATATATATATATATATATATATATATATATATATATATATATATATATATATATATATATATATATATATATATATATATATATATATATATATATATGTATGTATGTATGTATGTATGTGTATGTATGTTATTAAATATATATGTGTAATATATATGTGTAAATCATAATCCAAAAGATTTTTGAGAAGAAAAAGGAAAGAGGGGAGAGAAAAAACGTGGAAAAGAATGGAGATTTCAATTGTGGAGATAATCCAAAAGATTTTGAGAAAAAAAGGAAAGAAGGGGAGAGAAAAAACGTGGAAGAGAATGAGGATTTCGATTTTGGAGATAATCCAAAAGATTTTGAGAAAAAAAAGGAAAGAGGGGAGAGAAAAAACGTGGAAGAGAATGGAGGATTTCGATTTTGGAGATAATCCAAAAGATTTTGAGAAAAAAAAGGGAAAGAGGGAGAGAGAAAAAAACGTGACCTTTTTCTAAGAGAATCCAAAGGATTTCTTTGGAGAAAAAAAAGGAAAGAAGAAAGAGAAAAATTAGGTTTTTTAGGAGCCACGGTTTTAAGAGAGGAATAAAAGAAAAAAAAAAAGAAAAAAGGGGGGAAAAAGATTCCCCTTCACGTTTTCTAGAAAGAAAACGTGAAAGAGAGAGAGGAGAAAGAAAGAAAGAAAAAGGAAGGAAAGAAAAAGGAAAAAAAAATATTTTTTAGAAAAAAGGATCTTTTAGAAAATGAGTGAAAAATTATAAATAGGCAAGAGGAGGATCCTTTTTTTTCGAGAGCAGAGAGAGAGGGAAACGTGGGTGAGAGAGAGAAAGGTGAGTGAGAGAGAGAAAACGTGAGAGAGGAAGAAAGAAAGAGAGAGAAAAGAGAAAAGAAAGAAAAGAGAAGAAGAAAAGAGAGAAAGAGAAGAGAGAAAGAAGCAGAAGAGAGGAAAAGGAGGATTCACATTCAAAGGGGATTGATACAACCCCCAATCACCCTTCATCAACGGTTTCGCTCGATTTGAGCCCAAGGTTAGTACTCTAAACAAATTTAGAGGTCGTTATAATGCCCGAATGCCAATTTTGCTTGAAAAAGGCTAATTTTCATGAAATCTCAATCATGAATGCTCTATTACATGCTTGTTAATGTTAGGATGCCTATGTCTAACATTTTTCATGAATGATAATTTGTCTAAGCTATTCAATGATGAATTTTTGATTGATATACAATGATGTTTGATGTTTTTTGTAAATTTCATAAAGTGATTTTCTGATCTGAAAATTCCAGATTTAGGGTTCAAATTTAGGACGTACATCATATGTATTTTTTCTAAGATTTTGAAGCCCAAAATTTTATGGGAGTCTCTCTGATATGATAGAAGACTACCCTAAAAATTTCGTTCCATTTGGAATTGGGGAAATATATCAAACAATTTGTCTTTGACATTGCTATTTTTCTCGGATGTAATGCAATCCTCCATCGGAAAGTCTCTAGACAAAGACTTTATGGCCATAATCAGAAATTCCACTTAACATGAACTTTTTAGACATGAAAGTCTTCTAAAAAATGGCACTGGTTTCATAGTTTTTCCATTTTTTGTTGAATTGATATCAATTTTTAAGTGCTTAAAGCTTTGATTTCAGATCTGTCATGATGTGCTGATTTGCATGATTGAAAAGAGTCATTTTTCACAAAGAAAATATACTGTTTTAACTTGTTTTTCTTAATGAAATTTTAGATCAGATAGTTATCTACATAGACATATGTCTGTATTTAATTTTCATTAAGAATAGGATTTTATTTGGAATTTATGGTGCAACTGGTCAAAAATCTGGAACAGACCTGACCAGTGTATTTGCCTGTACTTGGGGAATGTTTTCGACCTGCCTATGGTCTCTTTTAGGAATATCTTCCTTGAGACAAAATGTTGGCCTCTGAGTCTTCTTTCCAGGGATATATTTTAAGAATTTTTTGAGTAAGTACAGTGCCCTATGTGCCCATTTTGGTCCAGCCTGACAAAGCTGTCATCTTGCTGCGTGTTCCATCATGTTTTGATTGATTCTCATATGCTTTGGTTGTTTCTCACATGCCATATTTGATGCTATGCTATGTTCGGATGCTCGTATGCATACACTGCCATAATTGGAATGATCACATTGCCATAATTGAAATAATCACATTGCCATGATTGGAATGATACACATGTTTATTGCCATATTTGTCTGCTACACTTGCTCACATGCTATATTAAATGCTTATTGTCACAATTAGGGTAGAAAACCCTAAAAAATGGAAAGAAAATAACATTTAGGGTAGAAAACCCTAAGATGGAAAGAAAATAATAATTAGGGTAGAAAACCCTAAAATGGAAAGAATGTAACAATTAGGGTAGAAAACCCTAAAAATAGAAATAAAATAATAATTAGGGTATAAAACCCTAAAATGGAAAGAATGTAACAATTAGGGTAGAAAACCCTAAAAATAGAAATAAAATAATAATTAGGGTATAAAACCCTAAAATGGAAAGAAAGTAACATTTAGGGTAGAAAACCCTAAGATGGAAAGAAAATAATAATTAGGGTAGAAAACCCTAAAATGGAAAGAATGTAACATTTAGGGTAGAAAACCCTAAAATGAAAATAAAATAACAATTAGGGTAGAAAACCCTAAAATGGAAAAATGTAACAATTAGGGTAGAAAACCCTAAAAATAGAAATAAAATAATAATTAGGGTAGAAAACCCTAAAATGGAAAGAAAATAACAATTAGGGTAGAAAATCCTAAAAAAATAGAAAGAAAATAATAATTAGGGTATAAAACCCTAAAATGGAAAGAAAGTAACATTTAGGGTAGAAAACCCTAAGATGGAAAGAAAATAGCAATTAGGGTAGAAAACCCTAAAATGGAAATAAAATTACAATTAGGGTAAAAAACCCTAAAATGGAAAGAAAGTAGCAATTAGGGTAGAAAATCCTAAAAAATAGAAATAAAATAATAATTAGGGTAGAAAACCCTAAATATGGAAAGAAATAGCAATTAGGATCTTTCCATGCTTAGAAGATAGCATACTAGATCATGCCATATAGGCTCTTGCCTTATTTGCAATACATGCCATATTTGAAAGATTTTTAAACAATCTTACTGTATGTGAATTTCTTGTCATAAATGTTTTATGTGCCATATTTAGATAGAATATTCTATTTTTTGGCAATAACTTATTTTATGCAACACCCTAGTTAAACTGCCATTTATGCACACTTCTAGAAGACAATGTAGGTGTGGGGACGTGCATTTAGGCACCCACATTCTTGGGAAGGGCATAATGGGAATAATAAAACCTTAATAAAGAAAGAGAATTCTTTGCCAAACCTTCCAAAATTAGAATTCAGAATGAAAAGGGTAATTTAGGACGATTTGCCCCTCGGCAAACCCTAAACCTAGAATAGGTTCTCAATCCCAAACCTAGAATAGATTCTCAATCATTAACCTAGAAAAGGTTATCCATCCCGAACTACGCGGATTCTGATTCCTAGGGCAAACCCTAGGATACGTAGACCATTTGGGAGAATCCCAAATTCGGATCCACACCTTAGTCCACTCGGACTATCCATAGATCCACTAGGATATCTATCCATATTCCAACCCAAAAGGGGTTATCCAAACCTTAGTCCACTTGGACTATCCATAGATCCACTAGGATATCCACCCGTCATTCCCGAACTACGCGGATTCTGATTCCTAGGTCAAACCCTAGGATACGTAGGCCATTTGGGAAAAACCCAGATTCGGATCCATAACCTTAGTCCACTTGGACTATCCATAGATCCACTAGGATATTTATCTTAGTCCACTCGGATTATCCATAGATCCACTAGGATATCCAGCCATATCCACCAACCATCCCGAACTACGCGGATTCTGATTCCTAGGGCAAACCCTAGGATACGTGAGGCTATTTGGGAGAAACTCAAATTCGGATCCACATCTTAGTCCACTTGGACTATCCATAGATCCACTAGGATATTTATCCAAACCTTAGTCCACTCGGACTATCCATAGATCCACTAGGATATCCCCCATATTTTAACCCAAATAGGGTTATCCACAGCTTAATCCACTCGGACTATCCATAGATCCACTAGGATATTTATCCACATTTTAGTCCACTTGGACTATCCATAAATCCACTAGGACATTATCCATATTTCAACCCAAATAGGGTTATTCTTAGATCCACTAGGACTATCTATCAGTCCACATGGACTATCCAGATCCTAACCCATAGGATTTCTCAACCATTCAAGCATAAATTTCAACTTGAACAATGAACTTAATCATGCACAAGCATAAATCACATCCATAAACTTTAATCACACCTGAACTACGATGGTGAACCTGATTTTCGGAATAATTCCGTGATACGTAGGCAATCTGATGGATACAGATTCGGTTCAATGATATCAAACCCCTTGGTTTGGTTTGGCTTAGCAAATAGAGTCTAGCATAGGAAAGGTATAGGAGACCGATTTCGATCGGGCGGTTTGGGTGCCTAACCCCTTCCCATAACCGTAACCTGACACTTACCCAATCTCTGATGGACCAGAATTCCAATCTAAGGGTCATGAGTCAATCGAAGTCTTACCTTGGGGTGAGATTTCACATTTCTAAGGTCCTAGACCTAAATCTAGGTGGCGACTTCTAAAGATTTCCATCTTTGTCCTCACAAAGGGCGACTTCACTGGGGATATAAATGTCAAACTCCTAAATGAGAACTTTCCTTGTGTGAATTGGATGCTAGATTTCAGGATACTATATTTATGCTTGTATATTATTGCTTTGGGGGGAATGGGTTCAGTCACACATTCGTGCGAGTAGCCGAACCGGGTCCCATGCATATGGGGCAGCCCGCTAGGCGAAACACACAGCCTTGGCCTGTACTTTGTGAGACCACGACCGGCGAGCAGCCTCTAACGAGCGTTTCTTGGGTCCGCCTGAGAATGCGTTATGCTACTCCACGTCGCTTGGATCCTTGCAACATAGTATATAAAGGGATTGGGGGCCCATTATTCATTGAGCATTCGGTGATAGGTTACCCCATCCTTGTCAAGGTGGCCTTTTCTGTCCTAACCCAGATTGTAGCCCAATGTTTGTTATTTTTGGTTCATCCCTGAACCGACCCAGTAAAATCGGCTTAACCATGACATCCATGTTCGAGACGTCGAAGTTCTGCCCGTTTTTGTCCTCGACTGGTCAACATGTTAGATTCTACACGATGAGCATCTTGAACTCTCACCCATTGGGAGTATGAGGTATGTATACACCTGTTCTACATCATAGTAGACGGTCACTATACACCCTCCATTAAGTAAGCTCGATGTGTCGAATCTCTCATTGTTAACACGTCGATTTCAAAAAACGAACAAAAAATCCCTGTCAAGACATAGATACCATGGTCAAGAAGAAATTTACTAGTTTGTTCATCTATGAACCGCTTTTGCTAACCATCCCTAATAAGGACGACGGATTAATATATCCATTTCAATTTTATCGAATTCGGTAATCCAATTGGTCAGACCTTGGTACCACTGATTATCCATTTTGGAATCATGAGGTCCCAAGACTGAACACATGGCTTAATCAAATTCAATTAAATTGACTTGGATAATGTTTACCCAATCGCCCTTATGAGGGATCTAACTCTTGTATGGTTGAGTCATCCTTGATTGTGCATGTGACTTCTTCCACTCCCCTAGATGTCTAGAATCTCAATATTCCTCCATTGGATTTCAATGCCTTTGGAAAAGAGAATCAAACTGCAACTATATCTAATCCAATGCCTTTGGAAAAGAGAATCAAACTGCAACTATATCCACCCTTTAGGGTGAGAGGCCCCTACAATTAGGGAATTGTCTTGATCTCTCATGTTGAGATCCATCCATATTATCTTTCTAAATGAATCAATGGAAGTCATGAATCTAGATCTTGATTGAACATCAAATTTTATAAGAAAGAATGAAAGATTCAGCCCCTAGGCAAATCCAATCATAGTTCCCGATTCACCTTTGAATTAAGGAAAGATTCAGCCCCTAGGCAAATCCAATCAAAGTTCTGAATTCATCTCTGAATTAAGGAAAGATTCAGCCCCTAGGCAAATCCAATCACCGTTCTCGATTCATCTCTGAATTAAGGAAAGATTCAGCCCCTAGGCAAATCCAATCATGGTTCTCAATGCACCCCCTGAATTAAGGAAAGATTCAGCCCCTAGGCAAATATTATCATAGTTCTCAATGTACCTTTGAATTAAGGAAAGATTCAGCCCCTAGGCAAATCCAATCATAGTTCTCGATTCACCTCAGAATTAAGAAAAGATTCAGCCCCTAGGCAAATCCAATCACCATTCTCGATTCATCTCTGAATTAAGGAGAGATCCAGCCCCTATCCAATCATTGTTCCCTATTCACCTTTGAATTAAGGAAAGATTCAGCCCCTAGGAAAATCCAATCATTGTTCCCTATTCACCTTTGAATTAAGGAATGGTTCAGCCCCTAGGCAGGTCCAATCATCATTTCGGTTCATCCAGAATTAAGGAAAGATTCAGCCCCTAGGCAGATTCAATCACATTCAGTTCATCTCAGTATCAAAGAAATATTCAGCCCCAGATTCAATCACCATTTCTGGTTCATCTCAGAACTGAAGAAAGGTTCAGCCCCTAGGCAGGTCCAATCATCATTTTGGTTCATCGAATTAGAATCAGCCCCATCGTATCGAAAAAAAAATATTCAGCCCCTAGGCAGGTCCAACCACCATTTCTGGTTCGTCTCAGAACTGAAGAAAGGTTTAGCCCCTAGGCAGGTCCAATCATCATTTTGGTTCATCCAGAATTAAGGAAAGATTCAGCCCCTAGGCAGATTCAATTACATCCAGTTCATCTCAGAATCAAAGAAATATTCAGTCCTAGATTCAACTACCATTTCTGGTTCATCTTAGAATTAAAGAAGGGTTTAACCTTTAGGCAGGTTCAATCATCACTCCCAGATCATGCTAAAATGAAGAAGGCATTCGGCCCCTAGGCTTTTTCACCCTTCACCTCCTGTTTAGGTTCTGATTCATGTCGGAACTAGAAAAAATTCCATTCATCTGAATTCAATTAGCCACTAGGCTTATCCAACCATCAACTTTGGTTAGGGTTCCAGTTCATGTCGAAACTAGAAAAAATTCCATTCATTTGAATTCAATTAGCCACTAGGCTTATCCAACCATCAACTTTGGTTAGGGTTCCAGTTCATGTCGAAACTAGAAAAAGTTCCATTCATCTGAATTTATTTAGCCCCTAGGCTTGTCCAACCATCAACTTTGGTTCAGGTTCAGATTCATGTTGGAATTAAGAAGAGTTCCATTCATTTGAATTTAATCAGCCCCTAGGCTTATCCAACCATCAACTGTGGTTCAAGTTCTGATTCATGTCGGAACTAAGAAATGTTCCATTCATATGAACTCAATGTGAGCATGAGTTAGCCTCTAGGCCTGTTCAATCATTACCTTTGGTCCATGTTCCACTTCATAAAAGAATCAAAGAGAATTTCAGTCATTCCATCATCTCTAGCAATTAGAGTCCAATCCATGATTGTCATCCTTGGCCTCTATCAATCGGAGCCCAACTCAAGCAATCCTTGCCTCTAGCAACTAGAGCCCAGTCCATGACTGTCAATCTTGATCTCTATCAATCGAGACATCAAAGCAATCTTGATCTCTATCAATCAGAGATCAATTCAAAGTCAATCTTGATCTCTATCAATCAGAGACCAATTCAAAATCAATCTTGATCTCTATCAATCAGAGACCAATTCAAAATCAATCTTGATCTCTATCAATCAGAGACCAATTCAAAATCAATCTTCATATCTATCAATCAGAGACCAATTCAAAATCAATCTTGATCTCTATCAATCAAAGACCAATTCAAAATCAATCTTGATCTCTATCAATCAGAGACCAATTCAAAATCAATCTTGATCTCTATCAATCAGAGATCAATTCAAAATCAATCTTGATCTCTATCAATCAGAGATCAATTCAAAGTCAACTCTGTCTCTATCAATCAGAGACCAATTCAAAGACAATCTTGTCTCTATCAATCGGAGACTGATTCAAAATCAATCTCTGGCTCTATCAATTAGAGCCCGATCCATGTCTATCATAGCCCAGTGCTACAAGTTAGGATAGCCGTCGGGAATGACGAATGATAAGCATTCCTCATTGCTTGTCAATAAAGATCAATTCCAGATTCTAGAGTCATCAGGAGACCATGAAACTTCAACTATGACAGTGTTATCCCATCACAGGCATTTCTGCCCCATTGGCCAAGGAAATACCAGAATCCAAAGAGTTGCCCTCATATTTCTCATTGTTCAAAGAGAAGGAATAGAATTTTCCCAAGCAGTAGGATAGACCAAAGATGAGATCCGATATGCCCCAGGCTAGGAAAAAAAAACCAAAATCACAAATTGAGTGTGGTCCAATGAGGAAAGTCATGAGCCCTAAGCTGGTCATAAACCAGATTGACCTTGGACCTAAATTGAATGCGGTCTAATGAGGAAAGCCATTATGCCCTAAACTGGGGCATGGACCAAATTGACCTTAGACCCAAATTGAGAGTGGTCTAACAAAGAAATCCATTGAACCCCCCAAGCCAAGGCATAAATTAGTCCAATCTTGGATTCAAAATGGTGTAGTGCAATGGTGATACCCCTTGCTCCACAAGCTGGGGCATAAGCCAAAATGATTTTGAATTCAGCTAGAAGTGGTCCATTGATGAATCCACTGAACCCCAAACTGGAGCATGAACCAGAGTAACCTTGTGCTTAAAAAGCAATAGTCCGGTTATGAATGGATCCTAAACTGAAAGAAAAGAGGGTAAGAATTATATGGAACCCTGAAAGGTAGGCATCCTACACCTATTGATAGAGGGGCATGATGAGTCTTGCTAATAGAAATCTGAAGGAAGATTTATTCCCGCAATGACTGAAGGTGGTCGTCGAAGGCGTTATGCCCAACTGGAGCCGCTTGGACGAACTAGTTGTTTCAACTTTCTATTATCGGTATTTGATAGGTCATCCATGTCTGGGTCCAAGATCAATATGCTTGTTGACAAGTCTAGTCCAATCTGCCGTGCAAGTAAAAAAAAATAAAAAAATCACCCATTTGGGATTTCAAACTTTGTGCCTTGTCTCTTCCATACATTTCCTCCCAGTTTCGTACATCTTCCTATTTTACGTGCGCAGTCAATTCGGACTCTGAAGATGATTGAAATGATGAGCCGTCTCCTGAACATTCTACACCACCCGGCCTCTTGAGAAAGAAAGGTCCAACCCGTCTGGGAAAGCTTTAAATGATCAATCGAGAGACACAAGAGTAGTCTCAAGAAACATGTATTGGAGAAGCTGCCATTTGTTCTACCTGTGAAAAGATTCCAAGGAAAGCATTAGATCAACAGGTCAGCCAATCAGTACAAATAAGTGGAGGACAGATGTGCCACCAAAAGGATAGAAATTTCAAAGTTCTTACAAAATACATCATCTGCAAGCAAGAGATACATGATGAATGGTCAATCCCAAAATCAAAGAATGAGGACATTGGAATACCCCAAAAAAAAAAAAAAAAAAAAAAAAATTCAAGCCTAGGTTTTATCTACATCAATAATGGGAAGGCAGTCACATCAGATAGAAGGTGATGATTAACTTCCAGAGGATAGCATACGGATTCACCATTCAGATAAAATCAGATACTATATGAGCAGTCACAAATGCTCATAAAGTTTATAGAAGATCAGAGTTAAAGTTTATAGAAGATCAGAGTGCTAGTTGGGGCAAAGACGTTCTATCTGATTGGAAATGTTTGGAAGAAGAAGATTCAAATCCAATATTGAAAGTCAGGATTCAATTTCGCGATCAAGCGAAGCACTGCATTATGTGGCCTTCACAAAAAAAAAAAAAAAAAAAAAAAAAAAAAAGAGAAAAAGAAAAAAAAGAGAAGAAAAGAAAATAGCAAGATGTTGAATGGCATTGGAGCTCGACAAGAGGGCCAATTGTCCCTCTCACTTCAAGAAGATTGGTAATTTCAATCAAAGCCTGATAGCAAGTTCGATCGTTCTTCAAGATTCACAGCATGTTGGACCGGACTTTTGATTTTGGCCAATTACATCCCGCCTTTGCAAGAGACGATCTCATCACTTCTTCATCATCAGAGAAAGATTTTTCATCGGCATTAGACTCTCTCTCCCGTCCATCAATCTGACGGCCTTCCAAGGAGTCTCTATCACAAGCCCTTCTTTTGATTATCATTTTTCATGGCATTGTATCTCGTGATCATGTCATCATTTTATGTACAAATTCATGAATCTGGCTGGAACCCTCATCTGTCGTTCATTACATCCAACGGCTTCCCAAAGGTTCCTATAAGCCCTTCATTTCTCAAGCCAATAAAATGGGATCTTCTCGGTAAGATAAACCCATTCTACATAAATAACAAAACACTCTCCCAATGGTAGACCCATGTGGACAGTTTCACATCAGTCCTCTTGGACCTCCAACATCAATACTTGTCAACAAACCTAAAGGTTTCAGGCCCAGATATGATCGTGACTGATTCGGAATCTCGATATAGCTTGTTGGGACACGTGTTCCATCTGAACATCTCCAAGAAAGGAAAACATAATTTGGCACCATTTTTAATTTTGGTGTGGGACTGCATTTCCCTAAGATCGCTTTTAGTGATGATTCAAATAGCTGCCCGCCTATCAATACGTGTAGGTGTCAACTTAAACAGTGGGGCAAGGCTACCCATTTGCCATGAAAGTCATGCCATTCAGATTTCCCCTAAGGGTTTCAGACCATTGGATAGGACCATAATTTTGACAATATCCTCACCATATCATGAGTCTTTATTCAACCCAAGATGGGGTTTGCAAAAAGAAAAAAATGAAAAAAAATAATAATGGGAAGAAAAGAAACCTCAGCAGGGAAAGGCAACCCGAGAAACCTCAATGGGCAACCCATAATACCTCAGTGGGGATAGGCGACATGATGCAACCCTATAGCATTGCCCTCATTGGCCCTTCATAGAAAAATTCAGTGGTTCATGTAGACAAGTGTCATACCAGTTTACCCTCCATAAGGAAAGGAACCCCTCTTGCTCTCCAGTGAATCATACTCGGGTGAACAAACCATCATCCGTTGGGATCCATAGCATTGCCTTTCAATAGAATTCTATCTTCAAATCCTTTGGTCATGTTAGGGAGAGAGCAAATTCTCATGGCCTGGTTACGGATGTAGCCAAATTCATCAAATCATCAGCTCCCTCATTTTTCAAGATTCAACAAGGGTTTATCTAAGAAATCATTTTCTGCAATCAATCTGTCAATCTTCCCTTGACCTCAGAAGCATGGTCAAATTCTAAATGCAATCCAGATTCAACCTTGTTCTAACTCTGTTAGATTTCCCATTTCCTTCTATAGTAGCGGTGGTCCGTCACAACATGCGGACATTGGGGCATAGATATACCCTATGTAGAGGAATCGAATTTGATCATGAGCATTACATCAAGGATCCATTGTCTAGTCTGAAGTCACTACTTTCCTAGTCAATAGAAGTAGGTCCGTCTAAGCTGGTTTTTTGCTAATTTCTCAGTTCTCCCAATCCTATTGATGAAGAAAATCCAATGTGGTCGCTCACCTGTTAGGATTTGGTCACCAAATTCTCTGAAGGAACACTTCGAATCCTTTGCGCCTCATGCCTACTTTGGGGCCATGGTTCATTCATCTTTCAAAATTGGCACAACAATGTTGCAAGACCCTGAGCTTTTCATGAGCCTAGATCGAGGGCCAAACCCATGACACATTTCATCGCCGCTTGGCTATTCTACCAATTTGGTCTACCATAATGCACAGTCAAAGAACTTAGTTGATCAGATGCCTCTTGACAGTCTAACACCAAGATCAATCAATAAAATCACTTTGGTTAGAGACTGTCAAGCTCCCCTCATTCTTGTCCAAAATCCTCGCTAGAGTTTCTTTCAATCCAAAATCCAACAACACCAATGTTGGCTGAAGAAAATCATCACTTTCAAATTACATGGAACCCTTCAAAGGGAGTAACCAAGTCATCCCTACCATGCTGAAATTGAGTCAAACTTTCAGTACCAGATCATAAATGGAAAATTTCAAATCTAGGTATCATGCCAGCGAAGTCCATGACACCATTTCCATTGATGTCATGTTTTGTGCCTTCACCAATAAAGCAGGAGCAAAAAACCTTGGAAAACTACCAAGGAATTCACCATCATTTCAAATATGTCTAGCACTCTATAGGTTCAAAGTCAAGAGACTTCCAAGATGGGTCAGATTCCAACCCTAAAGGTTCAAAGTCAACAAAGCTTTCCTGTGTGGGTCACTTTCAAGCATCCTAAAGGTTCATAGCCATAGAGATTCCAAGAAGGATATTCCTATTTTCAATCCCGAAGGTCCAAAGCTGGTAGGAACTGCCAAGATGAGTCATTCAGTATCACCCTATAAGTGACCTTCTGAGTTCTTGCTCATTTCAGAATCAATAGCAAATTCCTCACCCTATAAGTGACTTTTTGAGTCCTTGCTCATTTAGAATCAAATGCGGAGCCCTAGCTCATCCAAAGTTCAAATCAATCTCGGGTCTAGAAATGAAGTGAATGCAGAGCCCTAGCTCATCCAAAGATCAAATCAATCTCATATTATTAGTGAATCAAATGTAGAGCCCTAGCTCATTCAAAGATCAAGTCAATCTCAGCCTATAAGTGAATGCAGAGCCCTAGCTCATTCAAAGATCAAGTCAATCTCAGCCTATAAGTGAATCAAATGCAGAGCCCTAGCTTATTCAGAAAAAACAATATCAGATTCTCAATCAAAAGAGCCTCAATTCAATCAAAGATAAGACATCAAGTCTTTCATCCAAACAAATCAAATCCGAGCCCAAGCTCATGCAATCAGCCTTGTATTCACAGCCTAGCTCCATACAAGAAGAGGTTTATCAGCCTACAAATGGATCAAGCCGGGTCCAAGCCCGCACATACCTTGCATTGAGTTCCACCTCAGCAAGAAGAGGTTCCCAGCCTACAAATGAGCCTTGTATTCACAACCTAGCTCCATACAAGAAGAGGTTTATCAGCCTACAAATGGATCAAGCCGGGTCCAAGCCCGCACATACCTTGCATTGAGTTCCACCTCGCAAGAAGAAGAGGTTCCCAAGCCTACAAATGAGCCTTGTATTCACAGCCTAGCTCCATACAAGAAGAGGTTTATCAGCCTATAAATGGATCAAGCCGGGTTCAAGCCCGTAAGTACCTTGCATCATGAGTCCACCTCAAGCAAGAAGAGGTTCCCAGCCTACAAATGAGCCTTGTATTCACAGCCTAGCTTCATACAAGAAGAGCATTCACCAATCCTCCAAGAAGAGCAAACCTTCTTGCCCCGAACTACGTTCAGGGCTTGATTTCTAGGACACCCTTAGAATACGTAGGCAGTTTAGGAAGAATTACCCTAAGTGCAGCCCAATAAACAATATCACTCATACCCCAAAAATGTGGTTCTTTTATCTTTAGCCTTCAACTGATAACAATCTCGGCTAAAGAGGGGCATCTGTAAGCACCCCATTTTTGCCACCCTCGGCATAAGTGAACCAATATGGCGGGTTTCGACCTTTAACCCAAAGATTTGTGATTCTCCACCTGATCCCCACAGTAGGGTCATGGGCTATTATCTGCATAGATGCATAGGTCATGGAATTATCTTCGAAACGAGACCAGAATTGCTCAAGTCCGGTATCAAATGAGGAAGATACGACCATTTTAGTCGGATGATACATATAAGGGAGGTTTCTGAAATTATTATAAAATAATAATCCCAGGGGCTTTCATGCAAATTATCCTAAGTTGGATTGTTTGAATTTCAAATCATCATATCTTGATCATCTGACATCGGATTCAGATGATTCCAAGACCATTATTCTTCATTCATGATGTTCTACAAAGTGGACGTAAAAAATCCCGGGTAGAAGTCGCCAGTGGGTCCCATGCAAACTTGCATGCAAAATGATCGTTAGAACTTCAAGGCTTCATATCTTTCCCGTTTTACATCGGATTCAGATGATTTCAAGACCATTATTCTTCATTCATGATGTTCTACAAAGTGGACGCAAAAAATCCCGGGTAGAAGTCTCCAGTGGGTCCCATGCAAGCTTGCATGCAAAATTATCATCAGAACTTCGAAGCTGCATATCTTTTCCGTTCTACATCGGATTCAGGTGATTCCAGTCTCATTATGTTCCATTTTTAGTGCTCTACAAAGTGGACGTAAAATATTTCCGGTAGAAGTCTCCGAAGGATCTCATGCAGAATGGTCAACCAAATTATCGGTAATTGGTCCGTTTAAACTTCAAAAATTCATAAGTTGACCATTTTACTTCCAAATGAGGTGGTTCAAGTTCCTATATTTCTCATTTTTTATGTTCTACAAAATGAACGCAAAAAAATTTGGAATAGAGGCCATCGGAAAATTCCATGCGGGATGACAGCGGAAATGACCCGTGAAATGACAAGGAGAGGAAACCCAGTGAATTCCAATCAGTCCAGTCAACTCAATTCAAATCGCTTGTCAACCTAAGTCGGCCCTATATATATTATAATATATATATATATATATATATATATATATATATATATATATATATATATATATATATATATATATATATATATATATGTATGTATGTATGTATGTATGTGTATGTATGTTATTAAATATATATGTGTAATATATATGTGTAAATCATAATCCAAAAGATTTTTGAGAAGAAAAAGGAAAGAGGGGAGAGAAAAACGTGGAAAAGAATGGAGATTTCAATTGTGGAGATAATCCAAAAGATTTTGAGAAAAAAAGGAAAGAGGGGAGAGAAAAAACGTGGAAGAGAATGAGGATTTCGATTTTGGAGATAATCCAAAAGATTTTGAGAAAAAAAAGGAAAGAGGGGAGAGAAAAAACGTGGAAGAGAATGAGGATTTCGATTTTGGAGATAATCCAAAAGATTTTGAGAAAAAAAAGGGAAAGAGGGAGAGAGAAAAAACGTGACCTTTTTCTAAGAGAATCCAAAGGATTTCTTTGGAGAAAAAAAAGGAAAGAAGAAAGAGAAAAATTAGGTTTTTTAGGAGCCACGGTTTTAAGAGAGGAATAAAAAAAAAAAAAAAAGAAAAAAGGGGGGAAAAAGATTCCCCTTCACGTTTTCTAGAAAGAAAACGTGAAAGAGAGAGAGGAGAAAGAAAGAAAGAAAAAAGGAAAAAAAAAATATTTTTTAGAAAAAAGGATCTTTTAGAAAATGAGTGAAAAATTATAAATAGGCAAGAGGAGGATCTTTTTTTCCAGAGCAGAGAGAGAGGGAAACGTGGGTGAGAGAGAGAAAGGTGAGTGAGAGAGAGAAAACGTGAGAGATGAAGAAAGAAAGAGAGAGAAAAGAGAAAAGAAAGAAAAGAGAAGAAGAAAAGAGAGAAAGAGAAGAGAGAAAGAAGCAGAAGAGAGGAAAAGGAGGATTCACATTCAAAGGGGATTGATACAACCCCCAATCACCCTTCATCAACGGTTTCGCTCGATTTGAGCCCAAGGTTAGTACTCTAAACAAATTTAGAGGTCGTTATAATGCCCGAATGCCAATTTTGCTTGAAAAAGGCTAATTTTCATGAAATCTCAATCATGAATGCTCTATTACATGCTTGTTAATGTTAGGATGCCTATGTCTAACATTTTTCATGAATGATAATTTGTCTAAGCTATTCAATGATGAATTTTTGATTGATATACAATGATGTTTGATGTTTTTTGTAAATTTCATAAAGTGATTTTCTGATCTGAAAATTCCAGATTTAGGGTTCAAATTTAGGACGTACATCATATGTATTTTTTCTAAGATTTTGAAGCCCAAAATTTTATGGGAGTCTCTCTGATATGATAGAAGACTACCCTAAAAATTTCGTTCCATTTGGAATTGGGGAAATATATCAAACAATTTGTCTTTGACATTGCTATTTTTCTCGGATGTAATGCAATCCTCCATCGGAAAGTCTCTAGACAAAGACTTTATGGCCATAATCAGAAATTCCACTTAACATGAACTTTTTAGACATGAAAGTCTTCTAAAAAATGGCACTGGTTTCATATTTTTTCCATTTTTTGTTGAATTGATATCAATTTTTAAGTGCATAAAGCTTTGATTTCAGATCTGTCATGATGTGCTGATTTGCATGATTGAAAAGAGTCATTTTTCACAAAGAAAATATACTGTTTTAACTTGTTTTTCTTAATGAAATTTTAGATCAGATAGTTATCTACATAGACATATGTCTGTATTTAATTTTCATTAAGAATAGGATTTTATTTGGAATTTATGGTGCAACTGGTCAAAAATCTGGAACAGACCTGACCAGTGTATTTGCCTGTACTTGGGGAATGTTTTCGACCTGCCTATGGTCTCTTTTAGGAATATCTTCCTTGAGACAAAATGTTGGCCTCTGAGTCTTCTTTCCAGGGATATATTTTAAGAATTTTTTGAGTAAGTACAGTGCCCTATGTGCCCATTTTGGTCCAGCCTGACAAAGCTGTCATCTTGCTGCGTGTTCCATCATGTTTTGATTGATTCTCATATGCTTTGGTTGTTTCTCACATGCCATATTTGATGCTATGCTATGTTCGGATGCTCGTATGCATACACTGCCATAATTGGAATGATCACATTGCCATAATTGAAATAATCACATTGCCATGATTGGAATGATACACATGTTTATTGCCATATTTGTCTGCTACACTTGCTCACATGCTATATTAAATGCTTATTGTCACAATTAGGGTAGAAAACCCTAAAAAATGGAAAGAAAATAACATTTAGGGTAGAAAACCCTAAGATGGAAAGAAAATAATAATTAGGGTAGAAAACCCTAAAATGGAAAGAATGTAACAATTAGGGTAGAAAACCCTAAAAATAGAAATAAAATAATAATTAGGGTATAAAACCCTAAAATGGAAAGAATGTAACAATTAGGGTAGAAAACCCTAAAAATAGAAATAAAATAATAATTAGGGTATAAAACCCTAAAATGGAAAGAAAGTAACATTTAGGGTAGAAAACCCTAAGATGGAAAGAAAATAATAATTAGGGTAGAAAACCCTAAAATGGAAAGAATGTAACATTTAGGGTAGAAAACCCTAAAATGAAAATAAAATAACAATTAGGGTAGAAAACCCTAAAATGGAAAAATGTAACAATTAGGGTAGAAAACCCTAAAAATAGAAATAAAATAATAATTAGGTAGAAATAGGCTAGAAGCCAAAATGGAGGGTAGAAAACCCTAAAAATGGAAAGAAAATAATTAGGGTAGGAAACCCTAAAATGGAAAGAAAATAACAATTAGGGTAGAAAACCCTAAAATGGAAAGAAAATAGCAATTAGGATAGAAAACCCTAAAAATGGAAATAAAATTACAATTAGGGTAGAAAACCCTAAAATGGAAAGAAAGTAACAATTAGGGTAGAAAATCCTAAAAAAATAGAAATAAAATAATAATTAGGGTAGAAAACCCTAAATATGGAAAGAAATAGCAATTAGGATCTTGCCATGCTTAGAAGATAGCATACTAGATCATGCCATATAGGCTCTTGCCTTATTTGCAATACATGCCATATTTGAAAGATTTTTAAACAATCTTACTGTATGTGAATTTCTTGTCATAAATGTTTTATGTGCCATATTTAGATAGAATATTCTATTTTTTGGCAATAACTTATTTTATGCAACACCCTAGTTAAACTGCCATATATGCACACTTCTAGAAGACAATGTAGGTGTGGGGACGTGCATTTAGGCACCCACATTCTTGGGAAGGGCATAATGGGAATAATAAAACCTTAATAAAGAAAGAGAATTCTTTGCCAAACCTTCCAAAATTAGAATTCGGAATGAAAAGGGTAATTTAGGACGATTTGCCCTCGGCAAACCCTAAACCTAGAATAGGTTCTAAACCTAAACCTAGAATAGATTCTCAATCATTAACCTAGAAAAGGTTATCCATCCCGAACTACGCCATTTGGGGGATTCTGATTCCTAGGGCAAACCCTAGGATACGTAGGCTATTTGGGAGAAACTCAGATTCGGATCCATAACCTTAGTCCACTTGGACTATCCATAGATCCACTAGGATATTTATCTTAGTCCACTCGGATTATCCATAGATCCACTAGGATATCCAGCCATATCCACCAACCATCCCGAACTACGCGGATTCTGATTCCTAGGGCAAACCCTAGGATACGTAGGCTATTTGGGAGAAACTCAAATTCGGATCCACATCTTAGTCCACTTGGACTATCCATAGATCCACTAGGATATTTATCCAAACCTTAGTCCACTCGGACTATCCATAGATCCACTAGGATATCCCAATATTTTAACCCAAATAGGGTTATCCAAACCTTAGTCCACTTGGACTATCCATAGATCCACTAGGATATTTATCTTAGTCCACTCGGACTATCCATAAATCCACTAGGACATTATCCATATTTCAACCCAAATAGGGTTATTCTTAGATCCACTAGGACTATCTATCAGTCCACATGGACTATCCAGATCCTAACCCATAGGATTTCTCAACCTTTCAAGCATAAATTTCAACTTGAACAAAGAACTTAATCATGCACAAGCATAAATCACATCCATAAACTTTAATCACACCTGAACTACGATGGTGAACCTGATTTTCGGAATAATTCCGTGATACGTAGGCAATCTGATGGATACAGATTCGGTTCAATGATATCAAACCCCTTGGTTTGGTTTGGCTTAGCAAATAGAGTCTAGCATAGGAAAGGTATAGGAGACCGATTTCGATCGGGCGGTTTGGGTGCCTAACCCCTTCCCATAACCGTAACCTGACACTTACCCAATCTCTGATGGACCAGAATTCCAATCTAAGGGTCATGAGTCAATCAAAGTCTTACCTTGGGGTGAGATTTCACATTTCTAAGGTCCTAGACCTAAATCTAGGTGGCGACTTCTAAAGATTTCCATCTTTGTCCTCACACAACTTTTTTTTTTTTTTTTTTTAAAATTTAATATAGGGAAATTTTATTTTTTTTTTTTTATTAATTTTGGAATTATTAATGAATTTTTATTTTATTTTTAAAATTTTTTTTTTTTTAATTTTTTTTTAAAAGAGTGAATATATTAAAAATTTTTTTTTTTTTTTTTTATTTTTTTTATTGGATAATTTTTTTTTTTTAATTTTTTTTGATATTTATTTTTTTTAAATTTTTTTTTTTTTTTGTGATATTTATTTTTTTTTTTTTATTTTTTTGTGATATATTTTTTAATGGGGTATAAATAATATAATAATTTTTTAATTTTTATGGATATAAAAAAAAAAAAAATAAAAAAAAAAAAAAAATTTATTTAAAAAAAATTTATAAAAAAAAAGAAAAAAAAAAGGAGAGAAAAGAAAAGAAAAAAAATAAAGTAAAAGAGAGAGGAGGAGGGTGGGGGGGGGGGGGGGTCGCTCCCGGTGGGGGGGGGGGGGGGGGGGGGCGGGGCGCCCGGGCCGGCCCGCGGGCGGGGCCCGCACCGGGGGGGGCGGGCCCCCCCCCCCCCCCCCGCCCCCCCCCCCCGACCCGGGGGGGGGGGGGGGGCCCCCCCCCCCCCCCCCCCCCCCCCCCCCCCCCCCCCCCCCCCCCGCCCCCCGGGGCCCCGCGCTACCCCGCCGCCGCAAAGCCCACCCCACACAGAACAAAAAAAAAAGCCCCGCCCCACCAACCCCCCGCGCGGGCCACACCCCCGGGGGGGGGGCCACCCCCAGAGGCGGACCCCCCAACCCCGCAACGCAGGCGGGGGCGCCGGGGGGTGGGGGGGTTGTGCGATGAAATGAAAGAAAAATCTCAGACCCTACTAGAATTGGCTTCTCTGTAGGTGATACTCACCGATTACAGAAGCGATTTCCTAAATTGTTAAGGGCATTTTGGTCCTTTCAAAAAGGAGAAAATTCGATATTGATGGCTCAGATCAAGCCACGTCAGCTAGATTCTAAATGGAAGGCTCACAAAAAGGCGGGATTCGGTGTAGCGTTAGAATCGTGCCCAGATCCCATCGCGAGGCTTCTGATTGGTGGAATGCAGTTTAAAAGTGTCAGTCACGCCGCACGGAAGTGACCCCCTGATTCGGTGGAGCGCGCACACTGTGCACATGCACAAAAGATGCGCATCTGATGGATGTCGTGGCTTCCGATCGCGCCTGACGTGATGAGGCCGATCAGACGGATCCGAAGAGATCCCGCCATTAAGAGACCGATCCAGTGGTCTAAAACTATAGATGCCCTCTCCGCCAATCAGAATACGACAGTGGCGTACGGTATGTCAGCGAGGGCGGCGATTGTGTGCGTCGCGGTGCACCGAATCAAGGCCGGAGATTCCTTTTGGAATAATCTCACTGGCCGAACTTCTTTTGATGATATCTTGGCCGTCCGATGTCGGATTGAGGCCCATAATATATCAAACTGAAGGATTTTCCAAGAAGAATGAGCTAGAACGAAAAAACCAAGGTTTTGGAGAGCTGAGCTGCGGGTTTTGAGGAAAAAAGGATTTGGGGCTTTCTTTGAAGAAAAAAATCCCTCTCCACCTCCTTCCATCTGAGATAAATGATTATTTGAGTAGTTTGGAAGGAAGTGTGAGCATGAGAGATAGTTTGATGTGAATGATGGTGTGCGAGATGCATTGGATGAATGTTGGAGTTCCATTCTATTGAAGAAGTGTGTCTATCACTACTGGAGAGAGCTTGGAACATCTATTTTGTGAGCACCAAACTTGCTGTGATCATGCTGGGAAGGTAATCATGGACGCAAACCTTAAGTTGTGAGATGCATTAATGTTGGGAAGGATTTGTACACATTCCATAGTAATATCATTGTAACCTGTCAAGTTGGGGCTTGATAGGATTGGGGGTAGGTACCTCGAGCACAGTTGTAGTTGTGAATGCGGTTGATATTGTAGCATCGGGGTTGTAGGTGCAATCGTAGCATTTCTGTTGTGTATCGGGTATATACGAAACCCTGTTTAGGGTATTGCCCCGTGGAGTAGCCATCACAGTGTGTGATTGGTGAACCATGTTATATTGTGTGTCCCATGCATGTGCTTGTGATTGTGGATTAGAAGTCCGTGTGCTGCAGGTCTGGGTGTACACACTTGGCAGGCCAAGCCCCTGGTATGGATACCTGTGGGTCTGTGGTTGGTGTGTGCACGAAATGTGTTTGATGAATTATCTGTGAGAATTTCAAGGTGAGCTCAAGGCAGGATTGCATAATTGATCAACAGCTCTTGTTAGCAGTGTTCATAGCTTCAGGCCAAATCATTTAGTGGAAAAAGAGTTTTTAGTGGCCACTGATTCACCCCCCCTCTCAGTGTCAATCTGGGAATAACAAAGTGGAATTAGAATATGGTTATGGGCCATGTCCAGTTCTCATTGGCGAGAAAACCTTAGATGCAATCTTGATCCAACTTGAGATGGCAGACTTTGACGTCATCTTGGGAATGGACTGGTTAACTCAGCATTCTATGAACCTATTATGCGCCGAAAAGAAGCTAACATTTAAAGACAAAGAAGGACAAAATTTTGTTTTTTGGGAACCAAACTTCCCCGTAAACGCAAGCTCATACTCTCAGCACTAAAGGCTAAGAAGTGTCTTGAGAAGGGAGCAGTCGGGTATCTAGTATCAGTGGTCGACCTCACCAAAGAAGCACCATGGATGGAAGATATTGATGTCGTGCGGGACTACCCCGACGTATTTCCTGAAGAACTACCAGGATTACCACCCGACCGAGCCACAGAGTTTGTGATAGATCTTATACCTAGAGCCGCACCAGTATCAAAAGCACCTTATCAAATGGCTCCTACTGAACTAAAGGAATTGAAAGTTCAACTACAAGAACTACTGGACAAGAGTTATATTCGATGACTTGTTCGATCAGTTGCAAGGAGCAAAAGTATTTTCTAAGATCGATCTTTGGTCAGGCTACCATCAGTTGAAGATTAAAAAAGGTGATATTCCTAAGACAGCTTTCAGGACCAGATATGGATATTATGAATTCTTGGTCATGTCTTTTGGATTAACAAACCCACTAGCAACTTTCATGGAACTTATGAATCGGGTTTTCCATGATATGTTGGATACGTCGGTTATTGTATTTATTGATGATATATTGGTATATTCCAAGGACAAGGAAACCCATATTAAGAATCTAAACGCCACTCTACAGCGTTTAAGGAAAGAGAAGATGTATGCCAAATTTACCAAGTGTGAGTTTTGGCTAAGTAAAGTCGCCTTCCTAGGCCATGTAGTATTCGCTGAAGGAATCAAAGTGGATCCCAACAAGATCAAGGCTATTGTAAAGTGGGAAGCACCAAAGAGCGTTGCAAAAATTAAGAGTTTTCTGGGTCTCACTGGTTATTATCGACAATTTGTGGAAGACTATTTCCACATTGCCGTACCTCTCACCAGTTTGACTAAGAAAGGTGAAAAGTTTGTTTGGACGGATAAATGCGAGAAGAGCTTCCAAACCTTGAAGACCAGATTGATATCCGCTCCAATTTTGAGTATTCCTGTTCCTGGACAGCCATTTACCCTATACACTGATGCGTCAGGACTGGGATTAGGATGTGTGCTTATGCAAGGAGAACAAGTAATTGCTTATGCCTCAAGACAGTTAAAGACACATGAGAAAAATTATCCCACTCATGATTTGGAGTTAGCGGCAGTAGTACATACTGTCAAGATATGGAGACATTACCTATACGGAGAGAAGTACCAGATTAAATCGGACCATGAAAGTCTTACTTATTTATTTAATCAAAAGGAGTTGAATATGAGACAAAGAAGATGGCTAGAACTATTGAAAGTTTATGATTGTGATATCGAGTATCATCCGGGGAAAGCTAATGTAGTAGCGGATGCGTTGAGCAGAAAGGCAATGATAAAAATCTCAAGGAGAGGTTAGCACAACTGCAGCAATGTATACTACTGGAACGGTATTCAATCACGACAATGAGCAGCATGTGATAGATACAACGGATGGATCAGCCAACCAAGGGTTCATTCATCGGTTTTCCAATATGTTCACTGCATTGAAGATTATACCGGATATAACTGATGAAGTGAAGAAATCTATCAAATCAGACCCTTACCTGAGAACTTTACAAGAAGACATCGAAAAAGGTAGAACTAACCCTGAGTTCACCTTGGATGAAGAGAAGGTATTGAAGTACAAAGGAAGAATATGTGTACCCGAAACAGAAAGTGTGGACATTAGACACCGACTGAAGAAAGAAGCCCATACCACCATCTATTTGATACACCCAGGAAGTACAAAAATGTATCATGATCTAAAGAAATTATATTGGTGGAGAGGAATGAAAGCAGACGTAGCTAAGTTCGTATCTCAATGCCTAAATTGTCAGAAAGTAAAGGTTGAACGACAAAGACCTGTAGGACTGTTAGAGCCGTTACTGAAACCAGCATGGAAATGGGACTCCATCACTATGGACTTCGTCACAGGGTTACCATTGACTCCTCGAGTAGTTGACGCAATTTGGGTGATTGTAGACCGCCTGACTAAAACAGCTCGCTTTATACCGATACGACCTCAGTATACACTAGAGAGGTTAGCAAAGTTGTATGTGGATAATATTGTCCGATTACATGGTGTACCAGAGAGCATTGTGTCCGATAGAGACCCACAATTTACTTCCAAGTTTTGGGAAGGATTGCAAAAGGCTATGGGTACAACAATGAAGTTTAGTACTGCATTCCATCCACAGACAGATGGACAGTCAGAGCGTATAATTCATATTTTAGAAGATATGCTACGAGCATGTGTAATTGATTTTAAAGGATCATGGGATGAAAAGTTACCACTGATCGAGTTCAATTATAACAATAGCTATCAGGCTACTATACAGATGTCCCCCTATGAAGCACTGTATGGCAGAAAGTGTCGAACTCCTTTATTTTGGATTGAAGTTGGAGAACATAGTATTGTTGGACCGGAATTTGTTGAAGAGACTTGTCGAGTGGTCGACATTATCAAGGAAAGAGTGAGAACAGCCCAGAAGCGTCAGAAGAAATATGCAGATACTCGACGCAGAGATCTTGAGTTCGTCGTGGGTAATAAAGTATTCTTGAAGGTATCGCCTATGCGAGGTCTGAAACGGTTCGGACGAAAAGGGAAACTAAGTACAAGATATGTCGGACCATATGAGATTCTAGCTAAGTGTGGGAAAGTGGCTTACCAGTTACCACTACCACTATCTATGTCAAGTGTGCATGACGTATTTCATATTTCCTTATTGAAGAAGTATGTCAAGGATCCAATGCACGTTCTGACAGTAGATCTACCTGATTTGACTGATGATTTGACCTTTGAAGTAATACCAACTGAAATCACCAGCCGAAAGGTTCAACGACTACGCAATCGATATATCTATTATGTTAAGGTCACTTGGAGAAGTAGAGACATGGAAGAAATTACATGGGAAGAAGAGAATGCTATGCGAAAGCAATACCCTCGTTTATTTGACTTAGAAGGTATGAACAATTTTGGGGAAAAAAATTTTATAAGTAGGGGGGAGTTGTAAGACCCGTATCAAACTAACTCAGTCTTACCACCTTGAATCTGGTCTACCCGTCATGGTTGAGCCAAATGGACCAAGTGCGTGAAGGAGATCACGATCCCATGTATTAAATTAACCCAAAAATACTTAAAATAAGGGGAGGGTCGCATACCCAGCAAGGGAGGGTCGGACCCCCCAGTATAGAAGTCAGACCCCCAGTTTTACATGGGGGGTCGGACAATTTAAGGACCAGGGGTCGACGGGATCTCCGACCCCCCTATCGACCCCCAGTACTCGATAAAAACAGAAATTAAGAAATTTTCCTAATTTCAATGGGATTCCTTCCTAATCTCAATGAGACTTATTTTAGGAGTTTCTACTCTATAAATAGGATGTCCCTAAACCTCTTTCACTCCTTTTAGAACCCTAATTGAATTGAGAGAAAGAAAAGAGAAGGAAGAGAAGAAGAAGAGAAGGAAAGAAGAGAAGAAGGCAAAAGGAGAAGAGTTGCAGAGAAGGAGTATTCTTCTCAGGTATGGATACTATTTCCATGAGTTTCTAAAGACCTTAGTATAGATAATGAGGAGGGTATGATCTTGGAGAAACTCAAACCATCAATCCATGGTTTGGTTTTCATGGAAAATCATGGGGGAAATCATGAAAGCCATATAGGTGAATGAATCACAGTTCTAGGCCATAGAACATGTGTGGAATGGACTGTAGGAGCAAGCCATAGGACCCCAAACTCGAAGAATGGACTGAAGGGAGGAAAATTGACAAAACCCACAGGGGGTCGCATGGGGGGTCGATGGCCAATCGACCCTACCAGACCCTGAGCATCGACCCCCAGTGTTCGGGAAGTCCAGAATAGGGGTGGTCGCACCCAGGGTCGATCAAACTCCAACCCTAGCATCGACCTCCAGTTAACAGCAAGGTTTTAAAAATCAGAATTAATTCTAATTAAATTCTATCGACTTGGTTAGGTTTTCTAGTGATATAATATCAATATAAAGGTGATTCTTAAAGCTTGAAAGAGGACTTGCGATCAAGTTAAGGTGAGGAAACAAGACTCTTAACTAATTAGTTAATAACAAACTATTTTATTTCTTGAGTCTGATGCTATGCTTGATTCTTTGCGAATATGCTTGTAATGTGCATACAACATGTCATCCAATATTTCTATTATTGGTTCATGCATATTTACTTTATAGTTTATAACATGATGATGATGATGATGATAGGAATAGGCATGTGAATGTATGTATGTGGTTGGTGTACTTAATGTGAGAGAGTGTCAGGGGGGTTGTCATAGGCTGGGCCTCAGCACTTTAGCTCTATCTCTAACTCAAGTCTTGTGCATTAGCATCGTCGTATCGCCATTACTTTAGGAGAACTATTACGTCGTAGAGTATCAGGGGAGGTGGTCTCGGTCCTTGTAGTCTTTGACTCTATCGGGGGGCCTTAGCTCTATCTCTATGGACGTTTTGAGCGATGCTGGGGTGAGACCTTGGATACACTGTTTGGCATTAGGATTGGTTAGTTGCGAGCCCAGTTTGCAAGCCCTCACCAGCAGGGGCTTACGTGTTGGTATGGCACTGTACAACAATAAACGTTAACCTTTGTTGTACAATGTTCATGAATTGGGTGCATGTGAGTCGACGATAAACGTTACCTTTGGGCGGCATCACACACTTGTGTATAGAGGAGGGGTCAATAAACGTTAACCTTTGACCACCAAACCTTTCTATTGCATATTGCAAACTTTAAACTAGACCAAAGATATGAATTGATTGCATGCATATGTATTGTTGCATTATTTTGTTTGCTTACTGAGCCATGATGTGTGCTCACCCCCTCGACGTTGAATATTTTTAGTTGATAATGCAGGTACTACCGTCGAAGATTATGTCAACGCTCCAGTGTACGGGTATATGGCGGTGATGGAAGTTGAAGACGAAGTGGATACGCATGACTCCTCTTGCGAGTGCAACTCATGCGTATTCAATTAGATTTTATTTTAGTTATTTAGATTTAGTAAAGACATGTAATGGATATTTATTTATGTCTTAGTTGATAAAGAGTAATTTGCTACTTAAATATGATTATCACATCTAGATTTCTCAGTTCATTTTATTATAAGACTTCCGCTATTGTGTATTTACTCTGATTATGAATGTGGATGTATAGGGTTTAGATAACACGGATATAGCCTACTCGAGATCCTGGTTGAACCGTTGGTTTCCTAGCGGTTCATCACACTATTCTGAATAGTACAGAATTGGGGTGTGATAGGAGGACGTGGCATTGTGGCCTCTGATTTGGTCACTAGACTCTAGCTCTATCTCTACTCAAGTCTTGCCCACTGACATCGTCGTATCATCATTACCTTAGCAGAACTATTATGTCGTAAGGCAACAGGGGAGGTGGTCTCGGATTGTGTGGTCTTTGACTCTGCTGGGGGGCCTTAGCTCTATCTCTATGGAAGTATTAAGGGATGCTGGGGTGAGGCCTTGGATACACTGGATGGCATTAGGATTGGTTAGTTATGAGCCCAGTTTGTAAGCCTTTTCTAATAGGATCTTACGTGTCGGTATGGGTAGGGCATCAGGGGAAGTGTTGGTAGTGTTTGATCCAAACACTTTAGCTCTATCTTTATTCCATGGTGGGTTCATGTGGGACAACAATGGTGTTTGATTCATTGGGTGGATTCATACACTTGTGTATAGAGGTGCGGTAGCCACCAATCATTTCTATAGCATATTACAAACTTAAAAACCAGACAAAAGATATGAATTGAATGCATGCATATGTTTGTTGCATTGTTTTAATTTGCTCACTGAGCCATGATGTGTGCTCACCCATTCGACGTCGAATATTTTTAGTCGATGATGTAGGTGCTACTATAGAAGAGTACATGAATGCATCGACATATAGACACAAGGCGGCTATGGACGTAGAAGTTGTAGAAGATGAACATGATCCTTCATGTGAGTGTAGTCAATGTGTTTTTGATTAGTTTAGTTATTTTGACTACCAAACATGTAATTGATTATTTTATTTTATGTCTTGAGTTATTTGAAGATAATTGTATTAAATATTTATTTATCACTGTTAGATACTCAGTTCATTATTTATAAAAACTTTCGCTTATTTGTTTATTATCTCTGATTATTGCCATGGAATGTGTGTGTGATTTGATATGGTGGGTACGACCTATACAAGATCCTGGTTGAATCATTGGTTTATTGATGGTTCACCACAATATTTTGGTTAGTCCAGAATTAGGGTGTGACAAGATCCATGGAACAACAACAGTAGCAGCAACAACTACAACATAAAACTATGAATGAACTCATTGTGCTTTTGTGACAAACCCCTATACAAACTAGTGTTCCTCTTGCGTCGACAGCTACCACTATACCAATTGCTCATGGATTGAATGCCACTAAGCCAACCACAATAATTTCTCATTCCACAAGGTTGCCACAGCCAATCCACCATGTCAATTTAGGAGTACTTGCTGCCCCATTCCTGAATGAAGCTGCTCAGGCCAAATGCTTTAGATTGCTGAAAAGGTTTTAGAAGATGAAGCTGCTAAAATTCACAAGAGTGGGTGATAACCCACTACACCCTACAGGCTGGATGTGGTCCATTGAGAAGTATTTTAAGATGATGGTACTAACAGATGAACAATGTATTCTCTACACGAGTCACATGATAGAATGTGAACCTTACACTTAGTGGGAATCGAACCAAACAATTCTTGCATCTCTGAATCCCATTGTGGCCACGTTTAAGGAAGCATTCTTCTAGAACTACTTCTTGAGAACCTTCTGTGACAAGAAAGAGATTGAGTACTTGAGTCATTACCAAGGCAGAAGACTATACAAGAGTACTAGATTGAGTTCGAGTCACTCTTTTACTTCACCCCTGCCTGTATAGGGACCGAAGAAGCCAAGGAAAGGAAGTTCTTTAAAGGTCTTTGAGGTACAATCTGCTTCATTGTTGAAACCCGTGGACATACTAGCTATGCAGAGTGTGTCCAAATGGCTAGGGTTGTTTAAGATGCCCTTCATGACAGTTATCAGGCCAAGACTGGTTTTGGCAAGAAATTTACTACCACCCCAAACAAGAAGATTGCCAAGAAGCCATTCCAAAGCAAGTTCAAAAATGAGAGTGCTGCCACTACAAAGTTTGCTACAAAGAGCTCTGCGAATACCACTCTTATTGGGCCAATCAAATGTTTCAACTATCAACAAATTGGTCACATCAAATCTAACTACCCAAAGCTTACAAAGGTGTTACAGGGCAAGGTATTTGCGATGTCAGCCGAAGAAGTAAAAAGAGCTCCTAGTAAAGTAATAGGTATTTTTATATTCCAGTATTGTAATTATTTCGATAATACTGCATGCTTGTATATGTGTTAATGCATGAATTATACACAATAGGCATTGTTAGGATATCTGATCACCCAGTTTGAGTTTTATTTGATTCTGGAGCCACACATTCATTTGTATTACTTGAGTTTTCTAAGAAGCTGTCCCTAACCGCCAAACAGTTGGTATCTTATTTGGTTGTTCGAACCCCATTAGGAGTGGAAGTAGTTCTGACAGAGTTCCATGGACCATGTCATGTTCAGCTAGAGGATCAGAATTTGAATGTTAATTTGATCCAACTCAACATATTAGATTTTGATGCTATCTTAGGCATGGATTGGTTCTCCACTCACCGAGCCCGCGTATTTTGTGCTGAAAGGAAGATTCTTTTCCAACCAGCCAATGGAAAAGCTTTAGAAATCTTTAGAGATAAACCTAGAGAGGATAAGAAGTTATTTGCATCTACAATGCAAGCCTGTAAACTATTGCAACAAAGCTGCGTTGGTTACTTAGCATCTGTGATTGACACTACCATAGATATACCAACCCTTGATCAGATTGATGTAGTGAATGAGTTCCTGGATGTGTTCCCTGAAGATTTACCTGGTTTACCTCCTGATCGTAAAACTGAATTTTGTAATCGATTTAGTTCTAGGAGCTGCTCCTGTGTCTAAAGCCCCTTATAGGATGGTGCCCTCATAGTTGAAGGAACTAAAGGTTTAACTCCAAGAACTCTTAGACAAGGGATTTATAAGACCTAGTATATCCCCTTGGG
The DNA here is from genome assembly GCA_028583415.1 of Protea cynaroides. NCBI lineage: Eukaryota > Viridiplantae > Streptophyta > Magnoliopsida > Proteales > Proteaceae > Protea > Protea cynaroides. The sequence continues at coordinate 49,184,218 of CM053276.1, forward strand.
GTGCACCAGTCTTGCTTGTCAAGAAGAAAGATGGAAGCATCTGATTGTGCATCGATTATCATGAGCTGAACAAGCTTACTATCCTTAATCGATATCCTTTGCCCAGGATTGATGATTTATTTGATCTGCTCCAAGGTGCTCATGTATTCTTTAAGATAGATATTTGATCTGGATACCATCAACTGAAGATCAGAGAATGTGATATACCAAATATTGCTTTTAGGACTCAATATGGACACTATGAGTTCTTAGTCATGTCCTTTGGATTAACTAACGCCCGACATCATTCATGGAACTCATGAATAGAGTGTTCCATGATTTTTGAGATCACTTTGTAATTCTGTTCACCGATGACATTTTGTTTACTCGAAAAGTGTAGGAGATCATGCGTGCATCTTTGCCAAGCCTTGCAAAGACTTAGACAAGAGAAGTTATCTGCCAAATTCAAGAAGTGCGAATTCTGGTTGAGAGAAGTTACCTTTTTAGGTCATGTTGTATCTGTCGAAGGGATATCAGTGGATCTTAGCAAAGTCAATGTTGCACTCAACTGGAAAGCTCTGAAGACAGTCACAGAAGTTAGAAGCTTTCTTGGATTGGTAGGATACTATTAAAGATTTATTGCTGACTTCTCCAAAATAGCCATTACTCTGACATAACTCACAAAGAAGAAAAAAAAATTTGTGTGGTTAGAGAAATTTGAAGTAGCATTCCAGCTACTGAAAAAGAAGCTGATGTTTGCTCCAATGTTGACTATCCCATCTGGATCAGAAGGTCTTGTAGTGTATACTGATGCATCCAAACTAGGACTTGGTTGCATCCTCATGCAAGAAGGTAAGGTAATTGCCTATGCCTCCAGACAAATGAAAGAGCATGAGAAGAACTATCCGACTCATGATCTTGAGTTAGCCACCGTAGTATTCACACTCAAGACATGGAAACACTACTTGTACAGAGAGAAGTTTCAGATAATTTTTTACCACAAGAGTTTCACTTACTTGTTCAATCAGAAGGAGCTCAATATGAGACAAAGAAGATGGTTGGTGTTACTAAAGGATTATGATTGTGATATCCAATATCACCTAGGAAAGGCTAGTGACTACATTCTATCTGAATCTCAAATTGTTCCTCTACCCATAGCTAAAGATTCCATTTCTAGTACTCTACTAGAAGAGTTGATTAAAGCCACTACTGCCACTCTAGGTTCCCTTTAAATACAACCAACGTTGTTGCAAGAGATTGAAGTAGCAACAATATTGGACCATTACCTTGGTGCACTCAAGAGTAAGCTCGAGAATGGAAAGCAAGACCCTGATTTCATTATAAATAATGGAGTTATCTATTATCATGGTAGAGTATATGTGTCATAATCTACAGAAGACTTGAAGGAAAAGATTATGATTGAAACCCATTAATCCCCATACGTTATGCATCCAGGAAGTATAAAGATGTACTAGGATTTAAAGAAGGAATTTTGATGGAGAAATTTGAAAGCCAATGTAGCTTGATTCATATATGAGTGTTTGATGTGTCAACAAGTGAAAGCAGAACATTAAAGACCATCTGGTAAACTACAACCATTACTTGTACTAGAATAAAAGTGGGACCACATTACCATGGACTTCGTCACAGGGTTACCACTGATAACACGTTCTGTAGATGTGGTCTGGGTTATTGTGGATAGATTTACTAAAACAACAAGATTCATAATAGTTTGACCTCAGTATTCCATGGATGAGCTAGCTGGACTGTATATTTATCAAGTTATCCACCTGCATGGTGTTTCAACCATTATTATGCCTAATCATGACCCACGACTTACATCCAAGTTTTGAGAAGGATTATAGAATGCCATGGGTACTCAACTAAGGTTTAGTATTGTCTTTCACCCTTAAACGGATAGACTGTCTGAGAGAACCATCCAAATATTAGAAGATATACTCAGAGTTTGTGCTCTGGATTTCAAAAGAAATTGGGATCAAAACCTCTAATTAATGGAGTTTGCGTATAATAATAGCTATCAGTGTACAATTAAGATGGAACCCTATGAAGCATTGTATGGAAGAAAATGCAAAACTTCTTCAGATTGGATTAAAGTTGGTGAAAGAAGAATCTTTGGACCAAACATCATCCAAGAAACTTGCAAGAATATTGATTTGATAAGGGAAAGGATTAAAGCTGCTCAGTTACAATAGAAGAGCTATGTAGACCTTCGTCACAAAGATCTTGAATTCGAGGTAGGCAACAAATTCTTCCTAAAAGTATCTCCTTCCAAAGGAATCCGAAGGTTCAGCAAGAAGGGAAAGCTAAGTCCAAGATATATAGGTCCATATGAGATACTTAGCCGAAGTAGAGCTGAAGCATAATAGCTAGCTCTACCTCCAGCACATGCTGGTGTCCATGATGTGTTTCATGCATTGATGCTAAATAAGTACATCACTGACCCGTCACGTGTTGATCTCAGAACCTAAAAGTATCTCCTTCCAAACGAATCCAAAGGTTCGGCAAGAAGGGAAAGCTAAGTCCAAGATATATAGGTCCATATCAGATACTTTGCCGAACTTGAGTTGAAGCATACCTGTCACACCCCAATTCTGCACTATTCAGAATGGTGTGATGAACCAATAATTAACCAACGGTTCAACCAAGATCTCAAATAGGCTATGTCCGTTTGCTTAAACCATACATATCCACAACCATAACCAAAGTAAATAAACAATAGCGGAAGTCTTATATATTAAATGAACTAAGAGTCTAACTGTGATAGAGTAAATAAATTATCCAATTATCTCCAAAAGGAATAAGACATAAATTAAAATAATTAAATCAATTATATTGTCTGTATAACTTAAACAAAATATAATAAAAAACACAGGAGTTGCACTCGCATGATGAATCATGCGACTCCATCATAACTTCAGCGTCCATCATCGCCGTATGTCCATAAATCGGAGCATTCATGTAGTCTTCAACCGTGGTACCTGCATCCTCAACTAAAAGCATTCAACGTCGAAAGGGTGAACACACATCACGGCTCAGTGAGCAAACAAAATAATGCAACAAACATATGCATGCATATAATTTATATATTTGGTCTAGTTCATAAGTTTGCAATGTGCTATAGAAAGGTTCGGTGGCCACCTCACCTCTATACACAGGGTGTGTCAGCCCACCCAACGGATCAAAATCCATTGTCATCCACATCCACCCCACCATGGAATAGAGATAGAGATAAAGTGTCTGGATAAAACACCGCATAACACTTCCCCTGATGCCCTACCCATACCAACACGTAAGCCCCTGTTGACGAGGGCTTGCTAACTGGGCTCACAACTAACCAATCCTAATGTCAAACAATGTATCAAAGACCTCACCCCAACATCCCTCAATACGTCCATAGAGATAGAGCTAAGGCCCCTCGGCAGAGTCAGAGACTATACGGTCCGAGACCACCTCCCCTAATGCCCTACGACGTAATAGTTCTGTAAGGTAATGGCGATACGACGATGTTAGTGGACAAGACTTGAGTAGAGATAGAGCTAAAGTGTTCGTCAAACACCGCATAACACTTTCCCTGATGCCCCACTGGCATCAAGTACACTAACCACACACAAACATTCACATGCCTATTCCTAGCATCATCATCATCATCATGTTATAAATAAACAAAATTAAATATGCATGAACAATATTAGCAGGAATATTGGATGACATGTGATATGCACATTACAATCATACAATCTGGGAATCATTCATGGTGTTGGACTCAATAAACAAAACAGTTTGTTATTAGTCAATTAGTTTAGGTCTTGTTCCCTCACCTTTGATTGAGTGTAGATCCTCTTTCAAGCTTTATGAATCACCTTTAAATCACTAGAAAGGCCTAACAAGTCGATAGATTTTAATTAGAATTAATTCCAACAAATTTAGACTAGCTGAAATCATAGGGTCGCAGGTAGGGTAGCACCTACGGTCAGTTACCCATCGACCCTAGGATGTAGGGTTGGATGTGGGGTCGGTTATCAATCGACCCTACGTTCGACCACACCCTCCCTGGGACTTCCCGAGGGCATGTGATCAATCATGTGGTCTCGTTGGTCCATTATAAGATTGTGCTATGGCTCATAACTATGATTTTTACACACTTTCCATTGCCTATGATGATTACTTCCATGGATTCCTTTGAAACACATCCATGGATAGATGATTTGGGTTTCTCCTAATCCTAACTTCTTCATATTCCATTCTAGGCTCTTAATTTATGAAAGGAATTAGACTCATACCTGAAGTTGGCTGAGATTCAGAGGTTTCTCTGAAGTTCCTCCTCTTCCTAAGTATTTTCTTCAATTTTCCTTCTCTTCATCTCTTCCTTCTCCTTCTCTTTTTCTCACTTTCAATTAGGGTTCTAAAAGGAGTTGTAAGCACCCCATTTTTTCCATTTCCAACTGAACAAGGTCCTACTAGCATGTGGACAGCAAAGGAAGAAAGATAAGTGAAAATTTGGGTTTTGACTGCGACCTCGAGGTAGTTTTCGGTGGGTCCCACAATAAGGTCACAGGCTGTAATCTGCATGGTTGCATGGGTCACGGAATTATCTTCGAAACGATACCAGAATTGCCCAATTTTGATATCAAAAGAAGAAGATATGGTCATTTTAGTCAGATGATACGTACAAGGGATGTTTCTGAAATTATCATAAATAATCCCAGGGTTTTAATACAAATTATCATAAGTTGGATTGTTTGGATTTCAAATCATCATATCTTGATTTTCCGATATCTGAATCATATGGTTTAAGTACCATTAGTCCTTATTTTTAGTCCTCTTCACAGTGGACGTAAAGGATTTCCGGTAGAAGTCACTAGTGGGCCCCATGCAAGCTTGCATGCAAACTTATCATTAGAACTTCAAAGCTTCATATCTTTTCCGTTCTACGTCGGATTCAGATGATTCCAAAGTCAGTATTCTTCATTTGTAATGTTCTACAAAGTGGACGTAGAAAATCTTGGGTAGAAGTCTCCGGAGGGTCCCATGCAAAATTACATATGGAAAGGGTCATTTAATCATCAAAAATTCATATTTTGATCATCCCATATCCAAATCAGGTTATTTCAGTTTCATTATGTTCCATTTTTAGTACTCTACAAAGTGGACGTAAAGGATTTCCGGCAGAAGTCTCCGAAGGATCCCATGCAGAATGGTAAGCTAAATTATCGATAATTGGTCCACTTAAATTTCAAAAATTCATAAGTCGACCATTTTATTTCCAAATGAGGTGATTCAAGTTTCTATATTCCTCATTTTTAGTGTTCTACAAAGTGAACGTAGAAAATTTGGAATAAAGGTCATTGAAAAATTCCATGCCAAATGACAGTGGAAATGGCTCATGAAATGATAGAGAGAGGAAACCCAGTTAATTTCAGTCAATCCAGTCAACTCAGTTCAAGTCAGTTCTGGCCCAACCCAGCTCAACCCATATCAGCTTGACTCAGTCAACCCAAGCCAGTCCCAACCCATTTTGAATCAGTTCATCCATGTGCATAGTATTTATATATTTTATACTGTATACTATATATATATATATATATGTTATTAAACATATGTGTATATATGTATATGATATATATTATTATATATAAATGATAAAATCCAAAGGAGATTGAAAAAAAAGGAAAGTTGAGAGAGAGGAGACGTGTGAGAGAGAGAGATCTCGATTTTGGAGTAAATCCAAAGGAGATTGAGAAAAAAAGGAAAAATGAGAGAGTAGAGATGTGATAGAGAGAGAGATTTCATTTTTCCAAAGGAGATTGAGAAAAAAAAAGGAAAGATGAGAGAGAGGAGACGTGAGAGAGAGAGATAGAGATTTCATTTTTTCCAAAGGAGATTGAAAAAAAAAAAGGAAAAAGAGAGAGAGATTTCATTTTTTCGAAGGAGATTGAGAAAAAAAAAGGAAAGATGAGAGAGAGAAAACGTGAGAGAGAGGAGATGTGAGAGAGAGAGAGATCTCGATTTTGAGTATATCCAAAGGAGATTTAAAAAAATAAGGAAAGAGGAGGGAGAGGAGACGTGAGAAAGAGAGAGATTTTGGTTTTTCTGGAAGATTGGGAAAAAAGGAGAATAAAAGAAAAGGAAGAAACATAAGGAAGGGAGATTTTTCTTCTAAGGAGTTTTCTTTTGGGCTCACGGTTTTGGGAGAAAAGGAAGGGAAGACGAGAGAGAAAAGAGGGGGAAAATAGAGAAAATAAAGGAAAACATAAAGGAGGAGTTTGAGAGGGTTTGGGCTCTCGGTTTTGGGAGAAAAGGAAAAAAAGAAGAAAGAGAAAAAAGGGAGAAGAATAAAGGAAAAAGAAAAAAAAATGTGAGGAGAAGAAGGGAGTTTTGTTTTCTTTGGGCTCTCGATTTTAGAAAATTGGAAGAAAAGATCGAATTGAAGAGAAGAAGAAGAAGAAGGAGAAGGCAGCTGCTAGAGGTGGCTCTGTGATTCAGGTAAACCGCTGCCCCCATCTTTTTTTTTAACTCCTCTTGCACGATTACCCTTCACGCCTACAACTTACCCAACCTCCATCTCCTGCTGTACCCTTCACCGCTGCATCATTCATCGTCAACTCCATCCACACTTCATCCATACCCCGCTGCCAGCCTAAGATCCTTCATCTTACTCCCTATCAGCCGACCTCTTGCTACCCATCTACCTTGATCATATGCCATTGAATGAATATTTTTTTATGCTGGATCAGATGCCATTGAATGAATATTTTTATGCTTGATCAGATGCCATTGAATGAATATTTTTATGCTTGATCATATGCCATTGAATAAATATTTTTTATGCTGGATCATATGCCATTGAATGAATATTTTTTATGCTTGATCATATGTCATTGAATGAATATTTTTATGCTTGATCATATGCCATTGAATGAATATTTTTATGCTTGATCATATGCCATTGAATGAATATTTTTTATGCTGGATCATATGCCATTGAATGAATATTTTTTATGCTTGATCATATGCCATTGAATGAATATTTCTTACGCTTGATCATATGTTTGATCATATGCCATTGGTTTTGATTTCATGTTACCAAGATGCTCGATAAATCTGATTTTTATTTGAGTCATTAAATACGAAATCTGACCTATCCTTATTGGATCATCATTTTGTGTAATCTAAACCATTGGATGCCATGTTGATATGTCTACCAATGCTCAGATTGATCACATGCCATACTTGGAATGCTTTCACATGTTATCTTTGGGTGCTTACATGATTCTTGTTGTTTTGGAATGCTACACATGCTCATTTCCATATTGGATGCTCATTGCCTTATTTAGATGCTCATTGCCTTAATAGATGCTCATTGCCATATTTAGATGCTCATTGCCATATTAGATGCTCATTGCCATATTTGGATGGTCATTGCCATATTTGGATGCTCATTGTCATATTGGGTGCTCATTGCCATATTTGGATGCTCATTGCCATATTTGGATGCTCATTGCCTTATTAGATGCTCATTGCCATATTGGATGCTCATTTTCATATTTGGATGCTCATTGCTATATTTGGATGCTCATTGTCATATTTGGATGCTCATTGTCATATTTAGATGCTCATTGCCATATTAGATGCTCATTGCCATATTTAGACACTCATTGCCATGTTTAGATGCTCATTGCCATTGCCATATTAGGAATTTCCATCCTTAGATAGCATATTAGCTCATGCCATATAGGCCCTTGCCTTATTTGCAATAATGACATATTTGAGAAATTTTTAACAATCTTACTACGTGTGAATTTCTTGCCATAAATGTTTTATATGCCATATTTAGATAGAATATTCTATTTTGGGCAATAATTTAATTTATGCCACACCCTAGTCGAACTGCCATATCTGTACACCTAGCAAACTGTACACCTAGCAAACATATTAGGTGTGGGGACGTGCATTTAGGCACCCACATTCTTGGGAAGGGCATAATGGGAATAATAAAAACCTTAATAAAGAAAGAAAAATACTTTGCAAAACCTTCCAAAATTAGAATTCAGGATGAAAAGGGTAATTTAAGATGATTTTGCCCCTCGGTAAACCCTAAACCTATAATAGGTTCTATAAACCCTAAACCTAGAATAGGTTCTAAACCCCAAACCTATAATAGGTTCTCAATCCCAAACCTAGCACAGGTTCTCACTTTCTAACCTAGAATAGGTTATTTTTCCAAACTACGTGGATTCTGATTCCTAGGGCAAACCCTAGGATACGTAGGCTATTTGGGAGAAACCCAAATTCGGATCCAAACCTTAGTCCACTTGGACTATCCATAGATCCACTAGGATACTTACCCATATTTTGACCCAAAAAGGGTTATCCAGCCCAAACTACGTGGATTCTGATTCCTAGGGCAAACCCTAGGATACGTAGGCCATTTGGGAGAATCCTAAATTCGGATCCACATCTTAGTCAACTTGGACTATCCATAGATCCACTAGGATATTTATCCACATTTTGACCCACATAGGGTTATCCACATTCCAACCCAGAATGGGTTATCCATATTTCAACCCAAATAGGATTATCCTTAGATCCACTAGGACTATCTATCAGTCCACATGGACTATCCAGATCCTAACCCATAGGATTTCCCAGCCTTTCAAGCATAAATTTCAACTTGAACAATGAACTTAATCATGCACAAGCATAAATCACATCCATAAACTTTAATCACACCTGAACTACGATGGTGAACCAGATTTTTAGAATAATTCCGTAATACGTAGGCAATCTGATGGATACAGATTCAGTTCAATGATATCAAACCACTTGGTTTGGTTCGGTTTAACAGATAGAGTCAAGCATAGGAAAGGCATAGGAGACCTATTTTGATCGGCCAGTTTGGGTGCCTAACCCCTTCCCATAACCGTAACCTAACGCTTACCCAATCTCTGATGGACCAGAAATCCAATCTAAGGGTCATGGGTCAATCGAAGTCTTACCTTAGGGTGAGATTTCACATTTCCAAGGTCCTAGACCTTAATCTAGGTGGCGACTTCCAGGATTTCCATCTTTGTCCTCACAGTGGTGACTCCACTGGGGATATAAACGTCAAACTCTTAAATGAAAACTTTCCTTGTGTGAATTGGATGCTATATTTTAGGATATTATATTTATGCTTGTGTAATATTGCAATGGGGGGGAATGGGTTCAGTCACACTTTCGTGCGAGTGGGGCAGCCCGCTAGGCGAAACACACAGCCTTGGCCTGTACTTTGTGAGACCATGACCGGCGAGCAGCCTCTAACGAGCGTTTCTTGGGTCCGCCTGGGAATGCGTTATGCTACTCCACGTCGCTTGGATCCTTGCAACATAGTATATAAAGGGATTGGGGGCCCATTATTCATCGAGCATTCGGTGATAGGTTACCCCATCCCCGTCAAGGTGACCTTTTCTGTCCTAACCCAGTTTGAGCCACATGTATGTTATTTTTGGTCCATTTTTTAACCAACATGGTAAAATCCACTCGATCATAATATTTACATTCGAGACGTCGAAGTTCTGCCCATTTTTGTCCTTGACTTGTCAACATGTTTGGATCCACACTTGAGTATTCTTGTCTCTCACTTGTTGGGAGCATGAGGGTTACGTATACCCGCATACACATTAGTGTGGGCGGTCTGTACACGCCCTCCATCGTACAAAGCTCATTGTGTTGACCGTCCAATATTGATACATCAGTCTCAAAAATGATTGGAAAATCTTCGTCACGGTATATAGATACTATGATCAAGTAGAAATTTACCGGTTTTTTCAATCATGAACCGCTTTTGCTAACCATCCCTAATAAGGAGGACAGATTAATATATCCATTTCAATTTCATCAAATTAGGTAACCCAAGTGGCTAGACCTTGGTACCACTGATTATCTATTTTTGGAATCACGAGGTCCCAATACTGAACACAAGGCTTAATCAAACTCAATTAAATTGACTCGGACAATGTTTACCCAATTGCCCTTATGAGGGAGCTAACTCTTGTTTGGTTGAGTCATCCTTGATTGTGTAACTTCTTTCCACTCCCGTTATCTTAAAGTCCTAATATTTATCACTTTTGGGTTCCTTTTCGATATTCAGCCAAGGAGTCAGCCCAAACTACAACCATTTCTACCTCTTGGATAAGGGATCCTGTTACTGGGAGGTTATCTAGGATGTACACACCAGAGCTAGTTAGTCCCATCTCAACCACATCAGCTGAATCAATGGCTGAAGGATCAAACCAAGCCCCGAACACTATGGATGCTAGAATGGAAAAGATGGAGGATACCATGGGAATGATAGCTGCCGCAGTAAGGGATATCCAATTACAATTGCAGGCTCAAGGGTTGACCTCTGAAAGGGTAAATATGGCACTGCCACAAGGACCGGGTACCCCTAATGCAGCTGTGTCAAAATTTTTCATAAACCCGGCATTCGAAGATATGGAAGGTGCCGTACCCCATAAACAGTCCATCGTCCAGGCTACCCCGGTGACTAAGAAATCGAAGGAAGAAGATGGCCCATACAGTGACAGATTGAGTCAAGTGGAAAAAAATACTAAGGGGCATGAAAGGAGTAGAAAGTCAAATCATTGATGCCGAAGGATTATACTTTTTTCCAGAAACTAAGCTGCCTCCCAAGTTTAAATGGACCACTGAGAAATTTGATGGGACAGGAGATCCCAGGGCCCATTTAAGATCATTCATGGGCCTATTGAAGCAAGGCGAAGGATTTACTGATAAGCAGTTAGGACAAGCATTCCAATTCTCACTCACGGGTGGGGCTCATCGATGGTTGATGAATCTGAAACCATCACAGATACATTCTTGGTCAGATATCACCAAAGCATTTATCAGTTTCTATTCCTACAATACAGAGTTAGAGACCCACCATAGGAAATTGGAGACCATGGTCCAAGTACAAGGAGAGACATTCACGGCCTATTTAACCTGGTTCAGAAGTGTTGCAGCAAAGCTTTGGGATCGACCCTCTGAAAGAGATCAAGTGCAGATAATGATGAGAGGTTTAAGTGGGCCATATAAAACATACATCTTCGGCCAGGCCATCCTATCATTCGAAGGGCTCGTGGTTGCGGGACAACAAGTGGAGGACGCCATAACACGAGGAGATATATTACCAGGATAGTCAGAAAGGTCAGAAGGGGTGTCAAATAGAAGGGCGTACCCACCAAGAAACCCAGGAAATCAATCTATAAAGCAAATAGCTAATACCAATTTTGAACCATTGATCTTGTGAAGTTCAAGTTACACCCACCACAGCAAGCAAGACCAAGGAGGTAGTTTACCGATTTTGGGATGACCCGATCCAAGGATCTGGACAAATTAATACAAGCCAAGAAGTTGACAGTGCTCGACCCTCGTCCACCTCCAAGTCCTCTTCCATCAAATTTTTGTATGGATCTTTTCTGTAAGTACAACAATCAGCATGGGCATGACACGGACAATTGCTATACATTAAGGCATGCCATACAGGATCTGTTGGATTCTGGTAAATTTAAGGTTCAGCCCCAACAAGTGTCAGTGGCAAATAATCCCCTCCCTCACCACAGCATCAACTTCATAGAATGGGGAGATAAGCCCTCAGACCTTATTCCAGTCATAGAAGGAGTAAGCAATATGGTTGTCACATCTGGTGACGAAATAAACATGTTAGGTAGTCATCAACAAGAAGAAGAAGAATATGATTTCTATTTCCCGGAAGATTCATCACACATTATAGCACAAGCATAAGAAGAACAAGAAGAAGAACCATTCATCATCTACCTCTCAGATGAGGAGAGAGAAGTGGATCAAGTTGACAACCGTTTCCTTGAGATGGAGTTCATATTCCTAGAGGATGAGCAAGAAGTAGTAGAAACCAGAATAGGGAAGAACTACAAACCATCCCACCTGGTGGTAAATGATCCGGCCCAAGCCGTAAGAGAGAAAGGTAAAGGACCTGCCAGCCAGCCAGAACCTCCAAACCTGGTTTTGAAAAAACTACAAAAGACCCAAGCCAATGTGTCAATTTGGGAACTTCTGATGGCTTCTAAGGTCCACAGGGATGCGGTACTAAAATCTCTAGCAAGCATTCAGGTCCCAATTTCAATGGAGGGAGAAGAACTAGCCATGCTAGTAGGGGGCAGATATATCGTTAATGCAATTGTTTTTGGAGATGCAGATCTTCCTCAAGGAAGTAAGGATCACATACAAGCTCTGCATATTACCATCGGATGCCAGGGCAAGAGCATTTTTCAAGTGTTGGTTGATAATGGGTCAGCCTTAAATGTATTCCCTTTCTGTACCTTCAAGCATCTAGGCTTCAGTGAGTCAGAGTTGAAACCTTCGGATATGACCATCAAGGCGTACGACAAATCTAGAAGGGCTATATTGGGTGTCTTCATAGTACCAATTCAAGTAGGACCGGCTGAGTTTGAAACAGAGTTCCAAGTCATTGATATCTCTGCCTCATTCAACATGCTTCTGGGTAGGCCTTGGATCCATCAGGCCAATGCGGTGGCATCTGCTTTGTACCAAAAGATTAAATTCATCCACAAGGGTACAACTATGACAACACACGCAGACTCTACAGCTGTGAATACATTGGCCACTGGACAGAGTAATGAAGAGTCACAAGGGAATACAAGGCAGGATTTCTCTCTCGGAGGGTTCCAGGTTGACAACATCTTAACCACAACTGAGCCAGATCCTACAGGTATGGATCTGCCTTTTCATTTCGCCAATTACTTAACATGCTCTACTTTCCAGGTATGGGCCTTGGTTCCCACTAACATGGTGATGCCACTTTCTTATCTTTACTGGTCAATGAGTATAGATTTGGACTGGGGTATACCCCCACCAAAGGGGATCTGAAAGTAATCAAGCGAAAGCAGAGTAGAGCTAACGAAGGATTTTAGAAGTTCGAGAGGATGAAATACAAGTATAGTAGTCAGTATGGTAGCAGCAAAATAAGAGCATCAGATAGTGCTAGTGGGGACTGGCGACCTCAAAGGACAGATGAAGCAGTCTGTCAAGCAATATCTGAGGGGTTATACAATGTGCATGATATCCAGTTTTTGAAGACCCTCAATGGGTATTTTGTCAAAGAAGGAGAGAACAACATCTATTGTGGATTTTCAGAACCTTGGTTCAGTACTGACCTTCAAAAGCAAGTACCCGGGGTCAAAATATTCTATGATTGTACCCTTGATTGGGAAGAGCTCGAGCAAGTCAAGATCCAAGAGCAGAGCAAGAAGCAGAAGTCTGAGACAGAAGTGATCAACATAAGAAAACTATTCGACGACGATCAAGTGATGACGCTCACTGGTGAAGACCAAGATAGGAGTCCCGATGTACAACAATTCACCCTACCCATCAAAGGAATAATCCCCAATTGGAGTTGTCATGATAATTTTGTTTACCCAAGGGGGTTGCCATGTAATCCACATATAATGACTATGTCTGAGCCTAGGGTCCTGAGGTCTTTAGATAAGATTGAGTCCATTTCAAATTTTGAGTTCGTTCCACTTGGAACCATTTCCTCTGTACCTCTACTTTTGAATATGAATAAAGATGACATTTTGAATTACTCTGCGTCTACTTCTTCCTTTCTTTTTCCTTCTAACTCTAACTTTGAAAATGATGAGAATGATGAACCATTTCCTAAAATATTACAATCCATCCAAGCCTCGGAGGAGAAGAAGGCTCAACCTGTCGACGAAGACTTCAAGATAATTAGCCTCGGTTCAGTAGAGCAACCTCGAGAAATAAAGATCGGTGCTACCTTGACGGAAGAGGAAACCAAACAAATGATGGAATTACTGATGGAGTTCCAAGAAGTGTTTGCCTAGTCCTATGAAGATATGCCCGACATATACCCTGAAGTTGTACAGCATAAGATACCTTTGGTCTCAGATGCAAGGCCATGTAAGTAGAAGCAGATGCGGTTAAGGCCTGAATGGACCCTTAAGGTTAAAGAAGATATCATGAAGTAGTTCGATGCAGGATTCCTGGAGGTTACGAAGTACCCAGAGTGGTTAGCAAACGTGGTCATCGTACCTAAAAAGGATGGAAGACTGAGGGTGTGCATTGATTACAGAAACCTGAATAAGGCCAGCCCCAAAGATGACTTTCCATTACCAAAGATAAACATCCTACTGGATGACACTGCAAATCATGCTCTTTTGTCCTTCATGGATGGATTCTCAGGATACAATCAGATAAAGATGGCACCTGAAGACAAGGAGAAGACCGCCTTCATAACAGACTGGGGCACCTACTGTTACACTGTGATGCCATTAGGGCTGAAGAATGTTGTGGCAACTTATCAAAGAATGGCTACTACAATTTTGCACGACCTAATCCATAAGGAGGTAGAGGTGTATGTAGATGATATGATTGTAAAATCGCTCACCAGAGAAGGTCACATCCCGGCATTAAGGAAGTTCTTTGAAAGGATCAAGCAATACAAACTAAGGCTTAACCCCCAAAAATGTGCATTCGGGGTTATAACAGGAAAAATGCTAGGTTTTATGGTCAGCCATAGAGGAATCGAGATTGATCCGGCCAAGATAAAAGCCATCTCTGAAATGCCATCTCCTCAAACAGAAAAGGAAGTAAGAGGTTTCTTGGGAAGTCTTTAATACATCAACCGGTTTATTGCACATCTCACAGCAACATGTGAACCAATTTTTAAGCTACTCCGGAAAGACCAGCGAAAGAATTAGAACCCTAAATGTCAGATGGTTTTTGATAAAATCAAGACATATCTATTGAACCCACCAGTCTTAGCCCCACCAGTGCCGGGAAGACCACTACTCCTCTACTTTTCAGTACTAGAGGGTTTTATGGGATCAATGATAGCCCGACATGATATAGATGGAAAGACAGAAAAGGCAGTATACTACTTGAGTAAAAAATTCACAGGATACGAAGCCAATTATACACAGCTGGAGAAGACATGCACAACCTTAGTCTGGATAACAAAGAGATTGAGACATTATAAGTTATCCTACAAGGTCATACTTATTTCTAGAATGGACCCCCTGAAGTATCTATTTGAGAAACCGGCCTTAACAGGAAGATTGGCTAGGTGGCTATTGTTGTTGTCTGAATTTGACATAACATACACTACTCAAAAGTCTATTAAAGGGAGCGTAATCGCAGAACATCTGTCGGCTCTACCAATTGAAGATAACCTCAGACATTTGGAAGATGTATTCCCAGATGAGGAAGTCTACACAACTCAAGAAGAGGGAAAGAATGACACATGGATAATGTTCTTCGATGGAGCCACAAATCATATGGGATACGGGGCCGGCGTCTTATTCATAGATCCAGAAGGGGCATTTGTACCATTTTCATTTAGATTAGACTTCGACTGCACAAACAACATTGCAGAGTACGAAGCATGTATCATGGGACTAAAAGCAGCTTTGCCCATAGGGGTCTGCAGATTAAAGGTCTATGGTGACTCATCAATTGTTATCTACCAAGTCAGAGGGGATTGGAAAACCAAAGATGAGAAGCTGATACCTTATCAGCAATGTGCAATAATTTTGGCTCGGAAATTCAAGCAAATTGAATTTGACTACTCCCCAAGAGATACCAATAAGTATGCTGATGCATTGGCCACCTTGGCTTCAATCATTGGAAATGATCCGTTGGGACGTATCAAACCCCTAATCATAGGGAAGAGAGTACGACCAGTCCACTTGGAAGAAGTGAATGCATTGACAGTTGATGGATGACCATGGTTTGCTCCTATCATAGATTTCATCAAGGAAGGAAAGTATCCAGTGGAAGCTATAACAGGTGAGAGGAAGTCTCTTAGGCGATATGCCTCCCAGTTCATACTATGCGAAGATATCATGTACAAAAGATCCCATGAAGGAGTGCAGTTAGTCTGTATCGATGAGGAACAGGCGTAAAATGTCATCGAGCATGTCCATCAAGTAATATGCGGACCTCACATGAACGCTAGAATGCTTGCAAAGAAGATTCTCAGAATGGGATATTATTGGAACACAATGGAAGCAGACTGTTCAGAGTTCGTAAGGAAATGTCACAAGTGCCAAATCCATGCTAATTTGATACATGTGCCTCCAGCAGAGTTGCATACTCTTAGCTCTCCATGGCCTTTCTCAACCTGGGGCATAGATGTGATCGGAAAGGTTCACCCTAAAGCTTCGAATGGGCATGAATTCATCTTGGTCGCCATCGATTACTTCACAAAGTGGGTAGAGGCACAGTCATACGCCAAGCTCACAGCAAACAAAGTGGCTAAATTTCTACAAGAGTACATCATATGCCGGCATGGAATGCCTCAGTCTATAATCTCAGATCAGGGACAACACTTCAGAGGGAGAGTCCAAGAATTATGTGACAAGTTCCACATCAAAAGGCATCGGTCCTCTCCTTACCGTCCACAGACAAATGGGGCAGTAGAGGCGGCCAATAAAAATGTCAAGGTTATCCTCAGAAGATGGCAGAGTCTAATGTTGATTGGGCAGACAAACTACCTTATGCACTCTGGGCATACAGAACATCGATAAGAACATCCACTGGGGCAACGCCGTATTCACTAGTATATGGTATGGAAGCAGTCTTCCTAGTAGAAATAGAGGTGCCATCACTGAGAGTCTTGATGGAATGCAAGATTCCAGAAGCTGAATGGTTGCAATCCAGATATGACGAGCTGAACTTCATTGATGAAAGAAGAATGATGGCAGTGGATAATGTAAGAAAATACCAACAAAAAATGGCAGCAACCTTTAACAAAAAGGTGCGTGTTTGTTACCTGATAGTAGGGGACCTGGTATTGAAGGAACAAAGAGCACCTGTCCATGACCCTAGGGGCAAGTTCCGTCCTAATTGGAGCGGACCGTTCATGGTAAAAGAAATCTTACCAGGGAAAGTTGTTCGACTGGTCAACATGGAAGGCATCGAGTTACAATACTTGACCAACTTCGAGTTACAATACTTGACCAACTTGGATCAAGTAAAGAAATATTATGTGTAGCCTCTACACTCTTCCAAAAAAAAAAAAAAAAAAAAAAAAACCGGGGGCTGTAAAAGGCTTGTCTCTCACCTGCTGACATCAACAACGGGCATCAATCATTTGAGAAACTTACTGACATGGTTGACTAGATTCTCCAATGGGGCACAATGCCTTTCACCCAGGAATGGTTCATCTTATCATATAATCAAAGAAAGAATTTCCTGTTTGTTGGATAAACTCTTTCATCCGTCCATCTATCCAACGGATTTCCCAAGAGTTACATATCAAAGCCCATCTTTCATATCATTTGATATAAACTCTCATGAGTATATCAAACTGAGAAATTAAAAAAAAAAAAAAAAATCTAGCTAGAACTCTTATATGTCGTTCATTACATTCGACGGTGTCCCAAGATTCCAATAAGCCCATCCATTCTCAAGCCAATAAAATGGGATCTTCTCGGCAAGATAAGCCCATTCTACATAAACAACCACAAACTCCTCCAGACGGCAGACCCACCTGGACAGTTTCTTGCCAGTCCCATTTGGACCTTCACTTTCGCTTATCATGTCTATAGATTTAAGTACTTAAAACTCAAACAGAGTCAGTCATATGTATACATTTCATGTGTAATCTTCTAAGGGCATTTCAATATATAGATAATTCCAATGATTCATTTTAACCTCTATTTGTATGTCGGGATCCCTACAGGTCACACCCAGGAGGCTATCAATCCATTGATCCGTCGGACAGAACTACAGAGATGGACAGGGCATTAAAAAATTGGAGCTGGCGTATTGAGTTCACAGAAGATAGCTCTTTCTTGCGGAAGCATCAACTGGAGGCACTTCCTCAATTAACACCATAAAATTATGCTCAGACCTTTTGAAAGCAGCTGCTCAATGCTGGGATCTGACAGTTCATGTCTTCAGGATGGGAGAAGTCGAGTTATGCCCAACTGTGGAAGAATTTAGAGCTTGTCTCTTGCTCACACCTAAGCGGAAGATCTTCAAGCCATATCTAGGAAAAGATTACAGGCATGAGATACAAGACTTTTTCAGCTGGGATAAGAAAGAAATGTGTCATTTTGTACAAGATCAACGGCTACAGATAAAGCGCATGATCAAGTCATATGCTCATACAAGTCCAACAAGGAAAGAAGCACAGGCTCAAAGAAGACATGTTTACTTATATTGTAGCATAGCCCGACTATGCTATGAAGTTGCACAGATTCAGAATCTCCAGTCATAATATATCTCATCAAGCATGCGAGACAAGGTTTTGACATCATCCCTACAGTGTTGGCCGAGACAGTAAAGAGCCTTGACTTCATGGCAACTCATCAAGATCAGTTTGAGTTGAACAATTTCAGCGGATCACCATATCTTCTTCAAATCTGGTTAACAGAGAGGTTAGGATTAGTTGAGGAATCTGAAGTGACGACTCTCAACTCTTTTCAATTGGCAAAGAGAGCAGATCCTATGGCTTATCAAATGGACATAGACTGGTTTAGCCACCTCAAAGAAATAACCACAGCAGACATCAGATGGAAATGCACTTGGTGGAAGCAATAGCGGGTTGTCACAAATACAGAGAATAGTTTGCATGTCCGGATCATGGGGTTGACTCATACCTCATTCTATTCCCCAGCAAGGTTACCGCAGCAATTCAATATCCCAGCAAGCACCAACAGAGAAGTAACTGATTGTGAACTTCCCAGAAAGTTGACATTAGATCTGGTTGATACCATTGCTCGTGAATGGAACAATAGAAATGTTCAAACACTCCCTAGAGTTGCACCAATCAAGAAACCAATAGCATTTTAGGTTTTTTTTTTAATTCTAGTGTGTTTCATGAACTATGTCTCTTAGATTCAACAAAGAAACGCTTGATTCATCATAATCATCCATATGCTCTAAGAAATTCTCAATGTTCTGACAAATGCAAGTACTCAAACAAAAGTCTCAATCAAAGAAAGACAGCAAGTCCTCCATCCAAACAAATCAAAGCCGAGCCCAAGCTCGTGCAATGAGCCTTGTATTCACAGTCTAGCTTCATGGAAGAAGAGGTTTATCAGCCTACAAATGGATCAAGCCGGGTTCAAGCCCGCACATACCTTGCATCAAGAGTTCCACCTCAGTAAGAAGAGGTTCCCAGCCTATAATTGAGCCTTGTATTCACAGCCTAGCTCCGTACAAGAAGTGGTTTATCAGCCTACAAATGGATCAAGCAGGGTTCAAGCCCGCACGTAGCTTGCATCATGAGTCTTACCTCAGCAAGAAGAGGTTCCCAGCCTATAAATGAGCCTTGTATTCATAGCGTAGCTTCATACAAGAAGAACAGTCACCAATCTTCCAAGAAGAGCAAGCCTTCTTGCCAGTCGAACTACGTTCTGGGCTTGATTTCTAGGACACCCTTAGAATACGTAGGAAGTTTAGGACAAATATCCCTAAGTGCAGCCCAATAAGCAATCTCACTTATATCCCAAAAATGTGGTTCTTTTATCTTCAGCCTTTAATTGGTAACAATCTCGGCAAAAGATGGGCATCTGTAAGCACCCCATTTTTGCCATTTCCAACTGAACAAGGTCCTACTAGTATGTGGACAGCAAACGAAGAAAGATAAGTGAAAATTTGGGTTTTGACTACGACCTCGAGGTAGTTTTCGGTGGGTCCCACAATAAGGTCACAGGCTGTAATCTGCATGGTTGCATGGGTCATGGAATTATCTTGGAAATGATACCAGAATTGCCCAATTCTGATATCAAATGAAGAAGATATGGTCATTTTAGTCAGATGATACATACAAGGGACGTTTATGAAATTATCATAAATAATCCCAGGGGCTTTAATACAAATTATCTTAAGTTAGATTGTTTGGATTTCAAATCATCATATCTTGATCATCCGATATCTGAATCATATGGTTTAAGTACCATTATTCCTTATTTTTAGTCCTCTTCAAAGTGGACGTAAAGGATTTCCGGTAGAAGTCACCAGTGGGCCCCATGCAAGCTTGCATGCAAACTTATCGTTAGAACTTCAAAGCTTCATATCTTTTTCGTTCTACGTCGGATTCAAATGATTCCAAAGCCAGTATTCTTCATTTGTGATGTTCTACAAAGTGGACGTAGAAAATCTTGGGTAGAAGTCTCCAGAGGGTCCCATGCAAAATTACATATGGAAATGGTCATTTTTCAAAAATTCATATTTTGATCATCCCATATCCAAATCAGGTAATTTTAGTTTCATTATGTTGCATTTTTAGTACTCTACAAAGTGGACGTAAAGGATTTCCGACAGAAGTCTCCGAAGGATCCCATGCAGAATGGTTTGCTAAATTATCGATAATTGGTCCACTAAAACTTAAAAGATTCATAAGTCGACTATTTTATTTCCAAATGAGGTGATTCAAGTTCCTATATTCTTCATTTTTAGTGTTCTACAAAGTGAACATAGAAAATTTGGAATAGAGGTCATCGGAAAATTCCATGTAAAATGACAATGGAAATGGCTCATGAAATGATAGAGAGAGGAAACCCAGTTAATTTTAGTCAATCCAGTCAACTCAGTTCAAGTCAGTTCTGGCCCAACCCAGCTCAACCCATATCAGCTTGACTCAGTCAACCCAGGCCAGTCTCAACCCGTTTTGAATCAGTTCATCTATGTGCATAGTATTTATATATATTATAATGTATATATATATATATATATATATATATATATATATATATATATATATATTATATATATATGTGTGTGTGTATGTCACTAAACATATGTGTATATATGTATATGATATATATTATTATATATAAATGATAAAATCCAAACGAGATTGAGAAAAAAGGAAAGACGAGAGAGAAGAGATGTGAGAGAGAGAGAGATCTTGATTTTGGAGTAAATCCAAAGGAGATTGAGAAAAAAAAGGGAAAGATGAGAGAGAGGAGACGTGAGAGAGAGAGAGATCTCAATTTTGGAGTAAATCCAAAGGAGATTGAGAAAAAAGGGAAAGATGAGAGAGAAGAGACGTGTGAGAGAGAGAGAGATCTCGATTTTGGAGTAAATCCAAAGGAGATTGAGAAAAAAAGGAAAAATGAGAGAGAGGAGACGTGATAGAGAGAGGGAGATTTCATTTTTTCAAAGGAGATTGAGAAAAAAAAGGAAAGATGAGAGAGATGAGACGTGAGAGAGAGAGAGAGATTTCATTTTTTCCAAAGGAGATTGAGAAAAAAAAGGAAAAAGAGAGAGAGATTTCATTTTTTCAAAGGAGATTGAGAAAAAAAAAGGAATGATGAGAGAGAGGAGACGTGAGAGAGAAAAATCTCGATTTTGAGTAAATCCAAAGGAGATTGAGAAAAAAATGGAAAGAGGAGGGAGATGAGACGTGAGAGAGAGAGAGAGAGATTTTGGTTTTTTTAGAAGATTGAGAAAAAAGGAGAATAAAAGAAAAGGAAGAAACGTAAGGAAGGGAGATTTTTCTTTTGAGGAGTTTTCTTTTGGGCTCTCGGCTTTGGGAGAAAAGGAAGGGAAGAAGAGAGAGAAA
This sequence comes from Protea cynaroides, assembly GCA_028583415.1. Taxonomy (NCBI): domain Eukaryota; kingdom Viridiplantae; phylum Streptophyta; class Magnoliopsida; order Proteales; family Proteaceae; genus Protea; species Protea cynaroides. The sequence continues at coordinate 49,205,792 of CM053276.1, forward strand.
AGAGGGGAAAAAAGAGAAAATAAAGGAAAACGTGAAGGAGGAGTTTGAGAGGGTTTGGGCTCTTAGTTTTGGGAGAAAATGAAGGGAAGAAGAGAGAAAATAGGGAGAAGAATAAAAGAAAAAGAAAAAAATGTGAGGTGAAAAAGGGAGTTTTCTTTTCTTTGGGCTCTCGGTTCTAGAAAAGAGGAAGAAAATATCGAATTGAAGAGAAGAAGAAGAAGAAGGAGAAGGCAGCTGCTGGAGGTGGCTTTGCCATTCAAGTAAACCACTACCCCCATCTTTTTTTTTTTTAACTTCTCTTGCACGATCTCCCTTCATGCCTACAACTTTCCCAACCTCCATCTCCTGCTGTACCCTTCACCGCTGCATCATTCATCGTCAACTCTATCCACACTTCATCCATACCCCGCTGCCAGCTTAAGATCCTACATCTTACTCCCTATCAGCCGACCTCTTGCTACCCATCTACCTTGATCATATGCCATTGAATGAATATTTTTTTATGCTGGATCATATGCCATTGAATGAATATTTTTTATGCTTGATCATATGCCATTGAATGAATATTTTTATGCTTGATCATATGCCATTGAATGAATATTTTTATGCTTGATCATATGCCATTGAATGAATATTTTTTTATGTTGGATCATATGCCATTGAATGAATATTTTTTATGCTTGATCATATGCCATTGAATGAATATTTCTTACACTTGATCATATGTTTGATCATATGCCATTGGTTTTGATTTCATGTTTTCATGTTACCAAGATGCTCAATAAATCTGATTTTTATTTGAGTCATTAAATACGAAATCTGACCTATCCTTATTGGATCATCATTTTGTGTAATCTAAACCATTAGATGCCATGTTGATATGTCTACCAATGCTCACATTGCTCACATGCCATACTTGGAATGCTTTCACATGTTATCTTTGGGTGCTTACATGATTCTTGTTGTTTTGGAATGCTATACATGCTCATTGCCATATTGGATGCTCATTGCCATATTTAGATGCTCATTGCCTTATTAGATGCTCATTGTCATATTTAGATGCTCATTGCCATATTATATGTTCATTGCCATATATGGATGCTCATTGCCATATTTGGATGCTCATTGTCATATTGGATGCTCATTGCCATATTTGGATGCTCATTGCCATATTTGGATGGTCATTGCCTTATTAGATGCTCATTGCCATATTGGATGCTCATTTCCATATTTGGATGCTCATTGCCATATTTGGATGCTCATTGTCATATTTGGATGCTCATTGCCATATTTGGATGCTCATTGCCATATTTAGATGCTCATTGCCATATTTAGATACTCATTGCCATATTAGATGCTCATTGCCATATTTAGACACTCATTGCCATGTTTGGATGCTCATTGCCATTGCCATATTAGGAATTGCCATGCTTAGATAGCATATTAGCTCATGCCATATAGGCCCTTGCCTTATTTGCAATAATGTCATATTTGAGAAATATGTTTTATATGCCATATTTAGATAGAATATTTTATTTTGGGAAATAATTTTATTTATGCAACTCCCTAGTGGAACTGCCATATCTGTACACCTAGCAAACATATTAGGTGTGGGGACGTGTATTTAGGCACCCACATTCTTGGGAAGGGCATAATGGGAATAATAAAAACCTTAATAAAGAAAAAAAATGCTTTGCAAAACCTTTCAAAATTAGAATTCAGGATGAAAAGGGTAATTTAGGATGATTTTGTCCCTCGGTAAACCCTAAACCTAGAATAGGTTCTAAACCCTAAACCTAGAATAGGTTATAAACCCCAAACCTTGAATAGGTTCTCAATCCCAAACCTAGCACAGGTTCTCACTTTCTAACCTAGAACAGGTTATTTTTCCGAACTATGCAGATTCTGATTCCTAGGGCAAACACTAGGGTACGTAGGCTATTTGGGAGAAACCCAAATTCGGATCCAAACCTTAGTCCACTTGGACTATCCATAGATCCACTAATATACTTACCCATATTTTGACCCAAATAGGGTTATCCAGCCCGAACTACATGGATTCTGATTCCTAGGGCAAACCCTAGGATACGTAGGCCATTTAGGAGAATCCCAAATTTGGATCCACATCTTAGTCCACTTGGACTATCCATAGATCCACTAGGATATTTTTCCACATTTTGACCCACATAGGGTTATCCACATTCCATCCCAGAATGAGCTATCCATATTTCAACACAAATAGGGTTATCCTTAGATCCACTAGGACTATCTACCAGTCCACATGGACTATCCAGATCCTAACCTATAGGATTTCTCAACCTTTCAAGCATAAATTTTAACTTGAACAAAGAACTTAATCATGCACAAGCATAAATCACATCCATTAACTTTAATCACACCTGAACTACGATGGTGAACCTGATTTTTGGAATAATTCCGTAATACGTAGGCAATCTGATTGATACAGATTCGGTTCAATGATATCAAACCACTTGGTTTGATTCGGTTTAACAGATAGAGTCAAGCATAGGAAAGGCATAGGAGATCGATTTTGATCGGGCGATTTGGGTGCCTAACCCCTTCCCATAACCGTAACTTGATGCTTACCCAATATCTGATGGACCAGAAATCCAATCTAAGGGTCATGAGTCATTCGAACTCTTACCTTAGGGTGAGATTTCACATTTCCAAGGTCCTAGACCTTAATTTAAGTGGCGACTTCTATGATTTCCATCTTTGTCCTCACAGGAGTGAAAGAGGCTAAGGGACCTCCTATTTATAGAGGAAAATCCTCCAAAATAAGTCCCATCGAGTTTAGGAAAGAACCCCTTGAAATTAGGAAATTTTTTTAATTTATGATTTCTATCTGTCATCTTAGGTTCGCACGTAGGGTCGCAGGATCCGTCGACCCTTCGTTTTTCTAGTCATGTGACCGTAAGACTACAAAATCATAGGTTGGATTTCTGTTGAGGTAGGGTCGACCCTACTTGTTTAGGCATGCGACCCTACCCTCATATTTTCTGTTTTTGGGTCAAATTCATACCTGGTCTTGTGATTTCCTTCACGCACTTAGTCCACTTGGCTCAACCATGATAAGTAGATCTGGTACAAAGTGTTAAGACCGGTTAGTTTGATACGGGTCTTACAACTCCCCCCTTCTTATTAAAAATTTCATCCTCGAAATTGGTACATACCTTCCGAGTAAAAAATGTGAGGATATTGCTTCTGCATAGCATTCTCTTCTTCCCATGTGATCTCTTCTATATCTCGGCTTCTCCAGGTGACTTTAACATACCTTCTCGAGGGGTCAATGGTAACCCAGTGACGAAGTCCATAGTGATGCAGTCCCATTTCCATACTGGTTCTGGCAGCGGCTGCAATAGTCCTATAGGTCTTTGTCGTTCAGCCTTCACCCTCTGACAATTTAGGTATTGAGACACAAATTTAGCTACATCTGCTTTCATTTCTCTCCACTAATATAATTTCTTCAAATCATGATACATCTTTGTACTTCCAGGATGTACCGAATAGGCGGTGGTATGAGCTTCCTTCATTAGTCGGTATCTAATGTCCAAATTTTTTGTTTTAGGAACACATACTCTCCCTTTGTACTTTAGTACATTTTCATCATCTAAGGTGAACTCAGGAGTAGTCCTACCTTTTTCGATGTCTTCTTGTACCGTTCTCAGATAAGGATATGATCTAATAACTGCCTTCACTTCATCAATTATATCAGGTACAATCTTCAACATTGCGAACATATTTAAAAATCGATGAAAAACCCTTGGTTGGTCGATTCACCCAGTGCATCTATTACGAACTGCTCATTACCATGATTGAACACTTTTCCTGTAGTACACATTGCTGCAGTTGTGTTAGCCTCTCCTTCAGATTTTATCATTGTTTTTCTGCTTAGCGCATCAGCAACTACATTAGCCTTTCCTGGATGATACTGGATATCACAATCATAATCCTTCAATAGTTCCAGCCATCTTCTTTGTCTCATGTTCAACTCCTTATGATTAAAAAGATAAGTGAGACTCTTATGATCTGATTTAATATGAAATTTTTCTCAGGACAAGTAATGTCTCCATATCTTGATAGAATGTACTACTGCTACTGATTCCAAGTCATGAGTGGGATAGTTCTTCTCATGTGTCTTCAGTTGTCTTGAGGCATACGCAATTACTTGTTCCCCTTACATAAGTACACATCCTAAACCCAAGCCCGACGCATATGTATACAAGATAAATGGCTGTCCTAGAATAGGAATAGTCAAGATCGGAGCAGATATCAATATAGCCTTCAATGTTTGGAAACTCTTCTCCCATTTATCAGTCCAAACAAATTTTTCGCCCTTCTTAGTCAAACTGGTGAGAAGTACGGCAATTCTGGAATAGTCTTCCACGAATCATCGATATACCCAGCTAAACCTAGGAAACTTATAATTTCTACAATGCTCTTCGGTGCTTCCCACTTCACAATAGCTTCAATCTTGCTAGGATCAACTTTAATTCCTTCAGCGGATACAACATGGCCTAAGAAAGTGACCTCCTTTAACCAAAACACATACTTTGTAAATTTGGCGTAAAGCTTCTCTTTCCTTAATCGCTGCAGAGTGGCTCTTAGATTCATGACTTGAGTTTCCTTGTCCTTGGAGTAGACCAATATATCATCAATAAACACAATGACTGACGTATCCAACATATCATGGAATACCCGATTCATGAGTTCCATAAAGGTTGTAGGTGCGTTAGTCAATCCAAAAGACATGACTAAAAATTCATAATGTCCATATCTTGTTCTAAATGCTGTCTTTGGAATATCACCGTCCTTAATCTTCAACTGATGGTATCCTGACCAAAGATCGATCTTGGAAAACACCTTGGAACCTTACAACTGATCGAACAAGTCATCGATCCGAGGCAATGGGTACCGATTCTTGATTGTCAGCTTATTCAGTTCTCGGTAGTCTATACACAGTCAAACACTACCGTCCTTCTTCTTTAGGAATAATAATGGTGCTCCCCATGGTGATATGCTAGGTCTGATGTAACCCTTGTCCAGTAGTTCCTGTAACTATTTAATTCCTTCAATTTAGTAGGAGCCATTCTATAGGGTGCTTTAGATACTGGTGCGGCTCCGGGTATCTGATCTATAAAAAACTCTGTAGCTCGGTCAGGTGGTAGTCCTGGTAGTTCTTTAGGAAATACATCTAGAAAGTCACGCACCACATCAATATCCTCCATTCAGGGTACATCCTTGGTGAGGTCGACCACTGATACTAGATACCCAACTCCTCCTTTCTCGAGGCATTTCCTAGCCTTTAATGCAGAGAGGATGAGTTTTCGTTTACGGGGAAGTTTGGTTCCCGTAAAACTAAACTCTGCTCCTTCCTTGTCTTTAAATGTTAGCTTCTTTTTTGCACATAATAGGTTTGCAGAATGCCGAGCTAACCAGTCCATTCCCAAGATGACGTCAAAGTCTGCCATCTCAAGTTAAATCAAGGTTGCATCCAAAGTCTTCTCGTCAATAAGGACTGGACATGGTCCATAACCTTTTTCTAATTCCACTTCTAATCCCATCGGCGATCGTACAAGCAGTTTGTAGTCTAACGATCTAAGGGGTAGGTTCAGCTTCTTTCCAAATGACACAGATATAAAATAATGAGTAGCTCCAGAATCAAAGAGTACTTTAGCGAGTATGCCATCAATAGGTACAGTACCTGTGACTTGTTTTAGTTTTAGTTTACATGATCACACAATGTTACACAAAGTGAAAGGTTCAGGTCATACCTGTGACCACATCAGGCGATGCGACAGCATCCTCAAATGTAATAGCATAAATCTTTCCTTGCTGTAGTTGCTTCCTGGGCTTCGGACATTCCCTGAAATAATGTCCCACTTGATTGTAGTTATAGCATTTTACCCCTTCACTATTTTGCTTTTGTTGCAGTTGAGCTGCTAGAGTAGTCTTGGCTGCAGCATTGAAGCCTTAAGTATAGAAGGGTTTGAATGTCCTTGTATTCCCTCCATTGTATGAATTTCCATTTGGCCTTTTAATACCCCTATTTTGAGCAAGGTGGCTCTCCTTCTGGCTTGACTCTATTACTCGAGCAATTTGTACTGCTTCATTGTAGACCTTCTTTTCCAGTCCCAAAACATGCTCGCGAATACTTCCCCTAAGTCCCATGACGAACCTTCGGGTCTTTGTATTTTCCTCTTGCATGCTAGCGGGTGCAAAGAAAAACAGCTCCTCATAACGCTGTTTGTATGCATTCACAGTCATCTGGCCCTGATATAAACTCAAGAACTCTCTCTCCATAGAATCTCTGAAACTTCTAGGGAAATACTTCTCAAAGAATGCCTCTTATATATATCCCAGGTCAATTGGGCATGCTTTGTTAATAGATAAGTCCGTGTGGACTTCTACCAGTGGTGTGCATTGCCTTTCAGCATGAAGGCTGCACAGAGCACCTTTTCCTCTTCATTCACTGTCAGGAAACGCTCGATCAGTCGGGTGTGGTCCAGTTGATATGGAGCATAGGCCCCATACATAGGCGGGTGGTACTGGTAAATGCCTTGAGCAACCTCAGGGTTCTGCACTTGAGCCTGCATGACTGGTGTTTGAGGTGCGTGGGGTACCGTGTTACTTCCCCCGGTACTGTGCTAGCCTACCCTGCTGGCATAGGTGTCGTATGGGCAGCTGGAAAAGCCATCCCTATAGCAGCTTGCATATTGACTTGCACCTGCTGTATTTGTTGCAGCTGTTGTGCCAAGTTCATTACGGCTGTAGCCAAATCTGTAGGTGGGGTTGGCATGTTTGTAGGATTTGTCTGGCCACTAGCTACTGGTGGTGCCGTACTTAGATTCTCCTGTGCTTCATGGTTTACATGGCTGTCTTCTTCCACAGGTGTTGGTGGTGGAATTGTGTTACGGCCTCGTCTGGTCACCCTTCGCCCAGCCATTTCCTGTTCTGGTGATGGTAGTGTATGTAAACAATCATACCACATGTGAGGCAATTAATATAAGTTCTCAAATCAAAAATCCAACTATCAATATAATTTTCAAATTTTCAGATCATTCTGACAAAATACTGTATTTTCCATCGTAGGGTCGATGGTAGGGTCGGTCCTTATGCGACCCTAGGGTATGCGACCCTGAGAAACACTGTCAGCTTACTGAGAGCCTAGGGTCGATAGTAGGGTCGGTAGTTGTTCGACCCCTAGTTCTCTGTCAGATCACCGAGAGGCTAGGGTCGATGGTAGGGTCAATAGTTTATTCGACCCTAGGTCCGACCCCTAATTCTCTGTCAGATCACCGAGAGGCTAGGGTCGATGGTAGGGTCTGACGTAGGGTCGCATGTTTTGGTCAAATTCTGCGACCCTACGATCCAGAATCAGGTTTTTAAACCCGATTTTGGATTCATTTCCCATTCTTTCTCCTTCATTCCAACTCAAATCGGTTTTCTTGAGTTGCTACAGTATCGAACCCTAGTGTTTGGTGATCATATCTTCCATTCGCGACTACCACTCCGTCTCTTCAGGTATGTTCTCTATTGTTTCACATTTTTTTAGCTTTCTAAACTAGGTTTTTGCCCATTTACATTGTTTTCTTCAAATTAATTTTTTTTTAACTCTAAAAATTTAATTTTTATTGGGGGCTTTTTCTATTGGTCACCCAATGGATGAAAATCCCCAAAAATATTCGAGTTTCATCGGTTGGTTATCGAGGAACTTGAAATTTTCCGTTTCTGACCTAATTTTTGAGATTTTTCGAATTTATTGGAATTTCTTCAATTTGAATCTTTCTAAATTTAATTTTCCACTGTATGAGCCTTGAAGGATGGTTTAGAACCTATGTAAGTCCTCCTGCCCAAGTGTTTGGGTGAATGTGAGGCTTTTGACCAATTTATGCAGTTATAATGCCGAATTTTTTTGGATTTTTCACCATTACTGATCTATTATCTATTTTTCTTTGTTTTGGCAGAAAATATGGCTCTTACCAAGGTGCCTAGAGCTCATGACCCAGTTCGTTTCCGCTCCAACAAGGCTAAAGCTCAGTATGCTCGCTATGAGCGTAAGAAGGTTGAGGGGGGTCGCTGTGTGGACTTGGCTAGTCTAGCCTTGTTCAACGTAGAGGGGGCCTTTGGTGACATGGACTGGCTCCCTGTGATTACCTATGACGCTTGCACCCGTCAGGATTTGGTGAGACAGTTCTATTGCAATCTCCAGGTAGTGGGGATCGCAATGACACAAAGAGGGGTAGGGAGCTCAGGATCACAAGCTACGTCAAAGGGGTAGAGGTTTCCTTTGACTACCAGCAGTTGGCTGATCTTTTGGGCATATCAAATGATGGCCCTTTGGTATACTGTGCTCCCAGGGACACCCAGTTCCTTTCCTTGGAGAAGCGTGCTGAGATTAACAGTCAGCTTATCAGAGATGATCGCTGTGAGATGAAAGCGATCAATCTACGTCCAGAGCCTCGGATGTACTGCAAGATCATCCAGCACAACCTGATACCCCAGAGTGGACACTATGAGAGGATCTCCCAGTTGACTCAGTATGTCCTTTATTGTATTTACACTAGGCAGCCTGTCTGCCTACCATACATTATCCTGAGGACGATGATCCGTGCTACGCTGCTTGGTCAGATAGGCAACTTGCCCTATGGACGTCAGATCACTACTCTGCTCACCCCCCTAGGTGTTGATTTAGTGGATGAGAGGATTCAGGAGAGGACCTTCACATTTGTTTTGGACTGGGAGGCCATCTGTAGGATGAGTATGCGGGATGCTTAGGTCAGTGATGATGAGAGAAACGCTCTTGTGCATCCTCGTACTCATGTAGAGGTAGCAGACCTTGAGGCGGCAGCAGCAGCAGCAGCTGGAGCAGGGGTCCATGGGGGTGATGTTGAGGATGAGGATCACATGTATATGGATGTAGACGCTATACCTCCTCTATTACCTCCACATTCTACTGGAGCTGGTCCATCTTGAGCTCCTTCACACATGGCTGGTCCTTTACACCCACCGTCTGATGATATGATGGGATTACTGCGTGAGATCAGAGAGGCTCCATGTGTGACGAACTTGAGAGTGGGAGAGCTTCTAGATGCCCAATGCACGACAGATAGGAGAGTAGGAGAGCTCCTAGATGCTCAGCGCACGACTGATGGGAGAGTAGGCGAGCTTCTAGATGCTCAGTGTGCGTTTGATCAGCGGATGGCCGAGTTGACAGCTAGTATCTAGATGACCCAGACTAGGTAGCCTGGTTGACTAGAGTGTATGCTGAGGACTACGAAAAAGATCGCGAGGCACCTCCTCCTCCATCACCTCCAGCTCCATGATGTATATTTTCTTTTTATTTTCTTTGTACTATAGAGTAACTGTCCGGGTTGTGGACTGTACTCTGCTTTGGATATGTATAAACGTGCTTTTTATTTGATGAATATAAAACTTGTTCCTCCTTTATACATGCATTATTTTCTTTCTTTATTTTGTCTCAAACAACACAGGTGATTATAGTGTATTCTTATTAAAACTTTTAAATTTTATCTTAACTCAGTTCATGAACTTTTGTGGAAATATACTGGTATAATAGACAGGGCCTGAGAGCTCTGATACTAAGTTCTCACACCCCAATTCTGTACTATTCAGAACGGTGTGATGAACCGCTAATAGACCAATGGTTCAACCAGAATCTCAAATAAGCTGTGTCCGTTTGCTTAAACCATACACATCCACAACCATAATCAAAGTAAATAAACAATAACGGAAGTTTTATATATTAAATGAACTGAGAGTCTAAAGATGATAACATTAATTAAGTATTCAATTATCTCCAAAAAGATACTAAGACATAAAATAAAATATTTAATAAATTACATCTTCTGTATAAATTGAATAAAATCTAATCGAAAACACAAGAGTTGCACTCGCATGACGAATCATGCGACTCCATCATTAGTTCAACGTCCATCACCACCGCATGTCCATACATCAGAGCATTTATATATTCTTCTACTATGGTACCTGGATCATCAACTAAAAATATTCGACGTTGAAAGGGTGAGCACACATCACGGCTCAGTGAGCAAACAAAACAATGCAACAAACATATGCATGCATTCAATTCATATCTTTGGTCTGGTTCATAAGAATGCAATGTGCTATAGAAAGGTTCGGTGGCCGCCTCACCTCTATACAAAGGGTGTGTAAGCCCACCCAACGGATCAAACACCATTGTCGTCTACATCCACCCCACCATGGAATAGAGATAGAGCTAAAGTGTCCGGATCAAACACCGTATAATACTTCCCCTAATGCCCTACCCATACCAACAAGTAAGCCCCTGTTGGCGAGGGCTTGCAAACTGGGCTCGCAACTAACCAATCCTAATGTCAAATAGTGTATCCAAGCCTCACCCCAGCATCCCTCAATACGTCCATAGAGATAGAGCTAAGGCCCCCCGGTAGAGTCAGAGACAGCATGGTCCGAGACCACCTCCCCTAATGCCCTACGACGTAATAGTTCTTCTAAGGTAATGGCGATATGATGATGTTAGTGGACAAGACTTGAGTAGAGACAGGGCTAAAGTGTCTGGATCAAACACCATATAACACTTCCCCTAATGCCCCACTCACATCAAGTACACTAACCACACAAAAACATTCACGTGCCTATTCCTAGCATCATCATCATCATCATGTTATAAATAAACAAAATTAAATATGCATGAACAATATTAGCAGGAATATTGGATGACATGTGATATGCACATTATAATCATACAATTAGGGAATCATTCATGGTGTTGGACTCAGTAAAAAAAACAATTTGTTATTAGCCGATTAGTTTAGGTCTTGTTCCCTCACCTTTGATTGAGTGTAGATCCTCGTTCAAGCTTTATGAATCACCTTTAAATCACTAGAAAGGCCTAACAAGTCGATAGATTTTAATTAGAATTAATTCCAACAAATTTAGACTAGCTGAAATCATAGGGTCGCAGGTAGGGTAGCACATAGGGTCGATTACCAATCAACCCTAGGGTGTAGGGTCGGACGTGGGGTCGGTTATCAATAGACCCTACGTGCGACCACACCCTCCCTGAGACTTTTTGAGGGCATGTGATCGATCATGTGGTCTCGTAGGTCCATTCTAAGATTGTTCTATGGCTCATAACTATGAGTTTTACACACTTTCCATTGCCTATGATGATTACTTCCATGGATTCCTTTGAAACTCATCCATGGATAAATGATTTGGGTTTCTCCTAATCCTAACTTCTTCATATTCCATTCTACGCTCTTAATTTATAAAGGGAATTAGACTCATAAATTTTTGATGGGAATTAGACTCATACCTGAAGTTGGCTGAGATTCAGAGGTTTCTCTGAAGTTCCTCCTCTTCCTTAGTCGTTTCGTTAATTTTCCTTCTCTTCTTCTCTTCCTTCTCCTTTTCTTTCTCTCACTTTCAATTAGGGTTCTAAAAGGAGTGAAAGAGGTTAAGGGATGTCCTATTTATAGAGAAAAACCCTCCAAAATAAGTCCCATCGAGTTTAGGAAAGAACGCCTTGAATTTAGGAAAGTTTCTTAATTTATGATTTCTGACTGTTATCGTAGGGTCGCAGGATCCATCGACCCTACGATTTTCTAGTCATGCGACCCTAAGACTAGAAAATCATAAGTTGGACTTCTCTTGAGGTAGGGTCGACCTTATCTGTTTAGGCATGCGACTCTACCTTCATATTTACTGTTTTTGGGTCAAATTCATACTTGGTCTTGTGATTTCCTTCACGCACTTGGTCCACTTGGCTTGACCATGATAGGTAGACCTGTTACAAGGTGGTAAGACCGGTTAGTTTGATACGGGTCTTACAATACCAGCTAGCTCTACCTCCGCACTTACTGGTGTCCATGATGTGTTTCATGTGTTGATGCTAAAGAAGTACATCACTGACCCGTCACGTGCTGAACTCAGAACCTCTAGTAATAGATACAGACCTGAGTTATGAAGTAAAACCACTAGGAGTCTTGGATAGGAAGGTTTACCAGTTGAGAAATCTATTCATTGCCTACATCAAAGTACAATGGAAGAACCATCCTAAAGTTAAAGTGTCGTGGGAGAAGGAATATGAGTTTCGAGAGAAATACCCACACTTGTTCAAAGAACAAGGTAAGCCAATTTCAAGGATGAAATTCTTTTTAGTAGGGTGGAATTGAGAAACCTGCACCCAAAAATATGGGCTAATTTGAAATTTTCTCACATAATGGGTTTTCCTATGGACACTAGCCTGGCATCCTTATCATTAATGAAGTGTATGGAACTCTAGGTAAGAGTTGAAACCCTCTTTCTCTTAGTGTAGAAACTCTATTTGGGAAGAATCAGTCAAACCAACCAAGACCTGGGAATTCTGAATCAATTCAGGGCAGGCGGTTGATCAAGGAGGTCGACAAAATGGGTCGGATCGACCTTCCCTTTCGATTAACTGCTCGAGCCCAGAATTGGTCCAATTCAAGCCTAACTTTGTTGGGCATGGTTCCAATTGGTTCCTAACCACCCATAGACTTACTCAAATCATGTGGGACTTACTTTTCAATGTGTTGGAGTGTCAATTAACAACCTCCAAGCCTCCTTTATCACACTTGTACTAGGAATAGGACTCTCAAAGGAAGAGCAGTGCAACTCTAACTCTTGTATAAATTCCCTATTATAAAGTCTCTATAAACCCTAGTTGAGAACCTTAGATCCTCTAACACGTTTAGGGAGAGAAAAAGTAAAGTGGAGTGAGGTTGAAAGAATAAGAAAAGGAAGAACTACCATTGAAGGTCCTCCTTCAAGCTTCTTGCTACAAAAACTTTAAGCATAAGCTTTATGGTAACTACTAAACTATTAATTTATTACTTAGAACAACCCTTGATGATCCCATGAGGTAAAACCCAACCCCTGAGTTTGCTAGAATAAGATTTTAGAAGAAGCCATTAATGGATAATAGGTAGAACTATTAAATAATGCTTATGAAGGATGAACTAATACAGGTGATGAATGAAGGACTTTATAATGGTGTACCACATTTAATTATGATTGGGAAGTGACCAATTGTCACAACTCATTTCCGATGTATCGGTACTATAGAATGCAAAGAGATCTCTTCTTCCTATTAGGGCATAAAAAATCCCCTTTTAGGATCACATTTCATAGGATACATAAATACCAATCCATAATGTTACCAACACAAGGAATTAATTAAACCTATTCAGAGTAATTAAACAAAACAATACATATATTTCCAAATAAATCAGTAGAAGTCTTATCTCAATTCAAAAGTAGCTGACGTTTATAATTTATGAAAGAATATTTGAATTATTATTCCAAGTATAAGTATTTTCCAAGAGAATGATATGGACAACACATCCCCAATTAATTAATTTATCTAAACACTAGTAGAAATATCAAAGAATGTTCACGCATATCCATAGAAGTAGTCATCGCACTAGCAATTGGAGCTATGGACATCATCGTCGCTATCACCATGAATATCCTCCATACTAGATAGATAGTACCTCGGAGTATCAATGTAGTTACCAACGATTACACCTGCATTAACTAAAATATTGTATACACACAGGGTAAGCTCAACCACCGAGCTTAGCAAGGAAATCAGACATGCAACAAAAAAAATGCATGCAACTAACAACTACGGTCTGGTCAATAACTGTAAGTGCCAGCTCAAGATAGTCTACACATGGAGTCTCTGGCTGCACGGGTCATCCCCATCCGAATGAATACCACCTCACTCAGCGTACAGTACCATCCCCCATGTATGGGTCCATCGTTATGGTACAAGCCCGTATTATGCCAGCCACTTGCCCACAACTCATCCCAAGCTTGTATTACGTCAGCCACTTGAGGAGATGGTAATCCCATTAGTCGACTCGCCCGGCCACCCGTATTAAGCCAACTATGGGGAGCAACGTAGCTATGTTCATACCACCGTTTTATTGAACCCATGCCATTATATAAACCCCTAATGGCTAGGGGAACAATTATACGAGATATTAATGTTTAACTAACCATGTCCACCTAATTAGCCATATTACTATACCATAATGTCACCAAGCTTCCGACCCCGTTTGAGCCCCCACATAGGACATCGTGACTTGGCTAAATTACATGTGATCAATGTAAAGTAGTGCCAGAAAGAAGTGGTGCAAGCATCCCATACCGTCCACCTTCCTCCTAACTGACTTAACTAGACATCATGAATGTGAAACCCACACCAAAAAATATGGGCTAATTTAAATTCTTCTCACATAATTGGTTCTCTTGTTGACACTAGCCTAGTATCCCTATCATTAGTGGAGTACATGGAACTCTAGTTAAAATCCTTTATCTCTTGGTATAGGAACTTCGTTTGGAAAGAATCAATTGAACTAACCCAAGACCTAGCCATTCTGAATCAATTCAAAGTAGGTGGTTACCAAGGTGGTTGGCAAAAATGAGTTGATTGACCGCCCCTGAGTGATCGACCGCATGAACCCAAAATTGGGCTAGTATGAGTCTAATTTAATTGGGTTTGCTTTCAAATGGTTCCTAACCACCCTTGATCGTTTCAAATCATGTAGGACCTACTTTTGGATGTGCTGGAGTGTAAATTAACAACCTCTAAGCCTCCTTTATTTCATTTATATTAGGAATAGGACTCTCATGAGAAGAATTACAGTGCAACTCTTACTCTTGTATAAATTCCTTAATAAGAACTTCTAAGAACCCTAATTGAAGACATTAGAACCTCTAACACATTTGGAGAGAGAGAGAAAGAGAGATAGAGAGAGAGGGAGAGGGAGAGAGAGAATGAATTGGAGTAAGTTGAAGGAAGAAGAAGAGGAAAAACTACCATTGAAGGTCCTTCCTTAAACTTCTTTATACAACTGTGTTGGCATAACCATTGAGGTAAGCCTAAAAATGATTCTTACATTATTTAGATTGAACCCTAATGATCTCATGAGGTAAAACCCAACCTATGATCATGTTGGAACAAGATTCTAGAAGACCCTCAATGAATATCAGGTAAAATTTATCAAGAATGCTTATGATAGATAAATTGATGCAAATAGTTAAAGTAGGACTATATAATGATGTATAACATTCAAAAATGATTAGAATATGTCCATTAATGTTTTAAAGATGCTTAAAAATACTATGGGATGGCCCTTGACCCTGTGCCTTGGAGAAAGGACTGAAATTGAATCAGTTAGAGCTCTTTGGTGCGAGGTGGTCTACCAAGGAGGTCGACTAAAGTGAGATGATCAACTGCCTCTACTGTCGTCGATCGCATGACTTTCAGAGAGGTGTATCTTTGGTATTTTTTACCCCAATTGACTATTTGGACTCTATTAATCATCCCACACCTTAAGGATGACATAATGAACATGTTAGAATGATTGGACTGAGTAGAATGTGCTCCAAAGTGTATAGGCACGTGTGGTTGCAAAGCCAAAATGCAATGTCATGAACTATACTTGCATATAACCTACGAGAATAGGATTCTATCCTAACCAATGACTTGAACCCATCATAAAACTCCGGTAGAAGCAACCCTATAGGGGTGCAAGCCTTTGGAATCCATCTACGCCAAAATTCTTAGGCGGTTGACAAAACTAAGATGATCGACCACCATAGCTGATTAACCACCTCATTATAGCAAGCCTATTTTTGTTGTATTTTTAACCGTGGACTTTCAGACTTAATCAAGTGACCCTAAGACATGTTCCTAAGACTAATGAGGATACCCTAGACCTAATGAAAGTGAGATTAAATAATCATAGG
Organism: Protea cynaroides; assembly: GCA_028583415.1. Lineage (NCBI taxonomy): Eukaryota > Viridiplantae > Streptophyta > Magnoliopsida > Proteales > Proteaceae > Protea > Protea cynaroides. Next base: position 49,221,620 of record CM053276.1, read on the forward strand.
TAACATTCAAACCTTAACTATAATAGGTAAGCTGATGTAGGAAAACAAGGAAATGGACTCTGTTTGCCACAGAGTAATATATTAGCTCACCAGATTCAGGTGAGGGATTAGTACATGTTTTATTTTCTTATTTTTATGCACATGTGCTTACTACTTGTTTGGATTATTGTGTGTTAACATGCCATCCAATAACTGTGATAACTGTTCTTGCATTTGCATATTATAACTAAATATTGGATTGGTTGTTTATGGAATGTTTAATAACATGTGGATGTTTGATAACATGATTGTTTATCATTAGCTTGTATCCTAGTGGATTTGGATAATTAGAATTGGATGGTTTATCTTGGTCGATTAAGCTAGGATACGGGTACTTGCATTAGTAATATTTCTTGGTTTAGGTTTCAATATCCTATGTTAGGCAACCCTTGCCAATAGGGGTTTAGGTATTGGCATAGGCTTATTGTGGACTAACTTTGGATGGGCCTCTTTCGTAGTTTGAGCAGGGAAATGAACAGGGTTAGGAACTAGCCTCTAGTGTCTCAGATGAGAGTTAGGGATGAGTCTGTTTTATGTGCTTACCTATTAAGGATTGGGCGATGTGTACCCAGTAAAGTGGTTGAGGTGTAAAATATGATGCCAGGATAAAGCCTATGATGGGGGAATGCTAGTATGATGCCAAGTTGGTATACTTAGGTTGTATTCTTCATTCTTTGGGTAATATTTCACATGAGGTGAGGAGCCAAGTGTGTTGAATTCGCCTCACCCTGCTTGAGTATTCGTCATTAGTATTTTGGTGCAATGCTACTTGTGCATGCTTATTCATAGACCATTAACCTTAATAAATTATTCATGCATTGTATGGTTGTGTGTGTTAATTTCTCATTGAGCATGTGGTTTTGCTCACCCTTGTACGTACACATTTTTTTAAAATCTTTTACAGATAACTTAGCTGATAATGATATGATTGAAGATGAAGAACCTAAAGAAGATTCACTTGATTCTTCATGTGAATGTGATTATCTTTATGGTTAGGAGATAATAATTCTAAAGAATAAAAGACTTCTCTATCTGAGAGAGAATATTATATTAGTAGTATTTTACTTAGGACAAAATTTAATTTTGTTTATTTGTTTGTTCCGGGCATTATTTGACCCGTGAGTTTTTTTTAAGTATTCAGTACTTGGTATTATGTTATTTATGTCTTGGTTTGAAGGAAGATAAACCTTTATTAAATAAAATACAATTAGACTTGTTTAAATGGTTCTTAGTTATTTGATTATGCTATTAATTGATTTGCACATGAAATTCCCATAATCTATGTTGCAGTTAACAGAAGAGTTGTGATATGTTATGACTGTGAATGGATCTTGGTATGGTAGTACTTGCACAGCAAGGAAACCTTGGTCATACCAAAATGCTAGAGTTTGGGGATGTGACAAAAGATGGCATCGGAGCAGTTTACTTTGTATACGTACACAACTGCAATCAGACTAAGTTGAACCAAAACTGGTTAGGATTAAATAAAAGCTTATAAGAAAACAATAATAAGCACTTGTTGGCTGAGACAATTGCATAAATTATAAAAAGATCATAATGTACTAATGTTCAAACATCTCGATTTTCATTACTAAATGATATTTGTTACAAAATAAAGTGTAGATCACAACCCGATCTATCACTCGCGAAACAAAAGAAAAGAAAAGTACATATAGAAGGGAAAAATAAATTATGAACTAAACCGAAAAAAGGAAAAAGTGTAATGAAAACTATCAACTCCCACCAGTTGGAGGAAATACAAAGCTTGTAACCCTCATGGCCTCCCGCATCTGATGGACCTCATCTTTAAGTCCGTGGATGACATTGTACAAGTCCTCTATCAATACTGATGGAATACCTCTACCCTCAGTGACAGGTGTACCCTGCTACTGAGTAACCCCTGCATCATCTGTGTCATCGTCATCATCGTCATCCTATGCATTATCATCTGAACTGGCAAAATCTATAGGAATATCCTTTGTTTGTGCACCCTCTGCAGCCATCGCTACAGCGTTTTCCTCTACCCCTTCCTCTGCAAGTCCCCCGAAAGCAATAGGAGCGATAACTGGTGGTAGAATAGCCTCCAACTCATTGTTGCTCAGAACCGCATCCTACAACCCGTACATGTGGTCCAGTGCATGCCAGCCAAAATAGGAGTGCACTGACCTCTCCACTCCCTCGTCAGCGAAGTTGTCAATGCCCATCTCCATGAATAGCCTTGTTAGTAGACGACCATATGGCAAGTTCCTCACACCACCATATGTAGTAACTATCTTCGTCCTTATTAGAATATAGGGCAAGCATAACTGGAAACTAGTACAGATGCAGTAAGTCACATACTCGTTGAAGCTCACAATAGCCTCCCTATGTCTGCTCCTAGGGATGATGTTATGCTGAATGATTTGACTATAGAACCTCAAAATTGGGTGATACCCAAACTCGACATGCCTACCTCTCGGTATATGCAATGGCCTCCAGATCTCCTGCCTGAAGTCTCTAAAATGAGATTAGAAGAAGAACCCAGCCCAACGTATACACAGTCGCCTGCCGTACAAACATGTAACTACTCCGCCAACTGACAGACATCGAAGGATAAATCCTGGCCATTCACCCTACTAGATGTCCTCAAGCCCAGATCAAAATGCTCATCCTTGAGATGAGTCTCTACTAGAAGATTACAGTAAAATAATCTGACCAGATTAGTTCTGGTGACTACCCTATACCTACGAACTGGGTCCCAGCCTAATGCAGTGAAAGCCTCACCCACTGTAAAGCGTCGTAGCCTCTCAAAGTCTAAAAACCTTCCATACTCAATGGAAGCATGCTGAAATCTGGGCTAATCATCTTATTTAGCCCGAGAACGGAACCTGTGAGCATCAAAAGCTGGCGGTCTAACCATTTTGCTGCAAAACACACAAGAATGAAAATTGTGTAAGGAACTAAGTGAAGCAAAATTTTGGATGAACAAAAAGTATTTATAACGGGATGACGCAGTTGAATTAATTACAAACTAAGTAAAATAAGCTTCATTGGAAATTTCGATTATAATGCATCAAATAACTGACATAGGAAATATGGAATACGTATTGATATGTGAAAAAGAGATTCTAAATGGCTAGAAATGTTCTAAAAATGTCATAGAAGGACTGTTTTGATATTTGAAGAATAGGAAATCAATAAATTGTTGGTTTGATGCAATTTTATGAAATATGGGAAAAACCGATATGGGAAAAACTTGAAGTTAACAAATATGATAAAAAAAAAACCATATTTGATTAGTTAAAAACATCCTAGGAACTTCTCAATGTGATTTGCAATGAGTTATAGCAAGTTACATGAAGCAAATAGGAGTTAAATTGAAAACGTAGGTATATATCAAACCAAATTGGAAAAATTTTGATATGTTAATGGTAAGCATACCTTGGGTGAAGTTTAAACTTTGGAATGAGAGTGAAAGGAATGAATTTGACCAAGAAAGTGTTTAGGAATGGTCTCTAGCCCTTCTTTCCTTCTCTACCTTGTTTGAAATGAGAATGAGAGGGAAAATGACCACTCTCGGCCCTTTTAAATCTAGTTTTCGAGTTAGCTGGTCGATAAAATTGAGTTGATCAACCACCAGTTCTGATCGACCACCTCGATTGACCACCTGCTGGTAGAAGACTGTTTGAGTTATTTTTGGAATTTTTTCATCATGAAACCTATTGTTGCATGCTCTAATATGATTATGAAGTGAACTAAAGTGATAGTTAATCAAAAGAGCATAATTTTGGATTGGAATAACGTGTTGTTACTGGTAAATACTGATATGTTGTACATGAATTGACAACAGCTTTGTCAATGGCACCCAGTTTTTTTGGCAATCGTCAGAATCCAGGTGATGACCAAAATTCTAGGGACATCACCCCTTTGCTTGTTGCCATTGGAAACGTTCCACCTCCTCCACTTCCCCCTGTGAGGACTAATGCTGACCTAGCAGTTATCATTGGAAATTTGGCAAGATCCATGGAACAACAACGGCAGTAGCAACAATTACAATGGTAAACAATGAATGAACTCATTGCGGTTTTACAACAAACCCCTGTGCAAATCAGAGTCCCTCATACGTCGGCAGCCACTACTGTGCTATTACCTCTTGGATTAAATGCAAATGTGCCAACCACTACAATTTGCCATCCTACAGGGTTGCCATAGCCAATTCACCGTATCAATTTGGGAGTTCTTGTTGCCCCATTTCTGAATGAAGTCGCTTAGGCCGAATGCTCTAGATTGCTAGAAAGGTTTCAGAAGATGAAGGTGCTGAAATTAATAGGTATGGGTGATAACCAACTACAACTTGTAGTCTAGATGTAGTCTATTGAGAAGTGTTTCAAGATGATGGTACTGACTGATGAATAGCGTATCCTTTGTGCAAGTCATATGATGGAAGGTGAACCCTACACTTGGTGGAAATTAAACCAGACGATTCTTGCAACCTTGAACCCCATTGTGACTTGGGCTATGTTTAAGGAAGCATTCTTCATTGACTACTTCTCTAGAAGCTTCCATGATAAGAAGGAGAAAGAATATCTGAGTCATTATCAAGGCTAGAAATTTGTTTAGGATTACCAGACTGAATTCAAGTCACTCTTTCATTTTGCCCCGGCTTGTATGCCTACTGAAGAAGCTAGGGCAAGAAAATTCTTCAAAGGCCTTCGCAGAATAATCCGAGCCACTGTCGAGACTCGTGGACATACAAGCTATGCAAAGTGTGTCCAAACTGCCAAGATAGTAGAAGATGCCCTTCCGGACAGCTATCAAGCAAAGAATGGTTTTGGTAAGAAGTTTACAACTACTCATGAGAAGAAAATCACCAAGAAGCCATTTAGCGCAAGTTTAATAATAAGAGTCCAGCCACTATAAAGACTGCTACAAAGTCCTCTACAAATACTACTCCTACTAGACCAATCAAGTGTTACAACTGTTAGTAGATTAGTCATATCAAGTCTAATTTCCCAAAACTTACCAATGGGTCGCAGGGCAAGGTATTTGCAATGTCAGCTGAGGAAGTAGAAGGAGCCCCTAGTGTAGTGATAGGTATTCGTTATTCCAATATTGTGATTATTTTGATACTACTGCATGCATACGTATGTGTTAATGTATGGACTATACACATTAAGCACATTTAGGATATCTGATCACCTGGCTCGAGTTGTATTTGATTCTAGAGCCACTCACTCATTCTTGTCACCCAATTTTGCTAAGAAGTTGTCCATGGCTGTGAAGCAATTAGTATTTGAATTAGTTGTACGAACGCCACTAGGAATGGAAGTAGTACAAGTAGAGTACTATGGATCATGTCAAGTTCAACTAAAGGATCAGAATTTGAATGTTAATTTGATATAACTCAATGTGTCAGATTTTGATGCTATTTTAGGCATGAACGGGCTCTCCATCAACCATGTCACACCCCAATTATGGACAAACCAATGGTGTGATGAACCGTCATGAAAACCAACGGTTCAAACCAAGATCTCGTATAGGCTATGCCAACCATGTTAAACCAAAACACATTCCACAGTGATAATAAGAGATATTTGAGTACATAAAGGAAGTCTTATTAATAATGAACTGAGGCCTACATGATAAATAATTAAATGATCCAGTTATCTTCAATTAATCAAAACATAAATAATACATATTACAAGTATTAAAATATGAAAGTTAAACACTAAGTGTAACCACGGTGGAAACACATGCTTGATGAGTCTTGGTCACCCTCCAGCTTGCACATCCATAGCCGCTACATGTTCACACGTTGGTGCATCGATATAATCTTTGACAGTAACACCTGCAATAGCAGAAACTAAAAAGAATTATGTGCGTGAGGGTCAGCTCTCCAACATGAACTCAATGAGTGAACAAAACAATGCAATAAACATATGAATGCATTCAATTATCTTTGGTTTGGTTTTTAAGTTTGCAGTGTGCTATAGAAAGGTTTGGAGGCCCCCGCACCTCTATACACGAGTATATGAATCTGCTCAATGGATCAAACACCATTGTCGTCCCACATGCACCCACCATGGAATAGAGATAGAGCTAAAGTGTCTGGATCACACACCGCCAATACTTCCCCTGATGCCCTACCCATACCAACATGTAAGCCCCTGCTGGCGAGGGCTTGCAAACTGGGCTTAAAACTAACCAATCCTAATGTCATATAGTATATCCAAGGTTTTACCCCAGCATCCCTCAATACATCCATAGAGATAGAGCTAAGGCCCCCCGACATAGTCAAAGATTACACGGTCCGAGACCACCTCCCTTGATGCCCTATGACGTAATAGTTCTTCTAAGGTAATGACGATACGACGATGTTAGTAGACAAGACATAAGTAGAGAAAGACCTAGAGTCTGATGACCAGGATGAACCACAATGTCACGTCCTCCCCCTGATGCTCTACTAGCATCAAGCACACTAACCACACACACATAATCACATGTCTATTCTTAGCATCATCATAATCATTATATTATAAATAAACAGAAATAAATATGCATGAGCAGTAATAGTAGGAATATTAGATGACATGTGAGATATACATTACAAGCATACAAGCATAGAGTCAATCATGTCATTGGACTCAATAAAGTAAACAATTTATTATTAGCTAGTTAGTTTAGGTTTTGTTTCCTCACCTTTGATCGATGTTTGTTCCCCTCCCAAGCTTTGAAAGTCACTTTGAATCTATTAGAAACCTAAACAATTAATGTATGTAAGTTAGGGTTCATGTAAGACCCGCAAGCCACGAACCCGGCCTAACCTTATATTTTGTGTTGGGACCCATCTACATATCATGGTCGAGCCAAGTGGACCAAGTGTGTGAAGAAAAACCAAGACCCAATATGAAAATTTACTCAAAAATAGTCAAAATGAGGGTAGGGTCACAGGTTTTAACAGACAGGTCCGACCCCCCCCATCGACCCCCCCATCGACCCGTGACTAGGGGACGCAGGGGGTCTATGAATTGTCCGACCCCCCCCCATCGACCCCCCATCGACCCCTGGTAATCGGGAAAAACAACACGAACCGAAAATTAGGAAACTTTCCTAATTTCAATTGAAACCTTTCCTAAACCCAATGGGACTTATTTTGGAAGGTTTTACTCTATAAATAGGACGTCCCTAAGCCTCTTTCACTCCTTTTACAACCCTAATTGGATTGAGTGAAAGAGAAGAGAAGGAAGAGAAGGAGAAGAGAAAGAGAATTAAAGAAGAAGACCAAAGAGGAGGAAATTCAGAGGAAACTCTGAATCTCAGCAAACCTAAGGTATGAATACATTCACCATGATTTATTTAAGACCATAGAATGGTTTATGAAGAGGGTATAACTTAGAAGAAACCCAATCACCCATCCATGGTTAGGTTTCAATGGAAACCATGGAGGAGATCATTGAAATCATGTAGGTGAATAAAGAATAGTTCTAAACCATAGAACATGTATGGAATGGATTATAGAAGCAACCCATAGGACCCCAAACATGAATGAATGGACGAAATTTGATATTTTTGACTCAAACCATGGGGGGTCGCACCTAGGGTCGATGGAAACTCCGACCCTAGCATCGACCCCCAGTATTCGGGAAGTTCAGGAAAGGAGGGGTAGCACCTAGGGTCGATGGAACCTCCGACCCTAGGCATCGACCCCCAGTTAACAGCAAGCTGTAAAAATTAGAATAAATTCTAATTAAATTCTATCGACTTTGTTAGGTCTTCTAGCAATATAATATTGATATAAAAGTGATTCTTAAGGCTTGAAAAGAGGATCTACAAATAAGCAAAGGTGAGGGAACAAGACCTAAACTAATTGGTTAATAACAAACTATTTTTATTTCTTGAGTCCAATACCATGATTGTGATATGCGTGTGTGCTTGTAATGTGCATTCAACATGTCATCCAATATTTCTATTATTACTGTTCATGTATATTTAAATTTATTGATTATAACATGATGATGTTGATGATGGTAGGAATAGGCATGTGAATGTTTGTGTTTGGCTGGTGTACATGGTGCGGGTAGGGATGGTATCAACCAGTACTTCGATGCCGTTCTCATCGGGGTATATTGTGCCATGGTCTATTCAAGTCATGTCCACTAAGCAAGTGTTAGTGTGCTTGATGCGAGTGGAGCATCAGGGGGAGGATGTGACATTGTGGTTCAGCCTGGTCACCAGACTCTAGCTCTATCTCTACTCAAGTCTTGTCCAATAACATCGTCGTATCGTCATTACCTTAGCGAAACTAATATGTCGTAGGGCATCAGGGGGGGAACGTGGCATTGTGGTTCATCCTGGTCACCAGACCCTAGCTCTATCTCTATGGATGTATTAAGGGATGCTGGGGTGAGGCCTTGGATACATTGTTTGACATTAGGGTTGGTTAGTTGCGAGTCCAATTTGCAAGCCCTCGCCAACAGGGGCTTACGTGTTGGTATGGGAAACCGGTGCAGCCATGCCATTTTCATGGGGTGTATATTGTCCATAGTGGGTGCATGTGGGGCGACAATGCCGTTTTCATTGGGCATTTCCACACACTCGTGTATAGAGGTGCGACGGCCACCTATCCTTTCTATAGCAAACTTTAAACCAGACCAAAGATATGAATTGATTGCATGCATATGTATTGTTGCATTGTTTTGTTTGCTCACTGAGCCGTAATGTGTGCTCACCCTTTTGAATTCGAATAGTTTTAGTTGATGATGTAGGTACCACCATTGAAGATTATATGAACGCTCCTGTGTACGGGCATGTGGCGACAATGGAAGCTGAAGACTTAGTGGATATGCATGACTCCTCATGCGAGTGCAACTCATGCGTATTTGATTAGATTTTGTTTAGATTTTATTAAAGACATGTAATTGATATTTATTTAATTATGTCTCAGTTGATTTAACAATAAATTGATATTTATTTATGGTTATCAAAGTTAGATTCTCAGTACATTTACTATAAAACTTTCGCTATTATGTTATTACCTCTGATTAATGTGGAATGTGTTTTGGTTTATCATATGTGGGATAGCCTATTGTGAGATCTTGGTTGAACCGTTGGTTTATTGACGGCTCATCACACAATTCTGATTAGTGTGGAATTAGGGTGTAACAACTTGGTATCAGAGCTCTCGTAGGCCTTACCCATTAAACCTGAATACTACCACTGGAGTCCATGAACTGAGTTAGGATAAATTAAAAGCTTTAATACAAACACACCATAAGCACCTGTGTTGGTTGAGACAGAACTTAACAAGACAATAATGTACATATAAAAGGTGGAACCATATATATACACTCAAACAGAAAGAGAAGACCAAAATTTATCCTGATAAACAAATAATATAGGGTATCATCTATAAGTCGGGCAGTTATCTAGGAATACAAAGGATATAGTACAGTAAGAAGAAGGAAGCATCTGTAAAGTAGAAAAATTGAATGTCGAGTTGGTACTCACAAGATGTGAAACTCGACGTATGAAAAAGGAAGGAGAAAATGACTAGTAATTCCTAATTCCCTGCAAAGGTAAAGGGAAAGGTTTCGAGCTAAATCCAAACAGAGATAAGAGAATAATGGCCACACATTAAGAATAAGAGCAACTATAAAGAAGCTAAAGCTATACTCCTGGGTGATGTGGAGACTCAGAGTGAGATCCACTACAAGCTGATCTATTGCCCACTAAGCAAGAAGAGGATGTTGCAACTTGACCACACCACTATCTGGGTCGAGAATGGGTAATGAAAACTCTTCTAAGTAGATGCTAAATAATGATAATTAGATTAGAGCAAATCAAAAGAGGTGAACAACTAGGCCACTCCAGCCAATCACCTGGACTACCAAGTACCTTAGCCATAGTTGTCATAAACTTGACCCAATAAAATACAAGAGCAACAACAGATGAGACCGACTATGCAAGTTGCTATGTAAATCACTACCCAAGTTGTTGATGCTACATCAACACCTCCGGGTCAAACCAAGTACGGTTCCAATTGGTAGCATCACTGTACCCCAACACCTGTTAACTATAACACAGTGCCTACCACACAACAAGTCCCAGTAATGCACACCCCAATGCAGAAGTTTGGTGCACAACAAGTAGTGTATCAAGGTTGTTAACCTTATCAGCCACCGATGTATGGGATAGTTGCATCATGATAGAATAATCCAATAAGGATTGAAGAATGTCTTCTGAAGATGATACCTCGGACATTTTCATAAACGGATCAAATCTATTATGGCCATATATCTAGATAGGTTTATATAGGATGCGGTGCATTATTGATTTACTCTTATGATTATAGAGGATGCACATACCAGATTTTAATTTCTCGGGCCTTGACAGGATACCTTCTTGATTTAACCTGTCAATTGGAGTTATAAATATTGTTTCTTTAGTATTAGTCCTGATTATACTAGTCTGAACCATTCTCATGATGAACAACATGAACAGAGATATGAATTGAATGAATAGTTAAATGTTTAATCATGTTGAGCGTACATCTTCTGATTTATACCTGATTTACTGATGTATGAAAGCTTCTCCAGATTTACTCTTGTAGTGCGTTGACCAATGGCATTATATACTCGGGAACCTGACAGAGAACCAAGTGTCACACCCTAGGTTAGACATACTCCGACCCCCCCCCCATCGACCCCCGACTCTCGGGAAAAATGGATGATTTCCCAGGGTCGGATACTGAGGGTGGGATACCCATCGACCCCCACCATCGACCCTGCATAGAAAACATAGTATTTTTCACTGAATGATCAAAATTTTTTTTTGAAAATATCATTGCTTAGTGTATCCAAATATGAGAATGAAGAATATAATGATTGCCTCACGTGTTCTATGAATTTTCAGACACTACACCACCAGAATAAGAAATGGCTAGGCGAAGAGGAAACAGACGAGGACGAAACCAAATCCCACCACCACTGGTAGATGAAACCAGTCATGAAATTCCTGAAGTACCTTAGCTCTATCTCTATGGATGTATTGAGGGATGCTGGGGTGGGGCCTTGGATACATTGTTTGACATTAGGGTTGGTTAGTTGTGAGCCCAGTTTGCAAGCCCTCGCCAACAGGGGCTTACGTGTTGGTATGGGCAACCGGTGTAGCCATGCCATTTTCATGGGGTGTTTATTGTCCATGGTGGGTGCATGTGGGGCGACAGTGCCGTTTTCATTGGACATTTCCACACACTCGTGTATAGAGGTGCGGCGGCCACCTATCCTTTCTATTGCACATTGTAAACTTTAAACCAGACCAAAGATATGAATTGATTGCATGCATATGTATTGTTGTATTGTTTTGTTTGCTCACTGAGCCGTGATGTGTGCTCACCCTTTCGAATTCGAATACTTTTAGTTGATGATGCAGGTACCACCGTTGAAGATTATATGAACGCTCCTGTGTACGGGCATGTGGCGACAATGGAAGCTGAAGACTTAATGGATATGCATGACTCCTCATGCGAGTGCAACTCATGCGTATTCGATTAGATTTTGTTTAGATTTTATTAAAGACATGTAATTGATATTTATTTAATTATGTCTCAGTTGATTTAACAATAATTTGATATTTATTTATGGTTATCACAGTTAGATTCTCAGTTCATTTACTATAAGACTTCCGCTATTATGTTATTACCTCTGATTAATGAGGAATGTGTTTTGGTTTATCATATGTGGGATAGCCTATTGTGAGATCCTGGTTGAACCGTTAGTTTATTGACGGTTCATCACACCATTCTGATTAGTACGGAATTGGGTTGTGACAGTTCAAGTTTACCAAGTTACAGTAATAAGAAACATTGTTTGGTCTCTAAATATGGTTGTTGTTATCTTGTGGTCACACGTGTGGTCAAACCTGTAGTGGCAATATATGAGACCACATACAGTGTGGTATGACCCTGTGGTCGCATGTTATGCCACCACCCCCAACACCGCACCTTTCCTGGGAACTTCCCAAATAGCTATGATCGATCCTCTGGTCACCCTTTGGTCGACTACAGGCTGAGACCACATGATGTTTTGTTGATTTTACTTCTCATATGAGTTCTTCCTCATGGCTCATCAATGCGATTTACCCTAAGATCATTATATGGCCTCTAATCATAGTTTTTCCCTCATCTGTTATCCCTAACCTATTTTCTATGATTTCCCCATGAAAAACGTATAACCAAATCATTGTATTAGGTTCCATACATCAACTTGAAAAGTACCTATTCTATCTGATCTACCCTACAGAGTCAAGTCCATACCTTAAGCTTGTTGTAGGGAGCTAGAAACTTCTCATGCAAAATCTTCCTCTCAGCTTTCTTCTCCAAATCTTGTTCTTCTCCTTCTCTTCCTATCTCTCTTTTCCTCTTAGGTTTAGAGTTTCAATTTGGGTTCTAAAAGAGTAAGAGAGACTAAGGAACGTCCCTTATATAGAGGAAAACCTCCATATAGAGTCCTACTTTAATTAGGAAAGAGATCCCTTAAGTTTTGGAAAGTTTCCAAAACTCGAAGTTAGTTCAGCATCATGTGGTCGCACATGGGGTCACAGTATCCGTTGACCACACGACTCAAAACTGCGACCACGCATATCAGATTCGAGTGGTCTCAATATTCTAAGGTGTGGTCGACTACACCTGTTTAGGTATGCGACCACACGTCTCAATTGGATGATTTTTTGTTCGAATTACATACCTATACTTGTGATTTCTTCACGCACTTGGTCTGCTTGGTCCGACCATGATAGGAAGACCTAATACAAGGTGGTAAGACCGGGTTAGTAAAGTACGGGTCTTACAACTCCACCACCCTTAAAAGAAATTTCATCTTTGAAATTTACATGTACAGATCATACAACTTCCCCCTCTTATATAAATTTTGTCCTCGAAATTAATACATACCTTTCGAGCTGAAAAGGTGAGGATATTTCTTTCACATAGCATTTTCTTCTTTCTATGTGATTTCTTCCACATCTTGGCCTCTCCAATTAACTTTAACATAGTAGATGTCACGGTTGCATAGACATTGATCCTTCCGGCTAGTAATTTCAAATGGTACTACTTCAAACATCAAATCTTCAGTTAAACCTGGTGAATCCACTGTTAGGACGTGTGTTGGATCTCGGATGTACTTCTTCAGTAACGAGATATGAAATACATCTTGCACACTAGACATGGATGGGGGTAGTGCTAACTGCTAACTAATACGCCACCTTTCGATGTTTAGCTAGAATTTCATATGGCCCGACATGCCTCAGACTTAATTTTCCTTTCTGTCCAAACCGTTTTAAGCCTCGCACAGGTGATATTTTCAGGAATACTCTATCACCCACGACGAACTCAAGGTCTTGGCATCGATTATCTGCATACTATTTCTGACGATTATGAGTTGTTCTAACTCTTTCCATGATTATGTCGACTTTGCAAGTTTCTTTTACAAATTTAGGGCCTACAATTCTTCGCTCTCCGACTTCGTTCCAAAACAAAGGGGTTTGACATTTCTACCATACCATGCTTCATAGATGAAGTCTATATGGTAGCTTGCTAGTAAAATTAATCAATGGCAACTTCTCAACTCAAGCTCCTTTAAAAAAAAATAGTTTCACAGGCTTGGAGAATACCTTCTAGGCTCTATATAGTCCGCTCTGACTGTCCGTCGGTTTGAGGATGAAATGCAGTGTTAAACTCCAACTTTATTCCCATCATTTTTTGTCTCTCCTAAAACTTTAAGGTAAAACATGAGCCTCTAACTGACACTATGCTCTCAAACATAACATTCAATTAGATTATAATATCTACATATAGCTTAGCTAGCCACTCCAAAGTACACCGAGATCGTATAGCAATGAAACGAGCCGTCTTTATAAGACGATTAACTATCACTCAGACTGCATCAATAGATCTAAGAGTCAGTGGTAAACCAGTGATGTAGTCCATTGTAATCCAGTTCCACTTCTAAACTAGCTCCGATAGTGGTTGTAGTAAGCCTATTGGTCTTTGTTTTTTAGCCATCACTTATCGATAGTTTAGACACTAGAACATGCACTATGCCACATCTGTTATCATTCTTCTTTATCAGTACAATCTCTTCTGGTCGTGATACATCTTTGTACTTCTTGGATGTACCGAATAGGCAGTCGTGTAGGCTTCCTTCATTAGTCTGTGTTTGATGTCTAAGTCTTCACTTTTAGGAACACACACCCTTCCTTTGTATCTTAATGTCCTATCAGAATCTGAGGTGAAGTCAGGAACATCCTTCCTTTATCAAGGACTTCTTGTACTATTCTCAGATAAGGGTCTAATTGAATAGCTATCTTCACTTTGTCTATCAGATCAGGTACAATCTTCAATGTAGCAAACATGTTTGAAAATCGAAATCACGAACTGCTCACTGTTGCAGTTGAATACTCTTTCTGTGTCACACATTGTAGCATTTGAGCTGGCTTCTTCCTAAAATTTTGTCATAGCTTTCCTGCTTAATGCATCCACAACCACATTAGCCTTTCCTGGATGATACTGTTTGTCACAAACATAATCCTTTAGCAACTCCAGCCATTTCCTCTGTCTCATGTTTAACTCCTTCTGATTGAAAAGATGAGTGAAACTTGTATGATTTGATTTAACTTAGAATTTCACTCCATACAAATAGTGTCTCCATATCTTGACAGCATGTATCACTACTGCCAATTCCAAGTCATGGGTTGGGTAATTCTTCTCATGTCTCTTTAATTATCTGGAAGCATATGCAACTACTTGTTCTCGTTGCATAAGCACACATCCCAAACCTGATCTAGACACATCAGTGTACAAGATAAATGGTTCTCTTAGAATTGGAATAGTCAAGATGGGAGCTGATATTAATCTTGTCTTCAATGTTCAGAAGCGTTCTACACATTCGTTGGTCCAAACAAAATTTTCTCCTTTCTTAGTTAGACTGGTGAGGGGTACGGTGATTTTAGAATAGTCTTCTACGAATCGTTGATAATATCCAGCTAAACCTAAGAAACTTTTAATTTTAGCAACATTCTTGGGTCCTTTCCATTTTACAATGGCTTCAATCTTACTAGGATCTACTTTGATTCCTTCTGTGGATACCACATGACCTAAGAATTGGACTTCTTTTAACCAGAACTCACATTTCTTGAATTTTGCATCAAGCTTTTCTTTCCTTAGTCGATGTAAAGCTGATCTAAGATCTGATGCATGAGTTACCTCATCTTTGGAGTATATTAATATATCATCTATGAATACGATAGCCGAGGTGTCCAACATGTCATGAAACACCCGGTTCATAAGTTCCATAAAAGATGCAGGTACATTGTTAATCCGAAGGACATTACTAAGAACTCATAATGTCCATATCGGGTCCTAAATGCTGTCTTTGGAATGTCACCATCCTTGATCTTTAACTGATGATAACTAGACCTAAGATCGATCTTGGAAAACACCTTTGCTCCTTGCAGCTGATCAAATAAATCATCAATTCGAGGTAGGGGATATCGATTCTTGATCGTGAGCTTGTTTAGTTCCCAATAGTCTATACATAATTTGACACTACCATCCATCTTCTTAACAAGTAAGACAGGTGCTCCCCAAGACGATATGCTTGGTCAGATAAAACCCTTGTCTAGTAAATCCTATAGTTGTACCTTCAGTTCCTTCAATTCGGTAAGAGCCATTCTATAGAGTGCCTTAGATGCAGGTGCTGTCTCTGGTAACAAGTTGATAACGAACTCAGTGGCACAATCAGGTGGCAACTCAGGTAAGTCTCTTGGAAATACATCAAGGAATTTACGCATCACATTAATATCTTTCATCTATGATACTTATTTAGTAACTTCTACCATAGATACCATATATCCAACTCCTTTCTTTTCAATGCATCTCTTGGCCTTTAGTGCAGATAGGATGAGCTTCAGCATCCTAAGCAATATGCTTCCAATAAAACCAAATTATGTGCCATCTTTGCTCTCAAATGATAACCTCTTCTATACACATAATCACTTATAGAGTGTTGAGATAACCAGTCCATTCCAAAGATGACATCAAAGTCTGCCATCTCAAGTCGAATTAGGTTGCATCCAAATTTCTTCCATCTATATGATTCGGACATTGTTCATAATACTTATCCAATATAACATCTAGTCTAAAAGGGCTTGAACTAGCAAAGTCTGGTTCAAAGGTTATAAGAGCACATCTAGCTCCTTCATCTGTTATGGTTTTTCAAAGACTATCGTCAATAATCTCATATTGCACTTAGTAGCTGACATCTCTCTTACCACTGCTGTTTTACCCAGATCTCTCTTCTATATGTCTCGAAAAGCATTTTTTGATTGTTTACTCATTACATATCCCAAGTTTACCTATAAGCATTAGGGTATATGCTTATATTCTTATTAATTCTAACAAACTCACTTTTGGTCTTTTACTTAATCATCTCACTCGATATTGGGATTAATTCAATAATCATTATACTAATCTAAATACTATCAATGCCATAATTTTTTACTTCATTTGTGTATCCACTTTAAGATATACTTTTAAAAATCTTTTGCCTTGTCAAAATTCGTTCCGATATAGCCATTTAACTCTACTTGAGTGCTATCTACTATGTACTAGTTAGTCTTGGTTGTTCTCACTTCCTGCTTAGGCACTCTTTTACAGATCATGACCCGAATCCATATATTCAACAATCTCAAAGTAGATTATCCATTACTTCATCTGAGGTTTCTTGGCTATAGAGATTTATCTGAATCCAATCATCTTCCATAATTTTCCTTATTAATCAAGCCTCTTATCAACGGAGGTCAAAAAATGTAAGAATCAGAATGTTTATCCAAAAGCATTTTATTTTTTAATTCAAGTTTAGTATGATGATGAACACTTGTTTTATCTAGTGAACTTAGGTTTAAAGGATCAATAGTAAATCTATGGTAATCCAACCGGCATCAAAAAGTCGTTAGGTTGCACGGTGGTGGAAATACATGAAAATAGAGGTTCTACAGCTCTTAACCTCATGGTTACAGGTTCTATCGAATATATAATGCCATTGGTCAAGGCACTACATGAATAAATCTAGTGTAAGCTTTCGTACATCAATAAATCAGGTATAAAATAAAAAAGATGTACATTTGGAATGATTAAACCTTTTATTGTTCATTCGGTTCATATATCTATTCATGTTGTCAATCATTAGAGTGGTTTAGATTGGTATAATCATGACTAATTCTAAGGAAACAATATCTATAACTCCAATTGACAAGTTAAATCAAGAAGGTATCCTATCAAGGCACTTCAATCTAAAATCAGGTATGTGCTTCCTCTATAATCATAAGGGTAAGTCAATGATTTACCGCATCCTATATACACCTGTCTAGATATATGGCCATAATAGATTCGATCCCATGCTAAAAATGTCCAAGGCTTCATCTTTAGAAAGCTTTTCTCAATCTTTGTCGGATCATTCTGCTATGGGGCAGCTATCCCATACATCGGTGGTCGCTAAGGGTATCCCACCTTGATACACTATTTGTTATGTACCAAGATGTTGCACCGGGGTGTATGTTACTATGACTTGCTATATGGTAGGTGTAAGACCCGTGTCGAACTAACCGATCTTATCACCTTGTACCAGGTCTACCCATCATGGTCGAGCCAAATGGACCAAGTAAGTGAAGGAAATGGCAAAACTAAGTACTAAACTGACCCAAAAATAGTCAAAATGAGGGTAGGGTCGCATACCCAGACCAGCAGGGTCAACCCCCCTCACATAGAAGTCAGACCCCTGATTTTTCACTGGGGGTCGGACAACTTAGGAACTGAGGGTTGACGGGATCTCCGACCCCCCTCATCGACCCCCTGTTTGCCGATAGAAATCGCAAATAGGAAACTTTCCAAATTTCAATGGGATTCATTCCTAATCTCAATGGGACTTATTTTTAGAGATTCTACTCTATAAATAGGATGTCCCTAAGCCTCTTTCACTCCTTTTGAAATCCTAATTGAGAGTGAGAGAAAGAGAAGAGAAGAAGAAGAGAAGGAAAGTTGGAGAAGAAGACCTAATTGAAGAAGAATAAGAGAAGGAAAGTTGGAGAAGAAGACCTAATTGAAGAATTCAGAGAAATCTCTGAATCTCAGCAAACCTATGGTATGGGCAAGCTTTCTATTTGATAATCTAAGACCTTAAAATAGTTCATGAAGAGTGTATGGTCTAGGAGAAACCCAAATCATACACCCATGGGAAGATATTGATGAAATCCATGGAGAAATCATTGTAGACAAGGTAAGGAAGAAACCTAGTGTTCTAACCCATAGAACAAGCCTAGAATGGATTGTGGAAGTAAGCCATAGGACCCAAACGTGAAAGAATGGACTGTAGAATGAAAATCTCGACTCAACCCACATGGGGTCGCACGTGGGGTCGATTGGGAATCGACCCTACCAGACCACAGGATCGACCCCCAGTGTTTGAGAAGTCCAGAATAGGGGTGGTCGCACCTAGGGTCGATGGAACATCCGACCCTGGCATCGACCCTACCCTGGGGGTCGATGTAGACTGCTACCCTACCTGCGACCCACCCTGCAACCCGTGCTTAAAAACAAGCCTAATGATGCCGGAATGATTTCTAATCAAAATCTATCAACTTGTTAGGTTTTCCTATTGATATAAAAGTGGTTTTAAAGCTTGAAAGAGGATCAACACTAAAGCAAAGGTGAGGGAACAAGACCTAAACTAATTGTCTAATAATAAACTGTTTTTATTTCTTGAGTCCAATACCATGACTGATTCTATGCGTGTATGTTTGTGTGTGCATTCAATATGTCATCCAATATTCTTTCTATTACTGTTCATGCATATTTAGTTTTGTTTCTTTGTAACATGATGATGATGATGATGCTAGGAATAGGCATGTGAATGTATGTGTGTGGTTAGTGTATATGGTGCGGGTAGGGGATGGTATCAACCGGTACAACCATGCCATTTTCATGAGGTGTATATTGTGCCATGGTTCTACTCAAGTCATGTCCACTGACATCGTCGTATCGCCATTACCTTAGCAGAACTATTACGTCGTAGGGTATCAGGGGAGGTGGTCTCGGACCGTGTAGTCTTCGACTCTATCGGGGGGCCTTACCTCTATCTGTATGGATGTATTGAGGGATGCTGGGGTGAGGCCTTGGATACACTGTTTGACATTAGGATTGGTTAGTTGCGAGCCCAGTTTGCAAGCCCTCGCCAGTAGGGGCTTACGTGTTTGTATGGGCAACTGGTACAGCCATGCCTTTTTCATGGGGTGTATATTGTCCATGGTGGGTGCATGTGGGATGACAGTGCCGTTTTCATTGGGTGGCTTTACACACTCGTGTATAGAGGGGAGGAGGCCACCGAACCTTTATATAGGACATTGCAAATTTATAAACTAGACCACAGATATGAATTGAATGCATGCATATGTTTGTTGCATTGTTTTGTTTGCTCACTAAGCCGTGATGTGTGCTCACCCTTTCGACGTCGAATATTTTTAGTTGATGATGCAGGTACCACGGTGGAAGACTATATGAATACTTCTGTGTACGGGCACGTCACTGCGATGGAAGCTGAAGACTTCGTGGAAATGCATGACTCTTTATGCGAGTGCAACCCATGCGTTTATTAAATTTTATTTGAATTATTGGGGAAATGTAATTTGATATTTTATTTACTTATGTCTTGGTTAATACAACATAACTTGATATTTTATTATGGATTATCACATTTAGATTCCTCAGTTTATTTATTATTAAGACTATTTATTCTGATTATGGTTGTGGATGTGTATGGTTTAGTTTACATGGACACAACCTATTAGAGATCCTGATTGAACCATTGGTTTATTAGTGGTTCATCACACCATTCTAAATAGTACGGGGTGTGACAACTTGGTATCAGAGCTCTCAGGCCCTGTCTGTTAAACTAGTATACTTCTAAAAAAGTTCATGAACTGAGATAGGATAAAAATTTCAAAGACGTAATAATAACACACTATAAGCATTTGTGTTGTTTGAGATAAAATTAAAAGAGAATAATGCATCTATTAAATGAGAAATAAATTTATGTACAACCAAAAGAAGTACAAACATATATATACATGACTAAAGCAAAGTACAGTCCACAACCCGGACAGTTTCTCTAAAGTACAAAAAGAAAGATAAAATAAATACATTAAGAAGCTGGAGGTGATGGGAGAGGCGGTGCCTCACGGTCTCTATCATAATCCTCAGCATAGACTCTAGTCTACCAAGCTATCTGAGTCTGGGTCGTCTGGAGACTAGCTGTGAGATCAGCCACCCGCTGTTCAGTTACGCGCTGAGCATCCCTAAGCTCTCCCACCCGTTGATCTGACAAGGGCTGAGCTTCTAGAAGCTCTCCCATCCTCAAATCAGACATGCACTGAGCCTCTCGTATCTCATGCAATATCTCCATCATGTCATCAGAAGGTGCATACGAAGGACCAGCTGCATACGAAGGACCAGTTGAATAAGAAGGACCAACTCCGGTAGCATGAGTAGGTGATGGAGGAGGTATGGCATCCATCCATGTACAGACGATCGTCATCATCCCCATGAACTCCTGCTCCAGCGGCTGCTACTGCTGCCTCAGCGTCAGCCATCTCCACTCGAGTACGTGGATGCCCCAGAGCGTTCCTCTCCTCGTCGCTGACCTGGGCATCCCGCATGACCATCTTGCAAATGGCCTCCCAATCCAAAGGTGATGAGAAGGATTTCTCCTGAATCCTCTCATCCACCATGTCAACACCCAGGAGGGTAAACAACATAGATATCATGCGTCCATATGGCATGTTGCCAGTATGACTGGGCAACGTAGCGCTGATCATCATCCACATGATGATGTAAGGAAGGCATACGGGCTGCCTAGTGCATACACAGTACAACAGATACTGGGTCAACTGGGAGACCCTCTCATAATGCCCACTCTGAGGTATTAAGTTGTGCTGGTTAATCTTGCAGTACACCCGAGGCTCTGGACAAAGATAGATCGCTTTCATCTCCCAGCGATCCTCTCTGATGATCTGGCGGTCAATCTCGGCTCTCATCTCCAATGAAAAGAACTGGGGCTCTCTAGGAGCACAGAACACCAAGGTGCCGTCATAAGAAATGCCCAACTAGTCGGCTAGCTGCCAATAATCGAATGAAATCTCGACCCCCTTGACGTAGCTGGTGATCCAAAGCTCTCTGCCCCTCTCTGTATCATTGTAATATCCCACTACCTGGAGATTACAGTAGAACTGTCTCACTAAATCTGGCCGAGTGCAGGCGTCATAGGTGATCATAGGAAGCCAACCCATGTCACCAAAAGCCCTCTCTACATCGAACAGGGCCAGGCTAGCCAAGTCTACCCGGCGACCTCCCTCTACCTTCTTATGAGAATAGTGGCCATATTGTGTCTCCGCCTCGTTAGAACGGAAGTGGACTGGGTCATGAACCCTGGGTACTTTGGTACGAGCCATAGTATCAGCAAAAACAAAGAGAAATAGCTATTGGGTTAGTAAAGATGAAAAATCCAAAAATTTCGACAGTATAACGACGTAAATTGATCAAAAGCCTCACTTTTCACCCATACACATGGGAAAGAGGACTTATAAAGGTTTTAAACAATCTTGTAAGACTCATACAGATGGAAATTTCATTTAAAGAGATCGAATTTGAAGAAATTTCAAGAAATTCAAAAATCTCAACAAATTAGGGCAAAATGGGAAAATTCAAGTTTCTCGGTAACCAACCGATGAAACTCAAATATTTTTGAGGGCTTTCGTCCATTGAGTCACCAACAATAAAAGCCCCCAATAAAAATTGAATTTTTAAGGTTGGAAAAAGTTTAATTTGAAGAAAACAAGTTAAATGGGCAAAAACCTAGCTAAGAAAACCTAAAAACATAAAAAATGTAGAGAACATACCTGTAGACGAGGTGTGGACGTCGAAATAGGAAGCAAATAACACCAAGGAGTCCGAGTTGGCACTGTAGCTACTCAGAGGGACGAGTCGAGTCGGGAAGGACGAGGAAGAATGTGAAATGGATTCAAAATCCAAAATAAAAACCTGATTTTTGGTCCGAGGGTCGGATAATTCGACCAAGACATCCTACCCCCCCTCTGACCCCCTCATTGACCCTCAGCTCTTGGTAATCTGACAGAGAACCAGGGGTCGAACCCTGGGTCGGACATCTTCCGACCCCCTCATCGACCCCTGGCTCTCGGGAAGAATCAGTGATTCCTCAGGGTCGCAGACTGAGGGTCGAACATCCATCGACCCCCACCATCGACCCTGCAGTGAAAATACAGCATTTTCGACAGAATGATCTGAAAAATTTGAAAATTGCATTTGTTAGTGGTTTTAAAATATGAGAATGAAGTATATAATGATTGTCTCACGTGTTCTATGATTTTCAGGCAATCCCACTACCAGATTAGATAATAGCTAGACGCAGAGTGACCAGACAAAGCCGTAACTCTATCCCACCACCACCACCTGTGGAGGAAGACAGTCAGACACACCCAAAAACACAGGGGAATACAAACATGGCACCGTTCATAGTTAATGGGCAGACAAATCCTACAAATCTGCCAGCTCCACCTACAGACCTGGCTTCAGTCGTAATGAACTTGGCCCAATAGCTGCAGCAAATGCAACAGGCACAAGCTACTATGCAAGCTGTCATAGTCATGATTTTTCCAGCTGCATAGACACCACCAATGCCTGCAGGACAGACAAGCACGGTATCGGGGGGAAGTAACACAGTACCCCACGCACCTCAGACTCCCATCATGCAGGCTCAAGTGTAGAATCCTGAGGTAGCTCAAGGTGGATATCAATTTCAACCACCTATGTATGGGGCGTATGTCCCGCAACAACTAGACCACTCCAGACTGGTGGAGCGTTTCTTGAAAATGAAGCCCAAATAATTTATCGGCAAGCCAGCAGATCCTTTATGGTCGGCATACCGGGTTGACAAAATGGAAAGAAATTTTATGATGATGACAGTAAATGAAGAAGAGAAAGCATTGTGTGCCACCATTATGCTAAAAGGAGATGCACACCATTGGTGGAGGTCTACCAGGACATATTTATTAACAAAGCACGCCCAACTGACTTGGGATATTTATAGGGAGGCATTCTTTGAGAAGTACTTTCCTAGGAGTTTCAGATATTCCATGGAGGAGTTCCTGAGTTTATATCAGGGACAAATGACTGTCGATGCATACCAACAGCGTTATGAGGAGCTATTTTTCTTCACCAGTCAGCATGCAGGTAGAAGACACCAAGACCCAAAGGTTCATCATGGGACTTAGGGGAAGCATCCGCGAGCATGTTCTGGGGCTTGAAAAGAAAATCTATAATGAAGCGGCACAAATTGCTCGAGTGATAGAGTCGAGCCAGAAAGAGAGCTACTTTGCTCAAAATAGGGGAATAAAAAGGCCTAATGGGAATTCTTACAACGGTGGGAACACCAAGATATTCAAACCCTTCCGTACTCAAGGCTTTAATGCTGCAGGCAAAACTACTCCCGGAGCTCCACAGCAACAAAAGCAAGTCATTGAAGGAGTAAGATGTTTTAACTGCAATCAAGTAGGGCATATGGCAAGGGAGTGTACTAAGCCCAAGAAGCAACTACAATAAGGCAGAGTTTACGCGGTTACATCCGAGGATGCTGCCGCATCGCCTGATGTGGTCACAGGTATGACCTGAATCTTATCATTTTGTGTTACATTATGTGAGCATGTAGACTAAATCAAAACAAATCACAGGTATAATACCTATTAATGGCATTCCCGCCAGAGTACTCTTTGATTTAGGAGCTACTCATTCTTTTATATCTGTGTCATTTGGAAAGAAGCTAAATCTACCCCTTAAATCATTAGACTGCAAACTACTTGTGCGATCACCTATAGGATTAGAAGTGGAGTTAGGAAAAGGTTATGGACCATGTCCAGTTCTTATTGATGAAAATACTTTGGATTCAACCTTGATCCAACTTGAGATGGTAGACTTTGACGTCATCTTGTGAATGGACTGGTTAGCTCGGCATTCTGTAAATCTATTGTGTGTCGAAAAGAAGCTGACATTTAAAGACAAAGAAGGAGCAGAGTTCAGTTTTTCGGGAACCAAACTTCCCCGTAAAGGAAAGCTCATACTCTCTGCATTAAAGGCTAGGAAGTGCCTGGAGAAAGGAGCAGTTGGGTATTTAGTATCTGTGGTAGATCTTACCAAAGAAGCACTACGAATGGAGGATATTGATGTCGTGCGTGACTATCCAGATGTATTTCCTGAAGAACTACCAGGATTACCACCCGACCGCGCTACAGAGTTTGTTATAGATCTGATACCCGGAGCCGCACCAATATCTAAAGCACCTTATAGAATGGCTCCTACTGAATTGAAGGAACTAAAAGTACAAATACAAGAACTGCTGGACAAGGGTTACATCCGACCTAGCATATCACCATGGGGAGCGCCAGTGTTATTCGTGAAGAAGAAGGACGGTAGCGTTCGATTGTGTATAGACTACCGAGAGCTGAATAAACTGACAATCAAGAATCGGTATCCATTGCCTCGGGTCGATGACTTGTTCGATCAGTTGAAATGTGCCAAAGTGTTCTCCAAGATCGATCTTCGGTCAGGCTACCATCAGTTGAAGATTAAGAACGGTGATATCCCCAAGACAGCATTCAGGACCAGATATGGACATTATGAATTTTTGGTCGTCTTTCAGATTAATGAACGCACCAGCAACCTTTATGGAACTTATGAATCGGGTATTCTATGATATGTTGGATACATCGGTTATTATATTCATCGATGATATATTGGTCTACTCCAAAGATGAGGAAACTCATATTAAGAATCTAAACGCTGCTTTGCAGTGACTACGGAAGGAGAAGCTCTACGCCAAATTTTCAAAGTGTGAGTTTTGGCTAAAGGAAGTTGCTTTTCTAGGCCATGTTGTATCCGCTGAAGGAATTAAAGTGGATCCTAGCATGATCAAAGCTATCGTGAAGTGGGAAGCACCAAAGAGCGTTGCAGAAATTAGAAGTTTCTTAGGTCTAGCTGGGTATTATCGACGATTTGTGAAAGACTATTCCTGAATTGCCGAACCTCTTACCAGTTTGACTAAGAAGGGCAAAAAGTTTGTGTGGACTGATAAATGCGGGAAGAGTTACCAAACATTGAAGGCTAGATTGATATCAGCTCCAATCTTGACCATTCTGATTCCAGGATAGCCATTTATTTTGTACACTGATGCATCAGGACTGGGATTAGTATGTATACTTATGCAGGGAGAAGAAGTAATTGCTTATGCCTCAAGACAATTGAAGACACATGAAAAGAACTATCTCACTCATGATTTGGAATTAGCGGCAGTAGTACATGCTGTCAAGATATGGAGACATTACTTGTACGGAAAGAAATTTCAGATTAAATCAGATCATAAAAGTCTTACTTACTTCTTTAATCAGAAGGAGTTGAATATGAGACAAAGAAGATGGCTGGAACTATTGAAAGACTATGATTGTGATATCCAGTATCATCCGGGAAAGGCTAATGTGGTTGCGGATGCACTGAGTAGAAAGGCAATGATGAAATCTCAAGAAGAGGTTAGCACCACTACTGCACTGTGTACTACCGAAAAATTATTCAGTTATGGTAATGAACAGTTTGTGATAGATGCACCGGGTGAATCAACCAATCAAGGGTTTATCCATCGGTTTGCAAATATGTTCGCCACAATAAAGATTGTACCCGATATACTTGATGAAGTGAAAACAACGATTAAATTAGACCCTTATCTAAGAACGGTACAAGAAGACATCGAAAAAGGTAGGACTACTCCTGAGTTCTCCTTAGATGGTGAAAGGGTACTGAAGTACAAAGGAAGAATATGTGTACCTGAATTAGAAAGTTTGGACATTAGACACCGACTAATGAAGGAATCCCATACCACCGCCTATTCGATACACCCTGAAAGTACAAAAATGTATCATGACCTAAAGAAATTATATTGGTGGAGGGGAATGAAAGCAGATATAGCCAAGTTCGTGTCTCAATGCCTAAATTGTCAGAAGGTGAAAGCTGAACAACAAAGACCAACAGGACTATTATAGCTGTTACCGAAACCAGCATGAAAATGAGACTGCATCACTATGGACTTCGTCACAGGGTTACCATTGACTCCCCGAGTAGTTGATGCAGTTTGGGTGATTGTAGACAGACTGACTAAAGTGGCTCGATTTATAGCTATACGACCTCAGTATACAATGGAGAGGTTAGCTAAGTTGTATGTGGATAATATTGTCAGATTACACGGTGTACCTGAAAGCATTGTGTCCGACAGAGATCCTCGATGTACTTTAAAGTTTTGGGAAGGATTACAGAAAGCTATGGGTACAACATTGAAGTTCAGTACTGCATTCCATCCTCAGACAGACGGGCAGTCGGAGTGCACCATTCAGATTCAAGAAGACATGCTCCGAGCTTGTGTAATTGATTTCAAAGGATCATTGGATGAAAATTTACCACTGATTGAGTTCACTTATAAGAATAGCTATCAGGCTACTATACAGATGTCAACCTATGAAGCACTGTATGGCAGGAAGTGTCGAACTCCTTTGTTTTGGAATGAAGTAGGAGATCGTAGTATTATTGGACCAGAATTTGTTGAAGAGACATGTCGAGTAGTCGACATTATCAAGGAAAGAGTAAGAACGGCTCAGAATCGTCAAAAGCAATATGCAGAAACTAGATGCCGAGACCTTGAATTCACCATAGGTGATAAGGTATTCCTCAAAGTGTCACCTATGCGAGGTTTGAAACGGTTTGGACAGAAAGGAAAACGAAGTCCGAGATATGTCGGACCATATGAGATTCTAGCTAAGCATGGAAAAGTGGCTTACCAGTTAGCACTACCACCATCTATATCAAGTGTGCATGACGTATTTCTTATCTCCTTATTGAAGAAGTATGTCAGAGATCCAACGCACATTTTGATTGTAGATCTAGCTGATTTGATGGATGATTTGACATTTGAAGTAGCACCAACTGAAATCACTAGTCGAAAGGTGCAACGACTATGCAACCATGACATTTATTATGTTAAGGTCACTTAGAGAAGTAGGGATATAGAAGAAATCACATGGGAATAAGAGAATGCTTTGCGAAAGCAATACCTTCATCTATTCGACTCAGAAGGTATGAACAATTTTGAGGACAAAATTTTTATAACTACGGGGGAGTTGTAAGACCCGTATCGAACTAACCGGCCTTACCACCTTGTACCAGGTATACCCATCATGGTCGAGTCAAATGGACCAAGTGCGTGAAGGAAATGGTGAAACCAGGTACTAAACTGACCCAAAAATAATCAAAATGAGGGTAGGGTTGCATACCAAGACCAGTAGGGTCGACCCCCCTCACATAGAAGTCAGACCCCTAATTTTTCACTTGGGGTCAGACAACTTAGGAACTGAGGGTCGACGGGACCTCCGACCCCCTCATCCACCCTGTTTGCTAAAGGAAACCGCAAATAGGAAACTTTCTAAATTTCAATGGGATTCCTTCCTAATCTCAATGGGACTTATTTTTAGAGATTCTACTCTATAAATAGGATGTCTCTAAGCCTCTTTCATTCCTTTTGAAACCCTAATTGAGAGTGAGAGAAAGAGAAGAGAAGAAAAAGAGAAGGAAAGTTGGAGAAGAAGACCTAATTAAAGAATTCAGAGAAATCTCTGAATCTCAGCAAACCTATGGTATGGGCAAGCATTCTATTTGATAATCTAAGACCTTAGAATAGTTCATGAAGAGAGTATGGTCTAGGAGAAATCCAAATCATACACCCATGGGAAGATTTTGATGAAATCTATGGAGAAATCATGGTAGACAAGGTAAGGAATAAACCTAGTGTTCTAAGCCGTAGAACAAGCCTAGAATGGATTGTGGAAGTAAGCCATAGGAGCCAAACGTGAAAGAATGGACTGTAGAATGAAAATCTCGACTCAACCCACGGGGGGTCACACATGGGGTCGACTGGGAATCGACCCTACTTGACCACAGGATCGACCCCCAGTGTTCGGGATGTCCAGAATAGGGGTGGTCGCACCCAGGGTCGATGGAACATCCGACCCTGGCATCGACCCTACCCTGGGGGTCGATGTAGACTGCTACCCTACCTGCGACCCACCCTGTGACCCGTTCTTAAAAATAAGCCTAATGATGCCGGAATGACTTCTAGTCAAAATCTATCGACTTGTTAGGTTGTCCTATTGATATAAAGTGGTTTTAAAGCATGAAAGATGATCAACACTCGAGCAAAGGTGAGGGAACAAGACCTAAACTAATTGGCTAATAATAAACTATTTTTATTTCTTGAGTCCAATACCATGACTGATTCTATGCACGTATGTTTGTATGTGCATTCAATATGTCATCCAATATTCCTGCTATTACTGTTCATGCATATTTAATTTTGTTTATTTGTAGCATGATGATGATGATGATGCTAGGAATAGGAATGTGAATGTATGTATGTGGTTAGTGTATATGTCACACCCCAATTCCACACTGTTCAGAATGGTGTGATGAACTGCTAGCAAACCAACGGTTCAACCAGGATCTTGAGTAGGCTATCCCCGCATTATCTAAATTTATACACATCCGTAATCATAATCAGAGTAAATAGACAATAGTGGAGATCTTAATAATAAATGAACTGAGGGTCTACTGTGATATAAATATTAAATAACAAATTATTCTATATCAACTGGGACATAAATAATTATCAAATACATGTCTTTATTAAATTCAAATAAAGAAACCTAAGAAAATATCTAATCAAATACACATGAGTTGCACTCGCAAGAGGAGTCATGTGTATCTACTTCAGCTTCAGCTTCCATCGCCGCCACGTTCCCGTATGCTGGAGCATTCATGTATTCTTCAACTGTATAACCTGCATCATCAACTAAAAATATTCGACGTCGAGGGGGTGAGCACACATCACGGCTCAGTGAGTAGACAAAACAATGCAACAATACATATGCATGCAATCAATTCATATCTTTGGTCTGGTTTATAGTTTGCAATGCACAATAGAAAGGTTGGGTGGTCAAAGGTTAACATTTATTGACCCCACCTCTATACACAGGGTGTGGAAGTCCGCCCAAAGGTTAACGTTTATCGTCGTCCCCAACCACCCTAATCATGACATTATACAACAAAGGTTAACGTTTATTGCTATATAATACCATACTAACACGTAAGCCCCTGTTAGCGAGGGCTTGCAAACTGGGCTCGCAACTAATCAATCTTAATGCCAAATAGTGTATCCAAGGCCTCACCCCAGCATCCCTCAGAATGTCCATAGAGATAGAGCTAAGGCCCCCCGGTAGAGTCAGAAACTACAAGGACCGAGACCACCTCCCCTGATACTCTATGACATAATAGTTCTGCTAAAGTAATGGCGATACGACGATGCTAATGCACAAGACTTGAGTTAGAGATAGAGCTAAAGTGCTGAAACCCGCCAAAGGTTAACGTTTATTGACGTTCTCATCACACCTCCCCTGATACTCGCTCGCATCAAGTACACCAACCACACACATACAATCACATGCCTATTCCTATCATCATCATCATCATCATGTTATAAACAATAAAATAAATATGCATGAACAAGTAATAGAAATATTGGATGGCATGTTATATGCACATTACAAACATATTCGCATAGAATCAAGCATGGCATTGGACTCAAGAAAAGAGAAAACAATTTGTTATTAACCAATTAGTTTAGAGTTCTATTTTCTCACCTTAGCTTGCTAATAGATACTTTTCTAAGCTTTAGAATCACCTTTATAATGTTATTATATTGCTAGAAGACCTAACAAAGTCGATAGAATTTAATTAGAATTTATTCAGAATTTAAAAACCATTCTGTTAACTAAAGGTCGGAGGTAGGGTCAGAGTCATGATCGACCCTGGGTGCGACCCTCCCCAAACTCTGAACTTCCCGAACACTGAGGGTCGATGGTCAGGATCACCTAGGGTCGGATGGTCATCGACCCTCGGTGCGACCCTCGGTGTACTTTGGTCAATTTCCCTCTTTTAGTCCATTCCTCGTGCTTGGGATCCTATGGCTTGCTCCTACAATCCATTCAACATGCATTCCATGGTCTAGAATCATCAATCATCCACCCAAAATAGTTTTCATACATTCTTCTATGGTTTTCATGAAAACCTAACCATGGTTGAGGGTTTGGGTTTCTCCGAGATCACATTCTCATCAATATCTAACCTAAGGTCTGTAGAAACTCATGGAATTAGTATCTATACCTGAGAAGAATACTCCTTCTCTGCAACTCTTCTCTTTTGGCTAAATTCTCTTATCTTTCTCTTCTTCCTCTTTTCCTTCTCTTCTCTTTCTCTCAATTCAATTAGGGTTGTGAAAGGAGTGAAAGAGGCTTAGGGACGTCCTTTAAATAGAGTAGGAAGATCCTAAAATAAGTCCCTTTGAGATTAGGAAAGAATTCCAATCGAAAATTAGGAAATTTCCTAATTTCAGTTTCGGCAGAAACTGAGGGTCGATGATCCCGTCGACCCTAGGATTCAAGATGTCTGACCCTCCCTTCAAATTTGGGGGTTTGACTTTTTGTTCTTGGGGGGTCCGACCCTCCTTGGCTGGGTATGCGACCCTCCCCTAAAATTAAGTGTTTTTTGGTCGATTTGATACCTGGGATCTCGATCTCCTTCACGCCCTTGGTCCATTTGACTCGACCATGATAGGTAAACCTGGTTCAAGGTGGTAAGACCGGGTTAGATTGACACGGGTCTTACAGTATATGGTGCGGGTAGGGGATGGTATCAACTAGTACAGCCATGCCATTTTCATGGGGTGTATATTGTGCCATGGTTCTACTCAAGTCATGTCCACTGACATCGTCGTATCGCCATTACCTTAGCAGAACTATTACGTCGTAGGGTATCAGGGGAGGTGGTCTCAGACCGTGTAGTCTTTGACTCTTTCAGGGGGCCTTAGCTCTATCTCTATGGATGTATTGAGGGATGCTGGGGTGAGGCCTTGGATACACTGTTTGACATTAGGATTGGTTAGTTGCGAGCTTAGTTTGCAAGCCCTCGCCAGCAGGGGCTTACGTGTTGGTATGGGCAACCGATACAGTCATGCCATTTTCATGGGATGTATATTGTCCATGGTGGGTGCATGTGGGACGACAGTGCCATTTTCATTTGGCGGCTTCACACACTCGTGTATAGAGGTGAGGTGGCCACCGAACCTTTACTTATAAACCAGACCACATATATGAATTGAATGCATGCATATGTTTGTTGCATTGTTTTGTTTGCTCACTGAGCCGTGATGTGTGCTCACCCTTTTGACGTCGAATATTTTTAGTTGATGATGCAGGTACCACGGTGGAAGACTATATGATTACTTCTATGTACGGGCACGTCGCTGCGATGGAAGCTGAAAACTTCGTGGAAACACATGACTCTTTATGCGAGTGCAACGCATGCGTTTTCGATTAGATTTTATTTGAATTATTAAGGAAATATAATTGATATTTTATTTACTTATGTCTCGGTTAATACAACATAACTTGATATTTTATTATTGATTATCACATTTAGATTCCTCAGTTCATTTATTATTAAGACTTCCGCTATTATGTATTTATTTTGATTATGGTTATGGATATGTATCATTTAGTTTACATGGACACAGCCTATTAGAGATCCTGGTTGAACTGTTGGTTTATTAGCGGTTCATCACACCATTCTGAATAGTACGGAATTGGGGTGTGACAGTAGGCTTTGTGTTATGGCTAACATATGTTGGAGATACAATGTTGCTACCAATTGGTACTATACTTGGTTTGACCAAGAGGTGTTGGTGTAGAATTGGCAACTAGGGTAGTGTGAGGAAAAGGATTGAAATTTGTAGAAGTCGCTACCTAGATTAAGGTCTAGGACCATGGAAAATGTGAAATCTCACCCCAAGGTAAGACTTCGATTGACTCATGACCCTTAGATTGGATTTTTGGTCCATCAGAGATTGGGTAAGCATCAGGTTACGGTTATGGGAAGGGGTTAGGCACCCAAACCGCCCGATCAAAATCGGTCTCCTATGCCTTTCCTATGCTAGACTTTATCTGTTAAAAAAATTCAAACCAAGTGGTTTGATATCATTGAACCGAATCTGTATCCATCAGATTGCCTACGTATCATGAAATTATTCTGAAAATCAGGTTCACCATCGTAGTTCAGGTGTGATTAAAGTATGTGGCTGTAATTTATGCTTGTACACGATTAATTTCTTTGTTCAAGTTGAAATTTATGCTTGAATGGATGAGAAACCCTATAGGTTAGGATCTGGATAGTCCATGTGGATTGATAGATAGTCCTAGTGGATCTAAGAATAAACCTATTTGGGTCAAAATATGGATACCCATTATGAGTTGGAATGCGGATAACCCTATTTGGGTTAAAATGTGGATAAAATCATAGTGGATCTACAGATAGTCCAAGTGGACTAAGGTTTGGATCCGAATTTGAGTTTCTACAAATGGCCTACGTATCCTAGGGTTTGCCCTAGGAATCATAATCTACGTAGTTTGAAATTGGGTTGAAATGGTTGGGTATCCTAGTTGATCTATGGATAGTCCGAGTGGACTAAGGTATGGATTCGAATTTGGGTTTCTCCCAAATGGCCTACGTATCCTAGGGTTTGCCCTAGGAATCATAATCCGTGTAGTTCGGGATGGATTAAAATGGATGGATATCTTAGTGGATCTATGGATAGTCTGAGTGGACTAAGGTATGCATCCAAATTTGGGTTTCTCCCAAATAGCCTATGTAGCTAGGGTTTGCCCTAGGAATCAAAATCCACATAGTTCAGGACGGATAACCCTATTTGGGTCAAAATAGGGGTAAATATCCTAATGGATCTATAGATAGTTCGAGTGGACTAAGGTATGGATCTGAATTTGGGTTTCTCCCAAATGGCCAACGTATCCTATGGTTTGCCATAGGAATCACAATCCGCGTAGTTCAGGACGGATTGAAATGGATGGATGTCCTAGTGGATCTATGGATAGTCCGAGTGGACTAAAGTGTGGATCTAAATTTAGGTTTCTCCAAAATAGCATACGTATACTAGAGTTTGCCCTAGGAATCCGAATCCTCATAGTTTGGGACAGATAACACTATTTAGGTCAAAATGGGGGTAAATATCCTAGTGGATCTATGGATAGTCCGAGTGGACTAAGGTGTGGATCCAAATTTGGGATTCTCCCAAATGGCCTATGTATCCTAGGGTTTGCCCTAGGAATCTGAATCCGTGTAGTTCGGAACGAATAACCCTATTTGGGTCAAAATGGGGGTAAATATCCTAGTGGATCTATGGATAGTCCGAGTAGACTAAGGTGTGGATCCGAATTTGGGATTCTCCCAAATGGCCTACGGATCCTAGGGTTTGCCCTAGGAATCAGAATCTGTGTAGTTCGGGACGGATAACCTGTTCTAGGTTAATGATTGAGAACCTATTCTAGATTTAGGGTTAAATAGGTTTAGGGTTTAGAACTTATTATAGGTTTAGGGTTGAGAACCTATTCTAGGTTTAGGGTTTACCGAGTGGCAAAATCGTCATGAATTATCCTTTTCAACCTAAGCTCTAATTTTGAAAAGTTTGGCAAAGCATTTTCTTTCTTTATTAAGGTTTTTATTATTCCCATTATGCCCTTCCCAAGAATGTGGGTGTCTAAATCACGTCCCCACACCTAATATGTTTGCTAGGTGTACAGATATGGCAGTTCAACTAGGGTGTTGCATAAATTAAATTATTGCCAATAAAATAATATTCTAAGCATGACATGTATGATATTTATTGTTATTATCACAACATATAGTAAGATTATGAAAATCTCCCTAATATGGCATGTATTGCAAATAAGACAAGAACCTAATATGGTAAGATTTAAGCATGGCAAGATCTAATATGGCAAGATCTAATATGGCAAGAACTCATATGCATCTATATATCAATATGGTAAGTACCAACCATAGAATGCATATATGACATGAAGTTTTCAAAAAAAAAGGAAAGATCTTATATGCTATTTTCTAAGCATAGTAAGACTTAAAAATGATAAGAAATTAAGATTTTACTAAAATATGATAAAAATTTATCTATTCTACCAAAAATAGAAACACATAGAATATGGCAAACATGGTATGCACAATCCAAACAAAGCATAGTCATTTATCCAAATATGGCAGAATTCACTTAAACAATCATTGATGTTATAATGAATGAGACATCAATGAAACCTTTTTTTGAAAAGTATAAAATTATCAAAAAAATATATGTTCAATTTTATTTTAAAAAAATTGTAATTTTTATGAAGAAATTTGGGAAGATTAATGACTCAAAACTATCAAAATTGGGACACAAGGTTTCAGATAATGGATAAAACTATGAACTGTATTCAGATTTTTCACATTACACAAAAATGACCATAAACAGGTCTTTCTAAACTCAAATCAAGCTCAACTTTTTTTTTTATAGAAATATGACTTAATATATTCTATTTCAAATGAAGGATTTGAATCCCAACAGATATACCCTAAGACATATTTTGCACTGGACTTAATATATTATATTTCAAAGATATACCCTAAGACCGAACATGTGCACTGGTCAAATCTGTTCCAGATTTTGGACCAGTTGCACCATAAATTCCAAATAAAATTCTATTCATAATGAAAATTAAATACAGACATATGTCTATGTAGATAACTGTCTGATCTAAAATTTCATCAAGAAAAACAAGTTAAAACAATATATTTTCTTTGTGAAAAAATAACTCTTTTCAATCATGCAAATCAATACATCATGACAGATTCAAAATCAGAGCACTATGTACTTAAAAATTGATATCAATTCAAAAAATCTTGAAAAAATATGAAACAAATGCAATTTTTTAGAAGCATTTCATGACTAAAAAGTACAATTTAAGTGGATTTTCTGATTATGGCCATAAGACCTTTGTCTAGAGACTTTCTGATGGAGGATTGCATTACATAGGAGAAAAATAGCAATGTCAAAGGCAAATTTTTTGATATATTTTTCCATTTCCAAATGGAACGAAATTTTTAGGGTAGTCTTCTAACATATCAGAGAGACTACCATAAATATTTGGGCTTCAAAATCTTAGAAAAAATACATGTGATGTACGTCCTATTTTTGAATCCAAAATCTGGAATTTTCAAGTCAGATAACCACTTAATGAAATTTGCAAAAAACATCAAAGATCATTGCATATCATTCAAAAATTCATCATTGAATAGATTAGACAAATTATCATTCATGAAAAATGTTAGACATAGGCATCTTAACATTAACAAGCATGTAATAGAGCATTCATGATTGAGATTACATGGAAATTAGCCTTTTTCAAGCAAAATTGGCATTCGAGCATTCTAACGACCTCTAAATTTGTTTAGAGTACTAACCTTGTGCTCAAATCGAGAAAAACTATCGATAAAGGATGATTGGAGGTTGTATCAACCCCCTTTGAATGTGAATCCTCCTTCTCTTCTCTTCTGCTTCTCTCTCTCTTCTCTTTCTCTCTTTTCTTCTTCTCTTTTTTTTCTTTTCTCTTTTCTTCTCTTTTTCTTTATCCCTCTCTCACATTTTTTCTCTCTCACTCACATTCTCCTCTCTCTATGGTCTGGAAAAAAGAGACACCCTCTCTCTTCTCTTACCTATTTATATTTTTTCTCTCTTTTTCTAGATGATCCTTATTTCCTTTCTTCTTTTTCTAGAAAATCTTTTTTTTCTTCTTTCCTTTCTTCTCTTCCTTCCTTTTCTCTTCTCCCTCTCTATTCTACCCGTTTTCCCTCTCTCACTCTTCTTGGAAATCCTCTCTTACTTTTTTCTTCTTCTCTCTTCCTTCTTTATCTTCTTTTTTTTCTTCTACAAAATCCTTTCTTTCTGTTTTTTTTTTCTTTTTTCATTTTTTTTCTTCCTTCCTACATTTTTTCTTCTTCATTTCTTTCCTTTTTCTCCTTATTCTTCTAGAAATTCCCTTCTCTCTTTCCTTTCTCTCTTTCCTTCTTCTAGAAAATTCCTTCTCTCTTTCCTTTCTTTCTTCATTCCTTTTCTTCTTCCTTCTTCTCCTTTCTTTTTTCTTTTTCCATCTCTTTTTACATTTTCTTTCTTAGAAAACATTTCCCTTTTTTCAAACTACGATATCTTCTTTGCTTGATGTCAGAATTTGATGATTTCGGTCTCATTTCGAAGATAATTTCATGACCTGTACATCAAAGTAGGAATATCCAATGATC
Organism: Protea cynaroides; assembly: GCA_028583415.1. NCBI lineage: Eukaryota > Viridiplantae > Streptophyta > Magnoliopsida > Proteales > Proteaceae > Protea > Protea cynaroides. Next base: position 49,258,095 of record CM053276.1, read on the forward strand.
ATACTGTGGGGTTCATTAGAGAATCATCGACCTTTGGTTTAAAAACTAGAAACCTACCATATTGGTTCACTTATGCTGAGGGTGGCAAAAATGGGGTGTTTACAGATGCCCCTCTTTTGCCGAGATTGTTACCAATTGAAGGCTAAAGAAAAAAGAACCACATTTTAGATATGAGTGAGATTGCTTAATGGGCTGCACTTAGGTAATTTGTCCTAAATTTCCTACTTATTCTAAGGGTGTCTTAGAAATCAAGTCCAGAACGTCGTTCGACTAGTAAGAAGGTTTGCTCTTTTTGGAAAATTGATGATTGTTCTTCTTGTATGAAGCTAGGCTGTGAATACAAGACTCATTTGTAGGCTAAGAACCTATTCTTACTGAGGTGGAACTCATGATGCAAGGTATGTGCAGGCTTATACCCGACTTGATCCATTTGTAGGCTGATAAACCTCTTATTGTATGAAGCTAGGTTGTGAATACAAGGCTCATTTGTAGGCTGGGAACCTCTTCTTGCTGAGGTGGAACTCATGATGCAAGGTATGTATGGGCTTGAACTCGGCGTAGGCTGATAAACCTCTTCTTATATGAAGCTAGACTGTGAATACAAGGCTCATTTGTAGGTTGGAAACCTCTTCTTTCTGAGGTGGAACTCATGATGCAAGGTATTCGTAGGCTTGAACCCAGCTTGATGCATTTGTAGGCTGATAAACCTCTTCTTGTATGGAGCTATGCTTTGAATACAAGGCTGATTGTACGAGCTTGGACTCGATTTCGATATGTTTGGATGTAAGACTTGATGTGTTTTCTTTGATTGAACTGAGGCTCTTTTAATTGAGATTCTGATATTATTTTTCTGAATAGGCTAGGGCTCTGCATTTGATTCACTTATAGGCTGAGATTGACTTGATCTTTGAATGAGCTAGGGCTCTATATTCGATTCACTAATAATCTGAGATTGATTTGATCTTTGGATGAGCTAGGGCTCTACATTAACTTATAGGCTGAGATTGACTTGATCTTTGAATGAGCTAGGGCTCTACTAATAATCTGAGATTGATTTGATCTTTGGATGAGGTAGGGCTCTGCATTCACTCATAGGCTGAGATTGACTTGATCTTTGAATGAGCTAGGGCTCAACATTTGATTCACTAATAATCTGAGATTGATTTGATCTTTGGATGAGCTAGGGCTCTACATTTGATTCACTTATAGACTGAGATTGATTTGAACTTTGGATGAGCTAGGGCTCTGCATTTGATTCTAAAATGAGCAAGAACTCAGAAGGTCACTTTTAGGGTGAGGAATTTGCTATTGATTTTGAAATGAGCAAGAACTCAGAAGGTCACTTATAGGATGATACTGAATGACTCATCTTTGAAGTTCTACCAGCTTTGGACCTTCGGGATTGAAAATTAGAATATCCTTCTTGGAAGCTTTATGGCTATGAACCTTCATGAAATTGAAACTAGAATATCCTCTTAAGTAGCTTTGTTGCTATGGACCTTTAGGATGCTCGAAAGTGTCCCATACAGAAAGTTTTTGTTGACTTTGAACCTTTAGGGTTGAAATCTGACCCATCTTAGAAGTCTCTTGACTTTGAACCTATAGAGTGCTAGACATATTTGAAATGAAGGTGAATTCATTGGCAGTTTTTCTAAGGTTTTTGCCCCTGCTTTATTGGTGAAGGCATAAAATATGGCATCAATGGAAATGGTGTCATGGACTTTGCTGGCATGATACTTAGATTTGAAATTTGCCATTTATGACTTGGTAATACAAGTTTGACTCAATTTCAGCATGGTAGTGATTACTTGGTTACTCCCTTGGAAAGGTTCCATGTAATTTGAAAGTGATGATTTTCTTCAGCCAACATTAGTGTTGTTGGATTTTGGATTGAAAGAGACTCTTGTGAGAATTTTGGACAAGAAAGAGGGGAGCTTGACAGTCTCTAACCCAAGTGATTTTATTGATTGATCTTGGTGTTAAACTGTCAAGGGGCATCTGGTCAACTAAGTTCTTTGACTGTGCGCTACTGTAGACGAAATTAGTAGAACAGCCAAGCGGCGATGAAATGTGACATAGGTTTGGCCCTTGATCTAGGCTCATGAAAAGCTCAGGGCTTTGAAACATTGTTGTGCCAATTTTGAAAGATGAATGAATCATGGCCCCAAAGTAGGCACGAGGAGTAAAGGATTCAAAGTATTCCTTCAGAGAATTTGGTGACCAAATCCTAACAAGTGAGCGACCACATTGGATTTTCTTCATCAACATGATTGGGAGAACTGAGAAATTGGTGAAAACTGACTTGCACAGACTTGCTTATGCTAAATAGGAAAGTTAGTGACTTTAGACTAATAATGGATCCTAGATGTAATGCTCATGATCAAGTTCAATTCCTCTACATAGGGTATAACTATACCCCAGTGTCTGCATGTTGTAACAGACCGCTACTATAGAAGGAAACGAGCAACCTAATAGAGTTGGAACTAGGTTGTATCTTGATTGCATTAAGAATTTGACCATGCTTCCAAGGTCAAGGGAAGATTGACAGATTGATTGCAGAAAGTGACTTCTTAGATAAATCCTTCTTGAATCTTGAAAAATGAGGGAATCGATGATTTGATGAATTTGGCTACATCCGTAACCAGACCGTGACAAAAGGAATTGATGATAGAATTCTATTGAAAGGCAATGCTATGGAGCCCAATAGATGATGGTTTGTTCAACTTCTTCGAGTATGATTCACTGGAGAGCAAGAGGGGTTCCTTTCCTTATAGAGGGTAGACTGGGTATGACAGTTGTCAACATGAACCACTGAATTTTTCTATGTGGGGCTAATGAGGGCAATGCTTTAGGGTTGCATCAGGTTGTCTATCCCCATTGAGGTATTATGGGTTGCCCATTGAGGTTTCTTGGGTTCCTTTTCCTTGTTGAGGTTTCTTTTATTCCCTTTTTTTTTTTTTTTTACAAATCCCATCTTGGGTTGAATAAAGAGTCCAAATATGGTTTGCCAAAACTATGGTCCTATCCAATGGTCTGAAAACCCTTAGGGGAAATTCGAACGGCATGACTTTCATGACAAATGGGTAGCCTTGTCCCACTGTTTAAGTTGAAACTTACACGCATTGATAGGTGGGCAGCAATTTGAATCATCACTAAAAGTGACCTTAGGGAAATGCAATCCCACTCCAAAATTAAAAATGATGCCGAATTATGTTTTCCTTTCTTGGAGATGTTCAGATGGAACACATGTCTCAACAAGCTACATCGAGATGTCGAATCAGTCGTGATCATATCTGGGCCTGAAACCTTTAAGTTTGTTGACAAGTATTGATGTTGAAGGTCCGGGAGGACTGATGTGAAACTGTCCACATGGGTCTACCATTGGGAGAGTGTTTGGTTGTTTATGTAGAATGAGCTTACCTTACTGAGAAGATCCCATTTTATTGGCTTGAGAAATGAAGGACTTATAAGAACCTTGGGAAGCCGTCGGATGTAATGAACGACAGATGAGAGTTCCAACCAGATTCATGAATTTGTACATAAAATGATAACATGATCACGAGATACAATGCCATAAAAACTGATAATCAAAAGAAGTGCTTGTGATAGAGACTCCTTATGGAAGGCCGTCAGATTGATAGACGGGAGAGAGAGTCTAATGCCAATGAGAAATATTTCTCCAATGATGAAGAAGTGATGAGATCGTCTCCTGTAAAGGCGGGATATAATTGGCCAAAATCAAAGGTCCGGTCCAACATATTGTGAATCACAAAGAACGATCGCACTTGCAATCAGGCTTTAATTGGAACTACCATCTTCTTGAAGTGAGAGGAATAATTGGCTTACTGTCGAGCTCCAATACCATTCAACATCTTACTATGTTCTTTTTTTTTCTCTTTTTTTTTTTTTTGATGTGGAGGCCACATAATGTAGTGCTTTGCTTGATCGCAAAGTTGAATCATTACTTTCAATATTGGATTTGAATCTTCTTCTTCCAAACATTTCCAATCAGATAGAACATCTTTACCCCAGTTAGTACTCTGATCTTTTGTAAACATTATGAACATTTGTGACTGCTCATCTAGATCTGATTTTATCTGGATGGTGAATCCGTATGCTATCCTCTGGAAGTTAATCATCATCTTCTATCTGATGTGATTACCTCCCATTATTGATGTAGATAAAACATAGGCTTGAATTTTCTTTCCTTTTTTTTTTTTTTTGTTCTTGGGTATTCCAATGACCTCATTCTTTGATTTTGGGATTGGTCATTCCTCATGTATCTATTGCTTGCAGATGGTGTACTTTGTAAGAACTTTGAAATTTCTATCCTTTTGGTGGCATATCTGTCCTCCACTCATTTGTACTGACTGGCTGACCTGCTAATATGATATATTATTGTCTAATACTTTCCTTGGAATCTTTTTATAGGTAGAACAAATGGCAGCTTCTCCAATACATGTTTCTTGAGAGTACTCTTGTGTCTCTTGATTGATTATTTAAAGCTTTCTCAGACAGGTTGGACCTTCCTTTCTCAAGAGGCTAGGTGGCATAGAAGTTCAGGAGATGGCTCATCATTTCAATCATTTTCAGAGTCAGAATTGACTGCACACGTAGAATAGGAGGATGTATGAAACTGGGAGGAAATGTATGGAAGAGACAAAGCACAGAGTTTGAAATCCCAAATGGGTGATTTTCTTTTACTTACAGGACAGATTGGACTGGACTTGTCAACAAGCATATCAATCTTGGGCCTAGACATGGAGGACCTATCGAATATCGATAATAGAAAGTTGAAACAACTAGTTCGTCCAAGTGGCTCCAGTTGGGCATAACGCCTTCGACGACCACCTTCAGTCGTTATGGGAATAAATCTTCCTTCAGACCTCTAACAGTAGGATTCATCATGCCCCTCTATCAATAGATGCAAGATGCCTACCTTTCATGGTTCCATACAATTCTTACCCTCTTTTTTTTTCTCAGTTTGGGATCCATTCATAACCAGACTATTGCTTTTTTAAGCTCAAGGTTACTCTGGTTCATGCCTCAGTTTGGGGTTCAATGGATTCATCAATGGACCGCTTCTAGTTAAGTTCAAAATCATTCTAGCTTATGCCCCAACTTGGGGATTAAGGGGTATCGCCATTGCACTACTCAAAAAGTCCAAGATTACACTAGTTTATGGCTCAGCTTGGGGGGTTCAATGGATTTCTTCATTAGACCACTCTCAATTTGGGTCTAAGGTCAATTTGGTTCAAGGCCCAGTTTAGGGCATAATGGGCTTTCCTCATTGGACCGCTCTCAATTTGGGTCCAAGGTCAATCTGGTTCATGACCAGCTTAGGGCTCAATGGCTTTCCTCATTGGACCGCACTCAATTCTGGTCCAAGGTCAATTTGGTTCATGACCAGCCTAGGGCTCAATGGCTTTCCTTATTGGACCACACTCAATTTGGGTCCAAGGTCAATCTAGTTCATGCCCAACCTAGGGCTCAAGGGCTTTCCTCATTGGACCACACTCAATTTGGATCCAAGGTCAATTTGGTTCATGCCCAACTTAGGGCTCACCGCACTCAATTTGGGTCCAAGTTCAATCTGGTTCAAGCCCCAGTTTATGGGTTAAGGGTTTCATTATTGAACCATTCCCTATCAGTGATTCTGATTCTTATCCTAGCCTGGGCATATCGGATCTCATCTTTGGTCTACCCTACTGTTCTAGAAAATTCCATTCCCTCTCTTTGAACAATGAGAAATATGAGGGAAACTCTTTGAATTCTGGCATTTCCTTGGCCAATGGGGCAGAAATGCCCATGATGGGATAGCACTATTATAGCTGAAGGTTCATGGTTTTTGATGACTCCAGAATTTGAAATTGATCTTACTGAGACGCAATGAGGAATGCTTTTCATTCGCCATTCCTGACGAGCGATCCTAATTTGTAGCACTGGGCTATGATGGACATGGATCGGGCTCTAATTGACAGAGCCAAAGATTGATTTTGAATTGGTCTCCGATTGATAGAGACAAGGTTAACTTTAAACTAGTCTCTAATTGATAGAGATCAAGATTAACTTTGAATTGGTCTCTGATTGATAGAGATCAAGATTGACAGTCATGGACTGGGCTCTAATTGTTAGAGGCAAGATTGCTTGAGTTGGGCTCTGATTGATAGAAGCCTAGGATGACAATCATGGATTGGACTCTAATTGCTAGAGATGGTGGATTGATTGAGTTGAAATGATTGAAACTCTCTTCGATTCCTTCATGAAATGGACCAGAGGTAATGGTTGAATAGGCCTAGAGGCTAACTCATGCTCACATTGAGTTCATATGAATGGAACCTTTCTTAGTTCCAACATGAATCGAAACCTGAACCGGAGTTGACGGTTGGACAAGCCTAGGGGCTAATTAAATTCAAATGAATGAAACTCTTCTTAGTTCCAACATGAATCAGAAATTGAACCACAGTTGATAATTGGATAAGCCTAGTGGCTAAATGAATTCAGATGAATGGGACTCTTCTTAATTCTAACCTGAATCAGAACTTGAACAAAAGTTGATAGTTGGACAGGCCTAGGGGCTAATTGAATTCAGATGAATTAAACTTTTCCTAGTTCTGGCATGAGTCAGAGCCCTAACCAAAGTTGATGGTTGGCCAATGGAACTCTTCTTAGTTCCAACATGAATCAGAACCCTAACCAAAGTTGATGGTTGGATAAGCCTAGTGGCTAATTGAATTCAGATGAATGGAACTTTTCCTAGCTCTAACATGAATCAGAACCCTAACCAAAGTTGATGGTTGGATAAGCCTAGTGGCTGAATGCCTTCTCCAGTTTAACATGATCTCGGAGTGATGATTGACCCTACCTAGGGTTTAAACCTTTCTTCAGTTCTGAGATGAACCAGAAATGGTGGTTGAATCTGGGGCTGAATATTTCTTTGATTCTGAGATGAACTGGATGTGATTGAATCTGCCTAGGGGCTGAATCTTTCCTTAATTCTAGATGAAACAAAATGGTGATTGGACCTGCCTAGGGGCTGAACCTTTCTTCAGTTTTGAGATGAACCAGAAATGGTGGTTGAATCTGGGGTTGAATATTTTTTTAATTCTGAGATGAACTGGATGTGATTGAATCTGCCTAGGGGCTGAATCTTTTCTTAATTCTTGATGACCGAAATGATGATTGGACCTGCCTAAGGGCTGAATCTTTCCTTAATTCAAAGGTGAATGGGGAATAATAATTGGATTTGCCTAGGGGCTGAATCTTTCCTTAATTCAAATGTGAATACAGAACAATAATTGAATTTGCCTAGTGGCTAAATCTCTCCTTAAGTCAGAGGTGAATCAAGAAGGTGATTGGATTTTCCTAGGGGCTGGATCTTTCCTTATTTAAGAGGTGAATGGAGAATGGTGATTAGATTTGCCTAGGGACTAAATCTTTCCTTAATTCTGAGATGAATTGAGAACAGTGATTGGATTTGCCTAGGGACTGAATCATTCCTTAATTTAGAGATGAATCGAGAACTATGATTGGATTTGCCTGGGGGCTGAATCTTTCATTAATTTAAAGATGAATCGAGAACTATGATTGGATATGCCTAGGGGCTGAATCTCTCCTAAATTCAGAGATGAATCGAGAACTATGATTCGATTTGCCTAGGGGCTGAATCTCTTCTTAATTCAGGGGTGAATTGAGAGCTATGATTGGATTTGCCTACGGGCTGAATCATTCCTTAATTCAGAAATGAATCGAGAACAATGATTTGATTTGCCTAGGGGCTAAATCTTTCCTTCATTCAGAGATGATTCAAGAACTATGATTGGATTTGCCTAGGGACAGAATCTTTCCTTAATTCTGAGGTACATTGAGAACTATGATTGGATTTGCCTGGGGCTGAATCTTTCCTTAATTATGAGATGAACAGAATATGATATTTGAGTAAGCCCAAGGACAAACAATACATAAATATTATAAACTTTTTCAGGTAAAGGTGTTTGTCGCTGCCTAAACTGAATGCTCTATTGGACTAGATTGGCTGAGTTACCGATTGTGTTTCCAAATCTGGTTGCCTTCTTTCTTACAAAATTTGATGTTCAATCAAGATCTAGATTCATGACTTCTATTGATTCATTTAGAAAGATAACATGGATGGATCTCAAGGTGGGAGATCAAGATAATTCCCTAGTTGTAGGGGCCTCTCACCCTAAAATGATGGATATGGTTGCAGTTTGATTTCCAATGGAGGAATATCGAGATTGTAGACATCTAGAGGAATGGAAGAAGTCACATGCACAATCAAAGATGACTTAACCAAACAAAGTTAGCTCCCTCATAAGGGCGATTGGATAAACATTATCCAAGTCATTTAATTGAATTTGATTAAGCCATGTGTTCAGTCTTGGGACCTCGTGATTCCAAAATGGATAATCAGTAGTACCAAAGTTTGGCCAATTAGATTACCAAATTCGATGAAATTGAAATGGGTATATTAATCCGTCGTCCTTATTAGGGATGGTTAGAAAAAGCGGTTCATAGTTGAACAAACTAGTAAATTTCTTCTTAACCATGTTATCTATGTCTTGACAAGGATTTTCTGTTCATTTTTTCAAAATCGACGTGTTAACATTGAGAGATTCAACACATCGAGCTTACTTAATGGAGGGTGTATAGTGACTGTCTACTATGATGTAGAACAGGTGTATACATACCTCATACTCCCAATAGGTGAGAGTTCAAGATGCTCATTGTGTAGATTCTAATACGTTGACCAATCGAGGACAAAAACGGGCAAAAATTTGACGTCTCGAACATGGATGTCATGGTTAAGCAGAATTTACTTGTTCGGTTTAGGGATGAACCAAAAATATCAAGCATTGGGCTACAATCTAGGTTAGGACAGACAAAACCACCTTGACAAGGATGGGGTAACCTACCACCGAATGCACGATGAATAACGGGCCCCCAATCCCTTTATATACTATGTTGCAAGGATCCAAGCGACGTGGAGTAGCATAACGCATTCTCAGGCGGACCCAAGAAATGCTCATTAGAGGTTGCTCGCCGGTCGTGGTCTCACAAAGTACAGGCTAAGGTTGTGTGTTTCGCCTATCGGGCTGCCCCATATGCATGGGACCCGGTTCGGGTACTTGCACGAATGTGTGACTGAACCCATTCCCCCCAAAGAAAAATTATAAAAGCATAAATATAGTATCCTAAGAGCTAGCATCCAATTCACAGAAGGAAAGTTTTCATTTAGTAGTCTGACGTTTATATCCCCAGTGAAGTCACCACTGTGAGGACAAATATTGAAATCTTTAGAAGTCGCCACCTAGATTATGGTCTAGGACCTTGAAAAATATGAAATCTCACCCCAAGGTAAGACTTCGATTGACTCATGAGCCTTAGATTGGATTTCTGGTCCATCAGAGATTGGGTAAGCGTCAGGTTACGGTTATGGGAAGGGGTTAGGAACCCAAACCTCCCGATCAAAATCGGTCTCCTATGCCTTTCCTATGCTAGAATTTATTTGTTAAACCAAGCCAAACCAAGTGGTTTGATATCATTGAACCAAATCTGTATCCATCAGATTGCCTATGTATCACAAAATTATTCCGAAAATCAGGTTCACCATCGTAGTTCAGGTGTGATTAAAGTTTATGGCTGTAATTTATGCTTGTGCATGATTAAGTTTTTTGTTCAAGTTAAAATTTATGCTTGAATGGATGAGAAACCCTAAAGGTTAGGATCTAGATAGTTCATGTAGATTGATAGATAGTCCTAATGGATCAAAGAATAACCCTATTTGGGTCAAAATATGGATAACCCTATTTGGGTTGAAATGTTGATAAAATCCTAGTGGATCTATGGATAGTCCAAGTAGACTAAGGTTTGGATACGAATTTGGGTTTCTCCCAAATGGCCTATGTATCCTAGGGTTTGTCCTAGGAATCAGAATCTGTGTAGTTCAAAATTGGGTTGAAATGGTTGGGTATCCTAGTGGATCTATGGATAGTCCGAGTGGACTAAGGTATGGATCTGAATTTGGGTTTCTCCCAAATGGCCTACGTATCCTATGGTTTGCCATAGGAATCAGAATCCGCGTAGTTCAGGACGGATTGAAATGGATGGATGTCCTAGTGGATCTATGGATAGTCCGAGTGGACTAAAGTGTGGATCTAAATTTAGGTTTCTCTAAAATAGCCTACGTATCCTAGGGTTTGCCCTAGGAATCCGAATCCTCATAGTTTGGGACGGATAACACTATTTAGGTCAAAATGGGGGTAAATATCCTAGTGGATCTATGGATAGTCCGAGTGGACTAAGGTTTGGATCCAAATTTGGGATTCTCCCAAATGGCCTACGTATCCTAGGGTTTGCCCTAGGAATTTGAATCCGTGTAGTTCGGAACGAATAACCCTATTTGGGTCAAAATGGGGGTAAATATCCTAGTGGATCTATGGATAGTCCGAGTAGACTAAGGTGTGGATCCGAATTTGGGATTCTCCCAAATGGCCTATGGATCCTAGGGTTTGCCCTAGGAATCAGAATCTGCGTAGTTCGGGACGGATAACCTGTTCTAGGTTAATGATTGAGAACCTATTCTAGATTTAGGGTTGAGAACCTATTATAGGTTTAGGGTTTTAAACCAATTCTAGGTTTAGGGTTGAGAACCTATTCTAGGTTTAGGGTTTACTGAGGGGCAAAATCGTCCTGAATTACCCTTTTCAACCTAAGCTCTAATTTTCAAAGATAGGGCCTAAGACCGAACATGTGCACTGGTCAAATTTGTTCTAGATTTTTGACCAGTTGCACCATAAATTCGAAATAAAATTATATTCATAATGAAAATTAAATACAAATATATGTCTATGTAGATAACTGCCTGATCTAAAATTTCATCAAGATAAACAAGTTAAAAAAAGTATATTTTATTTGTGAAAAATGACCCTTTTCCATCATGCAAATCAGTACATCATGACAGATTCAAAATCAGAGCACTATTCACTTAAAAATTGATATCAATTCAACAAAAAATTGAAAAAAATATGAAACTAGTGCCATTTCTTAGAAGACTTTCATGTCTAAAAATTTCATATTATGTGGATTTTCTGATTATGGCCATAAGATCTTTGTCTAGAGACTTTCTGATGGAGGATTGCATTACATCCGATAAAAATAGCAATGTCAAAGAAAAAATTTTTGGTATATTTTCCCAATTTCAAATGGAACGAAATTTTTAGAATAGTCTTATAACATATCAGAGAGACTCCCATAAAAATTTGGGATTCAAAAGCTTAGAAAAAATACATGTGATGTATGTCCTAAGTTTGAATCCTAAATCTAGAATTTTCAGGTTAGAAAACCACTTTATGAAATTTCCAAAAAACATCAAACATCATTGTATAACACTGAAAAATTCATCATTGAATAGCTTAGACAAATTATCATTCATGAAAAATTTTAGACATAGGCATCCTAACATTAACAAGCAATGTAATAGAGCATTCATGATTGAGATTTCATGAAAATTAGCCTTTTTTAGGCAAAATTGACATTCCAGCATTCTAATGTCCTCTAAATTTGTTTAGAGTACTAACCTTGTGCTCAAATCGAGCGAAACCATTGATGAAGAGTGATTGGAGGTTGTATCAATCCCATTTGAATATGAATCCTCCTTCTCCTCTTTTTTGCTTCTCTCTTTCTTCTCTTTCTCTCTTTTCTTCTTCTATTTTCTTTTTTTTTTCTCTTTTCTTCTCTCTTTCGTTATCCCTCTCTCATGTTTTTTCTCTCTCACTCACGTTATCCTCTCCCTCTCTCACGTTCTCCTCTCTCTATGGTCTGGAAAAAAGAGACGCCCCTCTCTCTTCTCTTGCTTATGTATAATTTTTCTCTCCTTTTCTAGAAGATCCTTCTTTCCTTTCTTCTTTTTCTAGAAAATCTTTTTTTCTCCCTTTTTTCTTCGTTCCTTTCTTCTCTTCCTTTCCTTTTCTCTTCTCCCTCTCCATTCTACACATTTTCCCTCTCTCCCTCTTCTAGAAAATCCTTTCTTCCTCTTTCCTTCTTCTCTCTTCCTTCATTTTCTTTTTTTTTCTTCTACAAAATCCTTTCTTTCCATTTATTTCTTTTTTCCTTTCTTTTCTTCCTTCCCATGTTTTTTCTTCTTCCTTTCTTTCCTTTTTCTCCTTTTTCTTCTAGAAAATCCCTTCTCTCTTTCCTTTCTCTCTTTCCTTCTTCTAGAAAATTCCTTCTCTTTTTCCTTTCTTTCTTCTTTCATTTTCTTCTTCCTTCTTTTCCTTCCTTTTTTTTTCTCCCTCTCTTTTCACGTTTTATTTCTTAGAAAACATTTCCCTTTTTTTTTCTTCTTCTTTTTCTTCTTCTTTTTTTCTTTTTTTTCTTTCCTTCCTCTTTCCTTCCTTTTTTTTCTTTCTCCCTCTCTCTTCTATGTTTTCTTTTTATAAAATGTGAAGGGGAATCTTTTCTTTTTTTTTTTCTTTTCTTTTCTCTTTTATTTCTCTCTCTTTCCTTTTTTCTTTCTCCCATTTTCTTTTATCTATATATATATATATATATATATATATATATATATATATATATATATATATATATCATATATATATATATATATATATATATATATATATATATATATGTATATATATACAAATATATATATATAATATAATATATATATATGTATTATATACAACAATATATTATACATTATACATATATAAAAGAAATGCATGCATATAGACTGACATAACTTGGTCTGGATTGGTCTGAGCTGGGCCGGGCTAAGTTAGACTAAACAGGATTAAGGTAGTTTGGATTAAGGTTGACATTTCATAGTCCATTTCTGTCACCCTTCCATATGAAATTTTCCGATAGCGTCAATTCCAAATTTTTCACGTTCACTTTGTAGAACATTAAAAAGGAGGAATATTAGAACTTGAATCATCTCATTTGGAAATGAAATGGCCAGTTTATAAATTTTTAAAGTTTAGGCAGGTCGATTATTGATAATTTCGCTGACCATTCTGCATGGGATCCTTTGGAGACTTCTACCCGAGATTTTTTTTACGTCCACTTTGTAGAATACTAAAAATGGAACATAAAGAAGCTAAAATTACTTGATTTGGATTTGGGGTGACCAAAATATGAATTTTCGAAGATTAAATGACCATTTTCATTTGTAATTTTACATGGTACCCTTCGGAAACTTCTACCCTAGATTTGTTTTCGTCCACTTTGTAGAACATTACAAATGAAGAATAATGGCCTTGGAATCATCTGAATCCGATGTAGAATGACAAATATATGAAGCTTTGAAGTTCTAACGATAATTTTGCATAAAAGCTTGCATGGGCCCACTAGTGACTTCTACTTGGGATTTTTCACATCCACTTTGAAGATGATTGAAAAATAAGGAATATTGGCCTTTGAATTATCTGATTTCGATATCAGATGACCCAGATATGATGTCTTGAAGTTTGAATGATAATGCATGCATCATACGATAATTACGTAAATGCCCTTGCACTTTCAAACTGCGATATCTTCTTTGTCTGACGTCAGAATTTGATGATTCTGGTCTCACTTCGAAGATAATTTCACGACCTGTACATCCAAGTAGGTAATATACAATGACTCTACTGTGGGGTTCATTAGAGAATCATCAACCTTTTGGTTAAAAACCAGAAACCTACCATATTGGTTCACTTATGGTGAGGGTGGCAAAAATGGAGTGCTTACAGGTAGTGATTCCCATGGTAACTTGCATAACCAATATCATCTATTTTTTCTCTTGCATTTTGTTGGACTAAATTTATTACAACAGTAGCCAAGGTGCTTCGTAGTCTAGGTAGATTGACTATAGTGGCCTGGTTGTTTACCCCTTTGACTTGCTTCAGTTTGATTACCATTATTTAAAATCTACTAAGATGGTTCTTGAGCCAGATAGTGGTGGGGTTGGGTTACAACCTCTTCTTAATGCTCAGCGGGTAATGGATTAATGTATAGAGGATCTCACTCTGAGTCTCCACATTACCCAAGTGTATAGCTTTATCTTCTTTTAAAGTTACTCTTATTTTGGTGTATGGCCATTGTTCTCCTTTCTCTGTTGGATTTGATCTGAAATCTTTCCCTTTACCACTATAGGGATTTAGGAGTTACTAGCCATTTTCCTTCTTCTTCTGTCATACATCGAGTTCCACATTTTGTGAGTATCTAGTCGGTATTCTAATTTTCTACTTCACAGATGCTCCCTTCTTGCTACTGTACTATATTTTTTGTATACTCAGACAACTGTCAGTCTAGTTTTTTTAGACCGTACCATATGTTATTTATTTATTAGGGTACATTTAGATTTTCTTTTCTTCTGTCATATATACATATGATTCCACCTTTTATTATCATCTTGTTTAAGTTCTCTCTCAACCAACATAGGTGCTTATGGTGTGTTTGTATTAAAGCTTTCAAGTTTATCCAAACTCAGTTCATAGAGACAATTGTGAATGTATTCGGGTTTGATTGGCAAACCCTTAATGCTCTAATACCAAATTATCACACCCCAATTCTGGACTAACTAATGGTGTGATGAACCATCATGAAAATCAATTATTCAAACCAGGATCTCTTATAGGCTATGCCAACCATGTTAAACCAAAACACATTCCACAGTAATAATCAGAGATATTTGAGTAAATAGCGGAAGCCTTATTAATAATGAACTGAGGCATATATGATAAATAATTAAATGATCCAGTTATCTTCAATTAACCAAAACATAATTGATACATATTAAAAGTATCAAAATACGAAAGTTAAATACTAAGTGTAACCACAGTGGAAACACTCGGTTGACGAGTCTTGCTCGTCCTCCATAGCTTGCACATCCATAGCCGCTACACGTCCATATGTTGGCGCATCGATATAATCTTCGATAGTAACACCTGTAATATTAGAAACTAAAAAGAATTGTGCATGCGAGGGTCAGCTCTCTAACTTGACCTCAGTGAGTGAACAAAATAATACAATAACATATGCATGCATTTAATTCATATCTTTGGTCTGATTTTTAAGTTGGCAACATGCTATAGAAAGGTTTGGAGGCCCCTGCATCTCTATACACGAGTGTATGAATCCTCCCAATGGATCAAACACCATTGTCGCCCCACATGCACCCACCATAGAATAGAGATAAAGCTAAAGTGTCTGGATCACTGCCAATACTTCCCCTGATGCCCTACCCATACTAACATGTAAGCCCCTGCTGGTGAGGGCTTTCAAACTGGGCTCGCAACTAACCAATCCTAATGTCATCCAGTGTATCCAAGGCCTCACCCCAGCATCCCTCAATACCTAGAGATAGAGCTAAGGACCCCCGACAAAGTCGAAGACTACACGGTCCTAGACCACCTCCCCTGATGCCCTATGACGTAATAGTTCTGCTAAGGTAATGGCGATACGACGACGTCAGTGGACAAGACTTAAGTAGAGATAAAGGTAGAGTCTGGTGACTAAGATGAACCATAATGTCACGTCCTCCCTCTGATGCTCAACTCGCATCAAGCACACTAACCACATACACATAATTACATGCCTATTCCTAGCATCATCATCATCATCATTATTATATTATAAATAGACAAAAATAAATATGTCTGAGTAGTAATAGAAGGAATATTAGATGACATGTGAGATGCACATTACAAGCATAGAAGCATAGAATCAATCATGGCATTGGACTCAATAAAAGTAAATAGTTTATTATTAGCCAGTTAGTTTAGGTTCTATTTCCTTACCATTGATCGATGTTTGTTCCTCTCCCAAGCTTTGGAAGTCACTTTTGAATCTATTAGAAACCTAAACAATTAATGTATGTAAGTTAGGGTTCAAGTTTACCAAGTTACAGTAGTCAAAAATATTTTTTGGTCTCAGAATATGCTTGCTGTTATCGTGTGGTCAAATGTGTGGTCGGACCTATGGTCGCAATATATGCAACCACACACTGTGTGGTCAGACCCTGTGGTTACATGTTATGCGACTACACCCTATGACAACACCTTTTTTGGGAACTTCCCGAATAGATATGGTCAATCCTCTGGTCACCCTGTGGTCTACCCTAGGCTGCGACCACATGATGTTTGGTTGATTTTACTTCTCATACGAGTTCTTCCTCAAGGCTCATCAATGGGATTCACCTTAAGATCATTGTTTGGCCTCTAATCATAGTTTTCCCCTCATTCATTATCCCTAACCTATTCTCTATGTTTTCCCCATGAAAAACCTATAATCGAATCATTGTATTAGGTTCCTTACATCAACTTGAAAAGAACCTATTCTATCTAATCTACCCTACAGTGTCAAGTTCATACCTTAAGCTTGCTGTAGGGAGCTAGAAACTTCTCTTGCAAAACCTTCCTCTCAGCCTTCTTCTCCTTCTTTTCCTCTCTCTCTTTTCCTCTTAGGTTTAGAGTTTCAATTTGGGTTCTAAAAGAGTAAGAGAGACTAAGGAACGTCCCTTATATAGAGGAAAACCTCCATATAGAGATCCCTTAAGTTTTTGAAAGTTTCCAAAACTCAAAGTCGGTTCAGCATCGTGTGGTTGCACGTGTTGTCGCAATATCTGTTGACCACTGTCTCAAAACTGTGACCACATGTCTCAGATTTTAGTAGTCTCAATATTATGAGGTGTGGTTGACCACACCTATTAGGTATGCGACGACACATCTCAATTAGATGATTTTTGGTTCAAATTACATACTTAGCCTTGTGGTTTCTTCACACACTTGGTCCACTTGGTCCGACCATGATAGTAAGACCTAATACAAGTTGGTAAGACCGGGTTTGTGAACTACGGGTCTTACATACCAAGCTAGCATGCTTTGTGATGAAAGGAAAATTCTTTTCCAACTAACAGATGGAAAAGCTTTTGAATTCATTGGAGATAAACTTTGAAAGGGTAAGAAGTTATTTATATCTGCATTGCAAGCTTGTAAACTGTTGCAATAAGGCTACATTGGTTACTTAGCATCTGTAATTGACACTACCATAGAGTTACCAACCCTCGGCCAAATAGATGTAGTGAATGAGTTCCCAGAGGTATTTACAGAAGATTTATCTGGTTTACCTCTTGATCGTTAAATTGAGTTTGTGATCGATCTCGTCCCTGGAGCTGCTCCTATGTCTAAAGCCCCTTATAGAATGGCACCCTTTGAGTTGAAGGAACTGAAGGTTCAAACTCAAGAACTCTTAGACAAGGGATTTATAAGACCTAGTATATCCCCTTGGGGTGTGCTAGTCTTGTTTGTCAAGAAGAAAGATAGAAACGTCTAATTGTGCATCGATTATCATAAGCTAAACAAGCTTACTATCAAGAATCGATACCCTTTGCACAAGATCGATGATCTGTTTGATCAGCTCTAAGGTGCTCAAGTATTCTCTAAGATAGATCTTCGATCTGGATATCATCAACTGAAGATCAAAGAATGTGACATTCCAAAGAGTCCCTTTAGAACTCAATAACGACATTATAAGTTCTTAATCATGTCTTTCTGATTAACTAATTCCCTAGTGTCATTTATGGAACTCATGAACAGAGTATTCCATGACTTTTTAAATCACTCTGTAATTATGTTCATCGATGACATTCATGTCTACTCGAAGAGTATGGAAGATCATGTTGTGCATCTTCGCTAAGCCTTATAAAGACCAAGACAAGATACGCTATTTGCCAAGTTCAAGAAGTATGAATTCTGGTTGAGAGAATTTACCTTTTTGGGTCATGTCGTATCTGTCAAAGGAATATCAGTGGATCTAAGTAAGGTTAAAGAAATACTCAACTGGGAAGCTCCAAAGACAGTCACAAAAGTTAGAAGTTTTCTTGGATTGGAAAGATACTACCAAAGATTTATTGTTGACTTCTCTAGAATAGCCATTCTGCTGACGTAGCTTACAAAGAAGGAAACAAAGTTTGTGTGGTCAGAGAAATGTGAAGCAACATTCCAATTACTAAAGGAGAAGCTGATTTCTGCTCCAATGTTGACCATCCCATCTAGATCAGATGGTCTTATAATGTATACCAATGCATCCAAATTAGGACTTAGTTGTGTTCCCATGCAAGAAGGTAAAGTAATCACCTATGCCTCCAAACAATTGAAAGATCATGAGAAGAACTACTCAACTCATGATCTTGAGTTAGCTGCTATAGTATTTACACTGAAGACATGGAAGACACTACTTGTAAGGAGAAAAGTTTCTAGATAATGTCTGACCACAAGAGTATCACCTACTTATTCAATCAGAAAGAGCTCAACATGAGACAAAGAAGATGGATAAAGCTACTGAAGGATTATGATTGTGATATCCAATATCACCCAGAAAAGGCTAACATAGTAGCCGATGCCCTCTGTAGAATGGTGATAAGAAAAGTAGAAGCTAAGGTTAGCGACTACATTCTGTTGAACTCTCAAGCTATTCCTCCACCAATAGCTGAAGACTCCATTGCTAGTGCTCTACTAGAAGAGTTGATGAAACCACCACTGCTACTCTAGGTGCCCTTAAAATACAACTGATGTTCTTACAAGAGATAGAAGAAGCAACAATATTGGACCATCACCTTGGTACACTAAAGAGTAAGCTCGAGAATGGAAAGCAAGACCCAGATTTCATTCTAAATAATGGAGTTATCTAGTATCGTGGTAGAGTATGAGTGCCAGAATATACAGAAGACTTAAAGGAAAAGATTTTGATCAAAATTCATTCATCCCCATACACTATGCATCCAGGAAGTACAAAGATGTCCCACTACTTGAAGATGGAATTCTAGTGGAGAGGATTGAAAGCCAATGTAGCTCAATTCATATACAGGCATTCGACGTGTCAACAAGTCAAAGCAGAACATCAAAGACCATTTGGTAAACTATAGCTGCCACCGGTACAAGAATGGAAGTGGGACCACATTTCCATGGACTTCATCACATGGTTACCTTTGATAGCATGCTCTATAGATGTAGTTTGGGTTATTTTGGATAGGTTTACTAAAATAGTAAGATTCATTGCAGTTCAACCTTAGTACCCCATGGATAAACTAACTAGATTGTATATTGGTCAAGTCATCCACCTACATGGTGTTTCAGCTAGTAATGTATCTGATCGCGACCCAAGATTCACATCCAAGTTCTGGAAAGGATTATAGAACACCATGGGTACTCAGTTGAAGTTTAGTACTACCTTTCACCCTCAAATAGACGGATGATCAAAGAGAACGATCCAAATATTGGAGGATATGCTTAGAGCCTACGCTCTAGATTTCAAGGGAAATTAGGATCAAAATTTTTCATTAATGGAGTTTGCATATAATAATAGCTATTAGTCCACCATCAAGATGGCACCATATAAAGCATTGTATGGAAGAAAATGCAGAACTTCTTTGTATTGGAATGAAGTTGATGAAAGAAGAATCCTTGGACCTGACATTGTCCAAGAGACTTACGAGAATGTTGATTTGATAAGGGAAAGGATTAAAGCTGCTCAATCATGACAGAAGAGCTATGCAGACTTTCGTCAGAAAGATCTTGAATTTGAAGTAGGTGACAAGGTATTTTTGAAAGTGTCACCTTTCAAGGGAATTCGAAGGTTCGACAAGAAGGGAAAGCTAAGTCCAAGATATATAAGACCATATGGGATACTTAGTCGAAGTGGAGCCGTAGTATACAACTAGCTCTACCTCCTACCTTTCCTGGTGGTGTCAATGATGTGTTTCATGTGTCAATGCTGAAAACGTACATCACTGACCCGACTTATGTGCCGAATACAAAACTTCTAACAATGGATATAGATCTGAGTTATGAAGTTGAACCGCTAGCAATCCTAGATAGGATGGTTCATCAACTAAGAAGCTGATCCATTGCTTACATCAAAAGTGCAGTGGAAGAACCATATTAAGGTTGAAGCGTCATAGGAGAGGGACGATGAAATTCATGATAAATACCCACACTTGTTCAAAGAACAAGGTAAGAAAATTTTGAGGATGAAATTCTTTTTAGTGGAGGGTGGAATTGTGAAACCTGCACCCAAAAATATGCGCTAATTTGAATTTTTCTCACATAATAGGTTCTTCTGCCGATACTAGCCTAGCACCTGTATCATCAGTGGAGTGTATAAAACTCTAGGTAAGAGTTAAAACCCTCTATCTTTTAGTATAAGAACTTCATTTGGGAAGAATTAATCTAACCAACCAAGACTTAGCCATTCTGAATCAATTCAGAGTAGGTGGTTGAACAAGGTGGTCGACAAAAATGAGTTGATCGACCGCCCCTGTTCGATCGACCACAAGAACCCAAAATTGGTCCAGTCCGAGTCTAATTTAGTTGGGCTTGGTTCCAATTGGTTCCTAACCACCCATGATCATCCCAAATCATATGGGACATACTTTGAATGTGATGGAGTGTAAATTAACAACCTCAAAGCCTCCTTCATTACACTTATACTAGGAATAAGACTCTTAAGAGAAGAATTACAACGCAACTCTAACTCTTGTATAAACTCCCCAATAAAAACTTTTTAAGAACCCTAATTTAAGACATTAGAACCTCTAACATTTTTGGAGGGAGAGAGAGAGAGTAAATTGAAACAAGTTGAAGGAAAAAGAAGAACAAGAACTACCATTGAAGGTCCTCCCTTAAGCTCCTCTTTACAACTATGTTAGCATAAGCATTGAAGTAAGCCTAAAAACCATTTTTACTTTATTTAGATTGAACCCTGATGATCTCATGAGGTAAAACCCAACCTCTGATCATGTTGGAACAAGATTCTAGAAGACCCTCAATGAAAATCAGGTAAAATTTATCAAGAATGCTTATGATAGATAAATTGATCCAAATAGTTAAAGTAGGACTTTATAATGATGTATAGCATTTAAACATGATCAGAATATGTCCAATAATGTTTTAAAGAAGCTTAGAAACCCTCTGGGATAGCCCTTGACCCTATGCCTTGGAGAAATGACTAAAATTGAATCAGTTCAAGCTCTCTGCTACTAGGCGGTCGACCAAGGAGGTCGACTAAAGTAAGTCGACTGTCATTGACCGCACGACTTCTAGACAGGTGTATCATTGGTATTTTTCACCCCAATTGACTTTTTGGACTATGTTAATAATCTCACACCTCAAGGATGACATAATGAACATGTTATAATGATTGGATTGAGTAGAATGTGCTCCCAAGTGTATAGGCATGTGTGGTTGCAAAGACGACATGCAATGTCATGAACCATACTCGCATATAACCTATGGGGATAGGATTCTATCCTAACCAATGACTTGAACCCATCATAACACACCTGTAGAAGTAACCCTACAGAGGTGCTAGCCTCTAGAATCCATCTAGGTTGAAATACCTAGGCAGTTGACAAAACTGAGGTAATCGACCACCATAGTTGATCAACCACCTCCATCGACCACCTCATTATAGAAATCCTATTTTAGTTGTATTTTCAACCATGGACTTTGGGACTTAACCAAGTGACCCTAGGACATGTTCCTAAGACTAATGAAGATACCATAGACCTAATGGAAGCAAGAAAAAACAATTATAAGTAACATTTATACCTTAACTATTATAGGTAAACCGACGTAGGAAAACAAGAAAAGGGACTCTGTCTGCAATAGAGTAAAGGATTAGCTCACCAGATTCAGGTGAGGGATTAGTACTTATTTTACTTTCTTGTTTCTGTGTGCATGTGCTTGCTACTTATTTGGATTACTTTGTGATAACTTACCAATCAATAACTGTTATAATTATTCATGCATTTGCATATTATAACTCTGTATCGGAGTTATTGATTATGAAATATTTGATAACATGTGGATGTTTGATAACATGATTGTTTACCATTCGCTTGTCTCCTAGTGGATCTGGATAGCTGGAATGGGGCGGTTTATCTTGGTCCATTAAACTAGGATATGGGTACCTGCATTAGTAATATTTCTTGGTTTAGGTTTCAATATCCCATGATAAGAAACCCTTACCAATAGGGATTTAGGTATTGGCATAGGTTTATTGTGGACAAACTTTAGGTAAGCCCCTTTCGTAATCGGAGTAGGGAAACAAACATGGTTGGGAAGCAGCCTCTAGTGTCTCAAGTGAGAGCTAGGGATGAGTCTGTTCTATGTGCTTATCCATCAAGGTTTGGCAGTGTATATCCAGCGAAGTTGTTAAGGCATAAAATAAGATGCCAAGATGAAGCCTATGATAAGGGAATGCTAATATGATGTCAGGTTGGCATACTTGGGTTGTATTCTTCATTGTTTGGGTAATTTTTCACATGAGGTAGGGAGCCAAGTTTGTTGCATTTGCCTCACCCGTGCTTGAGTATTCGTCATCGGTATTTAGGTGTAATGCAATTTCCTCATACTTATTTATATACCATTAACCTTAATAAATTATTTATGCATTGTATACTTGTATATGCTAATTTTTCACTGAGCATGTGGTTTTGCTCACCATTGTATGTACATATTTTTTTAGAGTGTTTTGTAGGTAACTTAGCTGATAATGATATGATTAAAGATGAAAAGCCTGAAGAAGATTCACTTGATTCTTCATGTGAATGTGATGATTGTCTTTATGGATAGAAGATAATAATTCCAAAAGAATAGAAGACTTCTATATCTAAGAGAGAAGATTGTATTAGTAGTATTTTACTTAGGACAAAATACAATTTTGTTTATTTGTTTATTTTAGGCATTGTTTGACCCATGAGTTTTATTTAACTATTCAATACTTAGTATTATGTTATTTATGTCTTGGTTTGAAGACAGACAAACTTGTATTAAATAAAATACAATTAAACTTGGTATGAATGGTTCTTAGTTATTTGATTCCACTATTAATTGATTCGCACTCTGAAATTCCCGTAATTTGTGCTGTGGTTAACGAAAGAGTTGTGATATGTTATGACTGTAAATGAATCTTGGTATGGTAGTACTTGCACTACGAAGAAACCATGGTCATACTAAAACGTCAGAATTTTGGGGTGTGACAATGAATCAAACATAGTTTAGTTACCTTCATGAAAAGGTAGCGAGTGTCTCATACCACTCACCCTCTAATCCCAACACAACAGTGCTGATCCCAAACGTAAGGATACATATGCATGATCGCAAAAAACAGTATATTTGATGGCATGTTATCACACAAGGTATGTTATCAATCATTCATCATCATACATCATAATCCAATATAACTAATTCTACCAAAAAAAGGTCTAATTCCCTCACCTGATCTGTTAACAAGAATTATTAACGAACCACGACTTCGAATAGCTTCCCTAAGTTCTCCCGTACCTTTAATATCAACATAAATAATTGTTATTAATTATTTTGTTGCTATTGCTTACTCATTACAACATCCTATCAAGTTATAAACATATCTAGGGGTCTGGTGATCTAGTTTTAACATAATACACTTGTTGTTCAATGGTTCAAGGCATTTCTAATAGTGAACATCAAGCATAAAATCAGCTTCATGGCTAAAAATTGAAATAATGGAGAATACGTATATTATGATTTTAGGGATCCAAACCCTTAAATAGGCTTAATAAAATCCCAGAAAGCTACTGATCTAAATGGTCATGATCTGAGGTCATGTGCCGCACGTTAAAGCAGGTAAGCTGACACATGCCATCCACCTCATGTCAAAACATGGCCGAAACGACTCGATTTTGATACAGTGGTATTCTTGAATTCTTTATAGAAAGAATAAGAAGTTTGGGCTCAAAATTCCATTTCTACATCATGTTATGGATACCGTTTGATTTCCCAAATAGTCAATATTACTGGATCTAGTTTATAACCTCTGATCCGATTCCAACAGCATTATTAAGGGGGTTTTCCCCCAACTTGATCTATGAATGGATCATTCTAATCTATCATGAGTCTGTTGGGATGTTTAGATCCTATTAAAAATCATTTTAATCTATTTCATATTATTCTTATGGTCTCAGTTTCCACATTGATTCAAATCCCACACTCAATAAGTCCATGGATGCTTACTGGTTATGGTTGGGTGAAGATTTATTCCATGAAATTATGAGACAATGATACCACCATGGTTTAACTTGGTTTTAATCCATCTAAAGTCATTCTTAGTCATCCTTAATAACTTAAGATACTTTAATCCATTTAGAATAGTTTTACCAATTTTTCTTATCGCTTCTAATCATATCTAACACCCAAATAAACACTTGGGTGCTCACCATCATTGGTGATTGAGGATCACTTTCACAGTACCATTAGTGATATAGTTTCTCTTTCTCTATGTTTTGTGGATTCAAAGTATCAAAAGAGATATAGAACCTTACCTGTAGTCACTCTCCTTCAAGTTTCCATCGAGCTTACGATTCAAGGTTCAACCAAGTCCCCTCTCTTCCTTCTCTTCTTCTTCTTCTCCTTCTTAAAACCTCCCTTCTTCCCAAAATGTGTCAGAGACCTCTCTCTCACTCCCTTTCTCTTTTCTTAGATTAGGTTTGTAGGAAGGATAGAGTAGAGAAGACTTTACCCAAGCTAATGATCTTGGTATGAGAGATCTCTAAGGTCTCGAAATGGAAACAAAGAGGATTACTCTCTTCTCTTTCCTTTCTCAAAAATGTACTTGGTCAGCTTTCTATAATTGAATAAAAATCTAATAACCTCCAATGGGTCCCATTGTGGGGTTGGGGAATAACTAACCCAAATCGATGGAGAGATGGTTTCGGTTCACTCTTATGGTCCCTTATTGGGTTAACAGTCAACCCTTGTCAAACATAGACCAAAACCCTTTGGTTTAGGTGTTGGTAGACTATGTTTTCAGGTCTTAGTCGAGCCCGGGGCTTTCAGATTAAAAACCAATCTGCCAGCTATGTGTGGTTGATTACGCCTTGGCACGTCATTTCCTTGTGTGGCTAATGTCCATCCGCACGACCAAAATTTGAGTCCAGACTACATGCGGCTGATGCACAGTCGGACGTTATTTCTTCACAGGCTACGTGCGGCTGATTTCTATCTACATGACGAAAATGGAGTGTAAACTCTTGTGTATGGTGTACGATCAAGTTTAACCTTCCTCCATTATGTTTTGCCCACTTTGGCCCTATCGTACCGACCCATTCATCGTGGTAAGACCTGTTACAAGCCAAAATTTCTAACTCCGAACTGAAATTTGGCTACTGTTCTTACACCATTGATATAGTACAGACCCTTAGAATCCCATTGGGATAGCCTTCGACCCCATGCCTTAGTGAACAGATTGAATTGGAATCAGTTTGAGCTCTCTAGTGTAAGGCGGTCAATGAGGGTGGTCGACTAAATTGAGTTAATCGACCGCCTTTGCTATCATCGACTGCATGGTCTATAGAGAGGTGCATTCTTGGTATTTTTAATCCCAATTGACTATTTAAACTATGTTAACCATCCCACACCTTAAAGATAACATAATGAACATGTAAGAATGGTTGATTCTATTAGAATGTGCCCAAGTGTGTAGGCACGTATAGTTGCAAAGACGACATTCAGTGTCATAAACCATACAAGCATATAACCTATGATAATAGGATTCTATCCTAGCCAGTGATTCAAACCTATCATAAAACACCTGTAGAAGCAACCCTATAGAGGTGCAAGCTTTTAGAATCCATCTAGGCCAAAGTACCTAGGCGGTTGATAAAACTGAGATGATCAACCACCATAGCTAATCGACCACCTCCATCGGCCACCATATTACAGCAAGCCTATTTTGGTTGTATTTTCAACAGTAGACCTTGAGACTTAACCAAATGACCCTAGGACATGTTTATAAGACTAATGAGGATACTCTAGACTTAATGGAAGCGACACTACACAATCATAAGTAACATTCATATCTCAATTGTAATAGGTAAGCCGACATAAAGAAACAAGGGAAATGACTTTGTCTGCAACAAAGTAAGGATTATTTCACTAGATACAGGTGAGCGATTAGTATGTATTTTATTTTCTTATTTCTGTATACATGCCCTTGCTACTTGTTTGGATTACTATGTGATAACATGCCATCCAATAACTGTGATAGTTGTTCATGCATTCTTGCATATTATGAACTATGTATTGGATTGGTAGATTATTGATTTTTTGACTACATATGGATGCTTGATAACATGATTATTTTTCATTCGATTATGTCCAAGTAGACCAGATGGCTGGAATGGGACGGTTCAACTTGGTCCATTAAGCTAGGATACGGGTACCTACATAGTAATATTTCTTAGTTTAGGTTTCATTTCCAGTGATAGGTAACCCTTACCAATAGGGGTTTAAGTATTGGCATAGGTTTGTTGTGGACCAACTTTGGAAACGCCCCTTTTGCAACTAGAGCAAGGAAACGCACGAGGTTGGGAATCAACCTCTAGTGTTTCAGGAGAGCCCTAGGGATGAGTTTGTTCTATGTGCTTACCCATCAGGGATTGGGCGGTGTATATCCAATGAAGTGGTTGTGGCATAGACTAAGATGTCTGGATTAAGCCTATGATAGGGAAATGCTGGTATGATGCCAGGACGGTGTGTTCTTATGTTGTATCTTCATTCTTTGGGTAATGTTTTACATGCGGTGGGGACCCAAGTGTGTTTCATTCGCCTTACTAGAGCTTAAGTATTCGTCATCAGTATTTAAGTGTGACGCTACTTGTGCATGCTTATTCACAGACCATTGACCTTAATAATTTATCATGCATTGCATGCTTGTGCATGCTAATTTCTTACTAAGCGTGTGGTTTTGCTCACCATTGTATGTACACATTTTTTAGATTATTTTACAGATAACTTAGCTAAAAATGATATGATTGAAGATGAAGAACCTGAAGAAGATTTGCATGACTCCTCATGTAAATGTGATGATTGTCTTTATGGTTAAAAGATAATATTTTTGAAGAAGAGAAGACTTCTTTGTCTGAGAGAAAAGACTTTGTTTAGGATTTTTGCTTAGCTTTAATTTTGTTATTTGTTCCATGCATTGTTTGACCCGTGAGATTTTATTTAAGTATTCAGTACTTGGTATTACTTTATTCTATGTCTTGGTTTGAAGATAGATAAACATTTGTACAATTATCTAATGTAATTATATTTGGTTTGTGGTTCTTAGTTATTTGATTTGCACTCTGTGATTCTCGTAGTCTATGTTGTGGTTAACGGAAGAGTTGTGATATGTGGTGACTATGAATGGATCTTGGTATGGTAGTACTTGCACAACAAGGAAACCATGGTCATACCAAAACACTAGGGTTTTGGGGTGTGTTAGATACGCATCGCCAAGGATCGATGATTTATTCGACAAAATGTAAGGGAATGCAGTGTTCTCAAGACTAGCCTCCAATCCGCTTACCACCAACTAAGAATCAGAGGCTGTGATGTTTCTAAAGACGGTTTTAGAACTTGTTGTGGATGTTATAAAACTCTGATCATATCATTTGGGTTAATTGATGCCCTACCTCATTTATAGAGTTAATGAATAGGGTATTCCATGACTTCCTTGACAGTTCATCATCGTGTTCATTGACGATATCATGGTGTACTCTAACTGCCTTGAAGATCATGGGGAACACTTAAGGGAAGTGCTATAACAACTAAAGGATGAGAAGTTAGGATTACAAATTGTGAAATGAAAATTTTAATCAGAGAGAGTAGTTTTCTTTGTACATATAGTCTCAGGTAAAAAGGAAACTCTATGGACCCCAGTAAAGTCCAAGTAATAATTGAATAGGGAACCCCAATGACCAGCACCAAAGTTGGTACCAGAAGTTAGAAGTTCTTGGTTTAGCAGGATACTACCAATGATTATTAAGGATTTTACCTTCTCTGCTACTCCATTGCTCAACTAACCAAGAAAGGACAAGAAATTGATGGACAGGTAAGTGGGAAGAAATTTTCCAGACATCGATCGTACCTATTGGAATGCGTGGTTACACAATGTACGCTAATGCATCCAACGAAGGGTTAGGATGCATACTTATGCAATATGACAAGGATATTGCATGTGTCACACCCCAATTCCGCACTATTCAGAATGGTGTGATGAACCGCTAATAAACCAACGGTTCAACCAGAATCTTTAATAGGCTGTGTCCTAGTAGAACTAAACCATACACATCCACAATCATAATCAGAATAAATACACAATAGCGGAAGTCTTAATAATAAATGAACTGAGGAATCTAACTGTGATAATCATAAATAAAATATCAAATTATGTTGTATCAATCGAGGCATAAGTAAATAAAATATCAATTTACATTTCCTTAATAATTCAAATAAAAATCTAATTGAAAATGCATGAGTTGCACTCGCCTGAGGAGTCATGCGTCTCCACTATGTCTTCAGCCTCCATCGCAGCAACTTGCCCGTACACAAAAGCATTCATATAGTCATCCAAAGTGGTACCTACATCATCAACTAAAAATATTTGACGTCGAAAGGGGTGAGCACACATCACGGCATTCAAACATATGCATGCATTCAATTCATATCTGTGGTCTGGTATATAAGTTTGCATTTTGCTATAGAAAGGTTCGGTGGCCGCCTCACCTCTATACACAGGGTGTGTAAGCCCACCCAATGGATCAAACACCATTGTCGTCCACATCCACCCCAACATGGAATAGAGATAGAGCTAAAGTGTCCGGATCAAACACCGCATAACACCTCCCCTGATGCCCTACCCATACTAATACGTAAGCCCCTGGTGGCAAGAGCTTGCAAACTGGGCTCGCGACTAACCAATCCTAATGTCAAATAGTGTATCCAAGGCCTCACCCCAGCATCCCTCAATACGTCCATAGAGATAGAGCTAAGGCCCCCCGGTAGAGTCAAAGACTACACAGTCCAAGACCACCTCCCCTAACGCCCTACGACGTAATACTTCTGCTAAGGTAATGGCGATACGACGATGTCAGTGGACAAGACTTGAGTAGAGATAGAGCTAAAGTACCCGGATCAAACATCGCATAACACCTCCCTTGATGCCCTACTTGCAGCAAGCACACTAACCACACATAAACATTCACATGTCTATTCCTAGCACCACCATCATCATCATCATGTTATAAATAAAATATAATTAAATATGCATGAACATAAATAGTAGGAATATTAGATGACATATTGAATGCACATTACAAGCATACACGCATAGAATCAGTCATGGCATTGGACTAAAGAAAATAAAAATAGTTTATTATTAGCCAATTAGTTTAGGTCTTGTTCCCTCACCTTTGCTTGAGTGTAGATCCTCTTTCAAGCTTTAAGAATCACTATAATATCAATAGGAAAACCTAACAAGTCGATAGATTTTAGTTAGAAGTCATTTCGATAATTTTAGGCTTGCGGTTAAGCAAGGGTCGCAGGGTGGGTCACAGATAGGGTAGCAGTTTACTGTGACCCACAGGGTAGGGTCGATGCTAGGGTCGGATGTTCCATCGACCCTGGGTGCGACCACCCCATCCCTGGACTTCCCGAATGCTGGGGGTCGATCCTGTGGTCTAGTAGGGTCGATTCCCAATCGACCCCACGTGCGACCCCCCATGGTTTGAGTCGAGGATTTCATCCTACAGTTCATTCTTTCATGTTTGGATCCTATGGCTTACTTCCACAATCCATTTTATGCTTGTTTTATGGCTTAAAACTCTAGGTTTCTCCCTTACCTTGCCTACCATGATTTCCTCCATGGATTTCATTGAAATCCTCCCATGGATGGATGATTTGGGTTTCTCCTAGACCATACCCTCTTCATGAACCATTATAAGGTCTTAAATCATTAATGGAAACGTACCCATACCTTAGGTTTTGCTGAGATTCAGAGGTTTCTCTGAATTCTTCACTTTAGTCTTCTTCTCCAACTTTCCTTCTCTTTTCCTTCTCTTCTCTTTCTCTCACTTTCAATTAGGGTTTCAAAAGGAGTGAAAGAGGCTTAGGGACATCTTATTTATAGAGGAGAACCTCCCAAAATAAGTCCCATTGAGATTAGAAAAGAATCCCATTGAAATTTGGAAAGTTTCTTATTTACAGTTTCTGTCGGCAAAGAGGGGGTCGATGAGGTGGTCGATGATCCCGTCGACCCTCGGGTCTAAATTGTCTAACCCCCAGTTAAAATATCAGGGGTCTGACTTCTTAATGAGGGGGGTCGACCCTGCCTATCTGGGTATGTGACCCTACCCTCCATTTTACTATTTTTGTGTCAGTTTAATACCTGGTTTCGCTATTCTTTCACGCACTTGGTCTATTTGGCTCGACCATGATAGGTAGACCTGGTACAAGGTGGTAAGAACGGTTAGTTCGATACGGGTCTTACAACTCCTCCCTACTTATAAAAATTTCATCCTCAAAATTATACATACCTTCCGAGTCGAATAGATGAGGGTATTGCTTTCACATAGCATTCTCTTCTTCCCATGTGATTTCTTCTATATCTCTGCTTCTCCAGGGGACTTTAACATAATAAATGTCACGGTTGCTTAGTCGTTGCACCTTTCGACTGGTGATTTCAGTTGGTGCTACTTCAAATGTCAAATCATCCATCAAATCAGCTAGATCTACTGTCAAATCGTTCGTTGGATCTCTGACATACTTCTTCAATAACGACATATGAAATACGTCATGCACACTTGACATAGATGGTGGTAGTGCTGACTTGTAAGCCACTTTTCCATGCTTAGCTAGAATCTCATATGGTCTGACATATCTCGGACTTAGTTTTCCTTTCTGTCCAAACCATTTCAAACCTCGCATAGGTAACACTTTGAGGAATACCTTATCACCAACGGCGAATTCAAGGTCTCGGCGTCTAGTATCTGCATATTGCTTCTGACGATTCTGAGCCGTTCTTACTCTTTCCATGATAATGTCGACTACTCGACATGTCTCTTCAAAAAATTCCAGTCCAACAATACTATGATCTCTAACTTCATTCCAAAACAAAGGAGTTCGACACTTCCTGCCATACAGTGCTTCATAGGGTAACATCTGTATAATAGCCTGATAGCTATTGTTATAAGTGAACTCAATCAGTGGTAACTTTTCATCCCATGATCCTTTAAATTCAATTACACAAGCTCGGAGCATGTCTTATAGAATCTGAATGGTGCGCTCCGATTGTACGTCTGTCTGAGGATGGAATGCAATACTGAACTTCAATGTTGTACCCATAGCCTTCTCTAATCCTTCCCAAAACTTTGAAGTAAATCGTGGATCTCTATCGAACAAAATGCTTTCAGGTACACCGTGTAATCTGACAATGTTATCCACATACAACTTAGCTAACCTCTCCAGTGTATACTGAGGTCGTATAGCTATAAATTGAGCCGTTTTCGTCAGTCAGTCTACAATCACCCAAACTGCGTCAACTACTCGTGGAGTCAATGGTAACCCTGTGAGGAAGTCCATAGTGATGCAGTCCCATTTCCATGCTGGTTCTGGTAACGGCTGTAACTGTCCTGCTGGTCTTTGTCGTTCAACATTCACTTTCTGACAATTTAGGCATTGAGACACGAACTTTGTTATATCTGCTTTCATTCTTCTCCACCAATATAATTTCTTTAGGTCATGATACATTTTTGTACTTCCAGGGTGTATCGAATAGGTGGTGGTATGGGCTTCCTTCATTAGTCGGTGTCTAATGTCTAAACTTTCTATTTCAGGTACACATATTCTTCCTTTGTAGTTCAGTACCTTTTCATCATCTAAGGTGATCTCAGGAACACTCCTACCTTTTTCAATGTCTTCTTGTACCATTCTTAGATAAGGGTTTGATTTAATCACTGTTTTCACTTCATCAAGTATATCGGGTACAATCTTCAATGTGGCGAACATATTTGCAAATCGATGGATAAACTCTTGGTTGGTTGATTCACCTGGTGCATCTATCACAAACTATTTATTACCAAAATTGAATACTTTCTCCATAGTACACAGTGCAGCAGTGGTGCTAACCTCCTCTTGAGATTTCATCATTGCCTTTCTACTCAGTGCGTTGGCAACCACATTAGCTTTCCCCGGATGATACTGGATATCACAATCATAGTCTTTCAATAGTTCTAGCCATCTTCTTTGTCTCATATTCAACTCCTTCTGATTAAAGAGGTAAGTAAGACTCTTATGATCTGATTTAATCTGAAATTTCTCTCCGTACAAGTAGTGTCTCCATATTTTGACAGCATGTACTACTACCGCTAATTCCAAATCATGAGTGGGATAGTTCTTTTCATGTGTCTTCAATTGTCTTGAGGCATAAGCAATTACTTGTTCTCCTTGCATAAGTACACATCCTAATCCCAATCTTGACGCATAAGTGTACAAAATAAATGGCTGTCCTATAATTGGAATGGTCAAGATTGGAGCAGATATCAATATAGGCTTTAATGTTTGGTAACTCTTATCGCATTTATCAGTCCAAACAAACTTTTTCCCTTCTTAGTCAAACTGGTGAGAGGTACGGTAATTCAAGAATTGACTTCCACAAATCGTCGATAATACCCAACTAGACCTAAGAAACTTCTAATTTTTACATTGCTCTTCAGTGCTTTCCACTTCACAATAGCTTCGATCTTGCTAGGGTCCACTTTAATTGCTTCAGCGGATACAACATAGCCTAGAAAAGTGACTTCCTTTAGCCAAAACTCACACTTTGTAAATTTGGCGTAGAGCTTCTCCTTCCGTAATCGCTGTAGATCGGCGTTTAGATTCATTATATGAGTTTCCTTGTCCTTGGGGTAGACCAATATATCATCGATGAATACAATAACCGATGTATCCAACATATCGTTGAATACCCGATTCATAAGTTCCATAAAGGTTGCTGGTGCGTTCGTTAATCCAAAAGACATGACCAAAAATTCATAATGTCCATATCTGGTCCTGAATGCAGTCTTGGGAATATCACCATCCTTAATCTTCAACTGATGGTAGCCTGACCAAAGATCGATCTTGGAAAACACTTTGGCACCTTGCAACTGATCAAACAGGTCATCGATCCGAGGCAATGAGTACCGATTCTTAATTGTCAGCTTATTCAGTTCTCGGTAGTCTATACACAATCAAACACTACCGTCCTTCTTCTTCATGAATAATACTGGCGCTCCCCATGGTGATATGCTAGGTCGGATGTAGCCCTTGTCCAGCAATTCTTGTAGTTGTACTTTTATTTCCTTCAATTCAGTAGGAGCCATTCGATAAGGTGCTTTAGATACTGGTGCGGCTCCGGGTATCAGATCAATAGCAAACTCTGTAGCACGGTCGGGTGGTAGTCCTAGTTGTTCTTTAGGAAATACATCTTGATAGTCACACATGACATCAATATCCTCCATTCGTGGTGCTTCTTTAGTAAGGTCGACCACAGATACTAGATACCCAACTGCTCCTTTCTCAAGGCACTTCTTAGCCTTTAATGCAGAGAGAATGAGCTTTCGTTTATGGGGAAGTTTGGTTCCCATAAAACTGAACTCTGCTCCTTCCTTGTCTTTAAATGTCAGCTTCTTTTCGGCATATAATAGGTTTGCATAATGTCGAGCTAACCAGTCCATTCCCAAGATGATGTCAAAGTCTGTCATCTCAAGTTGGATCAAGGTTGCATCCAAAGTCTTCTCGTCAATAAGAACTGGACATGGTCCATATCCTTTTTCTAATTCCACTTCTAATCCCATAGGCAATCGTATAAGCAGTTTGTAGTCTAAGGATTTGAGGGGTAGATTTATCTTCTTTCTAAATGACACATATATAAAAGAATGAGTAGCTCCTGAATCAAAGAGTACTCTGGTAGGAATGTCATTAATAGGTACGATACCTGTGCTTTGTTTTGATTTAGTCTACATGTTCACATAATGTAACACAAAATGATAAGATTCAAGTCATACCTGTGACCACATCAGGTGATGCGGCAGCATCCTCAGATGTAACCGCGTAAACTCTACCTTGTTGTAGTTGCTTCTTGGGCTTAGGACATTCTCGGAAATAATGTCCCACTTGATTGCAGTTATAGCATTTTGACCCTTCATTATTTGGCTTTTGTTGCTGTTGAACTGCTGAAGTAGTCTTGGCTGCAGCTTTAAAACCTTGAGTACGGAAGGGTTTGAATACCTTGGTGTTCCCTCCGTTGTAAGAATTTCCATTTGGCCTTTTGATTCCTCTATTTTGAGCAAAGTAGCTCTCTTTCTGGCTCGACTCTATCACTCGAGCAATTTGTACAGCTTCATTGTAGATTTTCTTTTCAAGTCCCAGAACATGTTCACGTACGCTTCCCCTAAGTCCCATGACGAACCTTCGGGTCTTTGTATCTTCCACTTGCATACTCACTGGTGCAAAGAAAAACAGCTCTTCATAACGCTGTTGATATGCATCGACAGTCATCTATCCCTGATATAAACTCAGGAACTCCTTCTCCATAGAATCTCTGAAACTCCTTGGAAAATGCTTCACAAAGAATGCCTCCTTGTATATATCCCAAGTCAATTGGGTGTGCTTTGTCATCAGATACGTCCGTGTGGATTTCCACCAGTTGTGTGCATCGCCTTTCAGCATGAATGTTGCACACAATACCTTCTCTTCTTCATTCACTATCATCATCGTGAAGTTCCTCTCCATCTCATCGATCCAATGTGCTGGCCACAACGGATCAGCTGGCTTACCACTATACTCCTCGGGCTTCATCTTCAGAAAATGCTCCACCAGTCTGGAGTGGTCTAGTTGATGCGGGATATAAGCCCCATACATAGGTGGTTGGTATTGATATCCACCTGGACCTACTTCAGGGTTTTGTACTTGAGACTGCATGATGGGAGTTTGAGGTGCATGGGGTACTGTATTACTTCCCCCTGGTACTGTGCTTACCTGTCCTGTTGGCATCGGTGTCGTCTGTGCAGCTAGAAAGGTCATGCCTATGGTAGCTTGCATAGTAGCTTGTGCCTGTTGTATTTGCTGCAGCTGTTGGGCAAAATTCATTACCACTGTAGCCAGGTCTGTAGGTGGAGCTGGCAGATTTGTAGGATTTGTCTGCCCATTAATTACGGATGCAGCCATGTTTGATTCTCCTGTGTTTCCCGGTGTATCTGGTTGTCTTCCCCCACAGGTGGTGGTGGTGGGATAGAATTACGGCTTTGTCTGGTCACTCTACGTCCAGCCATTATCTGTTCTGGTTGTGGGAATGCCTGAAAATCATAAAATATGTGAGGCAATCTTTATATACTTCATTCTCATATTTAAATCCACTAACCAATGATAATTTCAAATTTTTTCAGATCATTCTGTCAAAAATACTGTATTTTTCACTGTAGGGTCGATGGTGGGGGTCGATGGATGTCCGACCCTCAGGTATGTGACCCATAGAATCACTGATTCTTACCGAGAGATGGGGGTTGATGAGGGGGTCGATGCATGGCCGACCCTGGGTTCGATCCCTGGTTCTCTGTCAGATCACCGAGAGCCGTGGGTCGATGAGGGGGTTGGAGGGGGGGTCGGATGTTTTGATCAAATTCTCTGACCCTCGGACTAAAAATCAAGTTTTTAATCCCGATTTTGAATCCATTTCTCATTCTTCCTCCTCCTTTTCAACTCGGCTCGTCCCTCTGAGTTGCTACAGTGACAACTCGGACCCATTGCTGATATTTTCTTCTCATTTTGACGTCTACTCCTCTCCTACAGGTATGTTCTCTACAGTTTCATGTTTTTAGGGTTTCTTAACTAGGTTTTTGCTCATTTATATCGTTTTCTTCAAATTAAACTTTTTCCAACTATAAAAATTTGATTTTTATTGGGGACTTTTGTTGTTGGTGACTCAATGGATGAAAACCCTAAAAAATATTTGAGTTTCATCGGTTGGTTATCGAGAAACTTGAAATTTCCCATTTTTGCCCTAATTTGTCGAGATTTTTGAATTTCTTGAAATTTCTTCAAATTCGATCTCTGTAGATGAAATTTCCAACTGTATGAGTCTTGTAGAATTGTTTAGAATCTATATAAGTCCTCCTGCCCACGTGTATGGGTGAAAAGTGAGGCTTTTGACCAGTTTACGTCATTATAATGTCGAAATTTCTGGGTTTTTCACCTTTACTAAGCCAGTATCTATTTTTCTTTATTTTTGCAGATAGTATGGCTCGTACCAAAGTACCTAGGGTTCATGACCCAGTCTGCTTCCGTTCTAACGAGGCTGAGGCACAATATGCCCGTTACTCTCGTAAGATGGTAGAGGGAGGTCGCCGGGTGGACTTGGCTAGCCTGGCCTTATTCGATGTGGAGAGAGCTTTTGGTGACATGTGCTGGCTTCTTGTGATCACTTATGATGCCTACACTCGGCCAGATTTGGTGAGACAGTTTTACTATAATTTCCAAGTGGTGGGGGATTACAACGATACTGAGAGGGGTAGAGAGCTCCGGATCACCAGCTATGTCAAGGGAGTCGAGATTTCATTTGATTATCGACAACTAGCTGACTTGTTGGGAATTTCATATGATGGCCCCTTGGTGTTCTGTGCTCCTGGAGAGCCCCAGTTCTTTTCATTAGAGATGAGGGCTGAGATTGACCGTCAGATCATCAGAGAGGATCGCTGGGAGATGAAAGCGATCTACCTACGTCCAGAGCCTCGGGTGTACTGTAAGATTATTTAGCACAACCTGATACCTCAGAGTGGGCACTACGAGAGGATCACCCAGTTGACCCAGTTTTTGTTGTATTGTATCTGCACTAGGCAACCTATCTGCCTCCCTTACATCATTATGCGGACAATGATCAGTGCCACGTTGCCCGGTCATACTGGCAACCTGCCTTATGGATGCATGATCTCTATGTTGCTTACCCGCCTGGGTGTTGACATGGTGGATGAGAGGATTCAGGAGAAATCCTTCTCATCACCTCTGGATTGGGTGGCCATCTATAAGATGGGCATGTGGGATGCCCAGGTCAGTGATGATGAGAGGAACGCTCTGGTGCGTCCACGTACTCGAGTGGAGATGGCTGACGCTGAGGCAGCAACAGTAGCCGCTGGAGCAGGGGTTCATGGGGGTGATGATGATCGTTTATTCATAATTGTGGATTCCATACCTCCTCCATCACCTACTCATGCTATGGGAGCTGGTCCTTCACATGCACCTTCTGATGACATGATGGGGATATTGCATGAGATTCGAGAGGCTCAGGGCATGTCTGATCTGAGGGTGGGAGACCTTCTAGATGCTCAGCTTATGTCGGATCAGCAGGTGGGAGAGCCTCTAGATGCTCAGCGCATGTCAGATCAGTGGGTGGGAGAGCTTCTGGATGCTCAGTGCGTGACTGACCAGCAGGTGGCTGATCTCACAGGTAGTCTCCAGAAGACCCAGACTTAGATAGCTTGGTTGACTAGAGTCTATGCTGAGGATTATGACATAGACCGCGAGGAACCGCCTCCTCCATCACCTCCAGCTTCCTGATGTATTTTCTTTTTATTTTTCTTTTTTGTACTTCAGAGTAACTGTCCGGGTTATGGACTGTACTCAGCTTTAGACTTATATATATATACGTTTGTTCATCATTTGAATGTATATAAATTTGTTTCTCATTTAATAGATGCATTATTCTCTTTTAATTTTGTCTCAAACAACACAGATGCTTATGGTGTGTTATTATTACAGCTTTTAAATTTTATCCTATCTCAGTTCACAAACAATTGTGGTAGTATGCTGGTTTACAAGACAGGGCCTAAGAGCTCTGATACCAAGTTGTTACACCCCAATTCTGAACTATTTAGAATGGTGTGATGAACCGCTAATAAACCAATGGTTCAACCAGGATCTCTAATAGGCTATGTCCTGGTAGAACTAAACCATACACATCCATAACCATAATCAGGAATAAATACACAATAGCGAAAGTCTTAATAATAAATGAACTGAGGAATCTAACTGTGATAATCATAAATAAAATATCAAATTATGTTGTATCAACCGAGACATAAGTAAATAAAATATCAATTTACATTTCCTTAATAATTCAAATAAAAATCTAATAAAAAACACATGAGTTGCACTCGCACGAGGAGTCATGCATCTCTACTATGTCTTCAGCCTCCATCGCAACAACGTGCCCGTACACTAAAGCATTCATATAGTCTTCCATAGTGGTACCTGCATCATCAACTAAAAATATTTGATGTCGAAAGGGGTGAGCACACATCACGGCTCAGTGAGCAAACAAAACAATGCAACAAACTTATGCATGCATTCAATTCATATCTGTGGTCTGGTATATAAGTTTGCAATGTGCTATAGAAAGGTTCGGTGGCCGCCTCACCTCTATACACAGGGTGTGTAAGCCCACCCAACAGATCAAACACCATTGTCATCCACATCCACCCCAACATAGAATAGAGATAGAGCTAAAGTGTCTGGATCAAACGCCGCATAACACCACCCCTGATGCCCTACCCATACCAACACGTAAGCCCCTGCTGACGAGGGCTTGCAAACTGGGCTCATGACTAACCAATCCTATTGTCAAAACAGTGTATCCAAGGCCTCATCCCAGCATCCCTCAATACGTCCATAGAGATAGAGGTAAGGCCCCCTGGTAGAGTCGAAGACTACACGATCTGGGACATCCTCCCCTAATGCCCTATGACGTAATAGTTCTGCTAAGGTAATGGTGATACAATGATGTCAATAGACAAGACTTGAGTAGAGATAGAGGTAAAGTACCCCGATAAAATACCGCATAACACCTCCCCTGATGCCCCACTCGCATCAAGCACACTAACCACACACAAACATTTACATGTGTATTCCTAGCACCATCATCATCATCATGTTATAAATAAAATAGAATTAAATATGCATGAACATATATAGTAGGAATATTGGATGACATGTTGAATGCACATTACAAGCATACATGCATAGAATCAGTCATGGCATTGGACTCAAGAAAATAAAAATAGTTTATTATTAGCCAATTAGTTTAGGTCTTGTTCCCTCACATTTGCTTGAGTGTAGATCCTCTTTCAAGCATTAAGAATCACTTTTATATCAATAGAAAAACCTAACAAGTCGATAGATTTTAGTTAGAAGTCATTCCGATACTTTTAGGCTTGCTGTTAAGCGAGGATCGCAGGGTGGGTCGCAGGTAGGGTAGCAGTTTACTGTGACCCCCAGGCTAGGGTCGATGCCAGGGTCGGATGTTCCATCGACCCTGGGTGCGACCACCCCATCCCTGGACTTCCCGAATGCTGGGGGTCGATCTTGTGGTCTGCTAGGGTCGATTCCCAATTGACCCCACGTGCGACCCCCCATGGTTCGAGTCGAGGATTTTATCCTACAGTCCATTCTTTCATGTTTGGGTCCTATGACTTACTTCCACAATCCATTCTATGCTTGTTCTATGGTTTAAAACTCTAAGTTTCTTCCATACCTTTCCTACCACTCCCTGGATTTCATTGAAATCCTCCCATGGATGGATGATTTAGGTTTCTCCAAGACCATACCCTCTTCATGAACCATTTTATGGTCTTAAATCATTAATGGAAATGTACCCATTCCTTAGGTTTTGATGAGATTCAGAGGTTTCTTTGAATTCTTCACTTTAGTCATCTTCTCCAACTTTTCTTCACTTTTCCTTCTCTTCTCTTTCTCTCACTTTCAATTAGGGTTTCAAAAGGAGTGAAAGAGGCTTAGGGATGTCCTATTTATAGAGGATAACCTCCCAAAATAAGTCCCATTGGGATTAGGAAAGAATCCCATTGAAATTTAGAAAGTTTCCTATTTACGGTTTCTGTCGTCAAAGAGGGGGTCGATGATCCCATCGACACTCAGGTCTAAATTGTTCGACCCCCTGTTAAAATATCAGGGGTCTGACTTCTTAATGAGGGGGGGGGTCGACCCTGCCTATCTGGGTATGCGACCCTGCCCTCCATTTTACTGTTTTTGGGTTAGTTTAATACCTGATTTCGTTATTTTCTTCATGCACTTGGTCCATTTGGCTCTACCATGATAGGTAGACCTGGTACAAGGTGGTAAGACCAGTTAGTTCGATATGGGTCTTACAGCATGTACTTCTTGACAATTGAAGGAGCACGAGGAGACTACCCCACTCACGATCTTGAGTTGGCAGCAACAGTTTTTACATTGGAGACATGGAGTCATTATTTATATGATAGAGCATTCAACATCATGTTCGACCATAAGTGTTTGGTATACTTATTACCAGAAGTAACTAAAAATGAGATAACTACAGTGGTTGGAGTTACTAAGAGACTACGAGGTCATTATACTGTTACAGCCCATTATAGGGAATTGGGACTAATATCTTGGCAACCCAATAACCAACCCGAATCTTTCAATAATCGACAACTACAGTGATCTACCATACAAATTGCATAATCTACACAAATAATAACCATAATAATAATGAAAGCAATCAGAGTAATAATAGCAGAAGCAATAATAAATGATAGATGGCAACTACGAGATATCATATCATAAGATTAGTCAACTTTTATGAACCTTCATCACAATAGTCTTCACAAATACCATAATATCTAATATACAAATATCCCAAATTAAAGAGTAAATCTATAATCATTGTTTTGGATAGATCTCAATGTTTATCTACATCAGAGTCAAAAGTAAAAGGAAAATTATAGAGATGGGTACGTCATTCATAGACGCAGTCATTGCAAGTACAGCCCTTGCCATGCTCTCCTACAATATTTTTAGCACTGGTAGCATCACTAACCAATGAATCCTATATAAACTTAGCCACAGTATAGTCACCTACATCAGCATCTAAAAAAGAAGTATCGATACGAAGGTGAGCTCCCATCCCAGCTTAGTAAAAAGTCTAGTATCACATGCATGCATCATACATCATCCATTGAAAAGAAATGAGTTCATTTAGTTAGGGCTTAGGAAATGTACTACGATGGTGTCATATTGAGATTCAACCAACACTTTTGGTCCTGCCTACGGCCACTAGCCTCTAACTCTCATACACCGAGCAAGTTAAAAAAAGAATACGAGATCCCAGATCACTAAACTCCATCAAGAAGTGAACCCCCATCCAGGTCCTCCAAACCCTTTAGGCTCATCACCTCCCACCAAAGATTCCGTCTCACTCCAGCAACCGCGTTCCCATACATCACAGACTCTTCTCTAGGGTCACCCAACCATTGGAAGTATGAGACTATGCCATTATCTTAACCCCTACTATAAGGGCATAGGATATAGGATAATGTCACCACCTATGTTTATCATGTGCATCCATTTTATAGGGGGCTGCACCCCAGCAGAGACCCATGGCTCCACTTGTCACACCCCAATTCTGCACTATTCAGAATGATGTGATGAACTGTCAACAAGCCAACGGTTCAACCAGGATCTCGAGTAGGCTATATCCATTTTATCTAAACCTCATACATCCACATTCATAATCAGAATAAATACACAATAGCGGAAGTCTTATAATAGAATGAACTGAGAAATCTAAATATGATAATCAAATTAAAATATCCAATTATGCTATTTCAATAGAGACATAAATAAAATACCAATTACCTGTCTCTACTAAATTCAAATAATTAAAATAAAATCTAATCGAATACGCATGAGTTGCACTCGCAAGAGGAGTCATGCGCATCTACTTCGTCTTCAACTTTTATTGCCGCCATGTGCCTGTACACTGGAGTGTTGACATAATCTTCGACGATAGTACCTGCATCATCAACTAAAAATATTCGACGTCAAGAGGGTGAGCAAACATCATAGCTCAGTGAGCAAACAAAACAATGCATCAATACATATGCATGCATTCAATTCATATTTGTGGTCGGGTTTAAAGTTTGCAATATGCAATAGAAAGTGCTGGAGGTCAAAGGTTAATGTTTATTGACCCCTCCTCTATACATAGGGTGTGGAAGCCCGCCCAAAGATTAACGTTTATTGTCATCCCCATCCACCCTACCATGAACATTGTACAACAAAGGTTAATGTTTATTGCTGTACAGTGCCACACCAACACGTAAGCCCCTGCTGGCATGGGCTTGGAAACTGGGCTCGCAAATAATCAATCCAAATGCCAAACAGTGTATCTAAGGCCTTACCCCAGCATCCCTCAGAACGCCCATAGAGATAGAGCTAAGGCCCCCCGGTAGAGTTAGAGACTACAAGGACCGAGACCACCTCCCCTGATACTCTACGATGTAATAGTTATACTAAAGTAATGGCGATACGATGATGCTAATGCACAAGACTTGAGTTAGAGATAGAGCTAGAGTGTTGAGGCCCGGCCTATGACACTCCCCCTAATACTCGCTTGCATCAAGTACACCAACCACGCACATACATTCACATGCCTTTTCCTATCATCGTGGTCATTATCATGTTATAAATAATAAAGTAACTATGCATGAACAATAAATAGAAATATTTGATGACATGTTGAATGCACA
The DNA here is from genome assembly GCA_028583415.1 of Protea cynaroides. Lineage (NCBI taxonomy): Eukaryota > Viridiplantae > Streptophyta > Magnoliopsida > Proteales > Proteaceae > Protea > Protea cynaroides. The sequence goes on from CM053276.1 coordinate 49,300,555, forward strand.
TTACAAGCATGTTCGCATAGAATCAAGCATAGCATTGGACTCAAGAAATAAAAATAGTTTGTTATTAACCAATTAGTTTAGGTCTTGTTTCCTCACCTTAGCTTGCTAGTAGATTCTCTTTCAAGCTTTAAGAATCACCTTTATATTGATATTATATTCCTAGAAGACCTAACAAAGTCGATAGAATTTAGTTAGATTTTATTCCAATTTTTCCAACTTGCTGTTAATTGGGGGTAGCAAGACGGGTCGATGCTCGGGTAGCAGTATACTGCGACCCCCTATAGTAGGGTCGATGCCAGGGTCGATGGGTTCATCAACCCTAGGTGTGACCCCCTGTGGGTTTGGTCGATAAATCACCTTTTGGTCCATTCTCTCTTGTTTGAATCCTATGGCTTCCTTTCATAGTCCATTCCATGCACTTCCTATGGTTTAGAACTACTCTTTACATATCATATGGTTTAGTTGATCTCCTCCATGGTTTCCATTGAAACTTAATCATGGATTGATGGTTTAGGATTTCTCCTACATCATACTTTTCTCGTTAACTATTCTAAGTCTCACAAAATACATAGAATTACTATTCTTACCTGAGAAGAGTACTCCATCTCTGAAACTCTTCTCCTTTTGCCTTCTTCTCTACTTTCCATCTCTTCTTCTTCTCTTCCTTCTCTTCTCTTTCTCTGAATTCAATAAGGGTTCTAAAAGGAGTGAAAGAGGCTTAGGGACGTCCTTTATATAGAGTAGAAACTCCTAAAATAAGTCCCATTGAGATTAGAAAAGAGCCCAACCGAAATTAGGAAAGTTTCCAAATTTTTGTTTCTGGCGGCAACTGGGGGTCGATGAGGGGGTCGATGACCCCGTCGACCCCTGGTTTTAAAATGTCCGACCCCCGGTTAAAACCTGAGGGTCTGACTTTTTGTACTGGGGGGTTCAACCCCACCTCACTGGGTGTACGACCCTCGCCCCTTTTTGAGTGTTTTTGGGTTAGTTTAATACCTGGGATCACGATCTCCTTCACGCACTTGGTCCATTTGGCTCGACCATGATGGGTAGACCTGGTTCAAGGTGGTAAGACCGGGTTAGATTGGCACGGTCTTACAACTCCCCCCTACTTATAAAAATTTCGTCCTCGAAATTGTACGTACCTTCTGAATCAAATAAGTGAGGGTATTGCTTTCGCATAGTATTCTCTTCTTCCCATGTGACTTCTTCTATATCCTTGCTTCTCCAGGTGACCTTGACATAATAGATATCACGGTTGTGTAAACGTTGCACCTTTCGACTAGTGATCTCAATTGGTGCTACTTCAAAGGTCAAATCTTCAGTTAAATTTGGTAGATCCATTGTCAAAACGTGCGTCGGATCCTTGACATACTTCTTCAATAAAGAAATATGAAATACATCATGTACACTTGAAATAGATGGGGGTAGTGCTAACTGATAAGCCACTTTTCCACGTACGGCTAAGATCTCATATGACCCAACATATCTTGGACTTAGTTTCCCCTTCTGTCCGAACCGTTTCAGACCTCGCATAGGCGATACCTTTAAGAATACTTTATCACCAACGATGAACTCAAGATCTCTGCGTCGAGTATCTGCATATTGCTTCTGACGGTTCTGGGCTGTTCTCACTCTTCCTTTGATAATGTCGATCACTCGACAAGTCTCCTCAATAAATTATGGTCCAACAAGACTACGTTCCCCAACTTCATTCCAAAATAAAGGAGTTCGACACTTTCTGCCATACAGTGCTTCATAGGGTGACATATGTATAGTAGCCTAATAGCTATTGTTATAAGCAAACTCAATCAGTGATAACTTTTCATCCCCGATCCTTTGAAGTCAATTACACATGCTCGAAGCATATCTTCTAGAATCTGAATTATACGCTTCGACTGTCCATCTGTCTGTGGGTGGAATGCAGTACTAAACTTTAATGTTGTACCCATAGCCTTTTGCAATACTTCCCAAAACTTTGAAGTAAATCGTGGATCTCTATCGGACACAATACTTTCAGGTATACCGTGTAATCGCACAATGTTATCCACATACAGCTTAGCTAATCTCTCCAGTGTATACTGGGGTCATATCGGTATAAAGTGAGCAGTTTTAGTCAGGCGGTCTACAATCACCCAAACTACGTCAACTACTCGAGGAGTCAGTGGTAATCCTATGATGAAGTCCATAGTGATGCAGTCCCATTTCCATGCTGGTTCCGATAACGGCTGTAACAGTCCTGCCGGGCTTTGTCGTTCAGCCTTTACTTTCTGACAATTTAGGCATTGAGACACAAACTTAGCTATATCTGCTTTCATTCCTCTCCACCAATATAGTTTCTTTAGATCATGATACATTTTTGTACTTCCCGAATGTATCGAATAGATGGTGGTGTGGGCTTCTTTCATCAATCGATGTCTAATGTCTAAGCTTTCTGTTTCGGGTACACATATTCTTCCTTTGTACTTCAGTACCTTTTCTTCGTCAAATGTGAACTCAGGGTTAGTTCTACCTTTTCCGATGTCTTCTTGTACCGTCGTTAAGTAAGGGTCTGATTTGATAGCTGTCTTCACTTCATCGACTATATCCGGTATAATCTTCAATGCGGCGAACATATTTGAAAACCGATGAATAAACCCTTGGTTGGCTGATCCATCTGGTGCATCTATCACAAACTACTCATTATTGTGCTTGAATACCTTTCTGGTAGTACACATTGCGGCAGTTGTGCTAACCTCTCCCTGAGATTTTATCGTTGCCTTTCTACTCAACGCATCGGCTACTACATTTGGCTTTCCCCAGATGATACTGGATATCACAATCATAGTCTTTCAATAGCCAGCCATCTTCTTTGTCTCATATTCAGCTCCTTCTGATTAAATCGATAAGTAAGACTTTTATGGTCTGATTTAATCTAAAACTTCTCCCCGTACAGATAATGTCTCCATATTTTTACAGCATGTACTACTGCCGCTAGTTCCAAATCATGTGTAGGATAGTTCTTCTCATGTGTCTTCAGTTGTCTTGAGGCATAAGCAATTACTTGTTCTCCTTGCGTAAGTACACATCCTAATCCTAGTCTTGACGCATCGGTATACAAGATAAATGGTTTCCTGGAATCGGGATGGTCATGATTGGAACTAATATCAATCTAGCCTTCATGGTTTGAAAACTCTTCTCGTATTTATCCGTCCAAATATACTTCTCGCCCTTATTAGTCAAACTGGTAAGAGGTACGGAAATTCAGGAATAGTCTTTCATAAATCGTCGATAATACCCAGCTAGACCCAAGAAACTACTAATTTCTGCAACGCTCTTCGGTGCTTCCCACTTTACAATAGCCTCAATCTTGTTGGGATCCACTTTAATTCCTTCAGCGGATACTACATGGCCTAGAAAAGCAACTTCCTTTAGCCAAAACTCACACTTTGTAAATTTGGCATAGAGCTTCTCCTTCCGTAATCGCTGCAGAGCGGTATTTAGATTCATTATATGAGTTTCCTTGTCATTGGAGTATACCAATATATCATCGATGAATACAATAACCGATGTATCCAACATATCGTGGAATACCCGATTCATAAGTTCCATAAAGGTTGCTGGTGCATTTGTCAATCCAAAAGACATGATCAAAAATTCATAATGTCCATATCTGGTCCTGAATGCTGTCTTGGGAATATCACCATCCTTAATCTTCAACTGATGGTAGTCTGACCAAAGATCGATCTTGGAGAACACTTTGGCTCCTTGCAACTGATCGAACAGGTCATCGATCTGAGGCAATGGGTACCGATTCTTAATTGTTAGTTCATTCAGTTCTAGATAATCTATACACAATCGAACACTACCGTCCTTCTTCTTCACGAATAATACTGGCGCTCCCCATGGTGATATACTGGGTCGAATATAACCCTTTTCCAGTAGTTTTTGTAGTTGTACTTTCAATTCCTTCAGTTCAGTAGGAGCCATTCTATAAGGTGCTTTTGATACTGGTGCGGCTATAGGTATAAGATCTATTACAATCTCTATGGCTCAGTCGGGTGGTAATCCTACTAGTTCCTCAGGAAATACGTCGGGGTAGTCCCGCACGACATCAATATCTTCCATCCGTGGTGCTTATTTGGTAAGGTCAACCACAGATACTAAATATCCGACTGCTCCTTTCTCTACGCACTTCTTAGCCTTTAGCGCTGAGAGTATGAGATTTCATTTACGGGGAAGTTTGGTTCCTGCAAAACTGAATTTTGTTCCTTCTTTGTCTTTAAATGTTAGCTTCTTTTCAGTGCATAATAAGTTCGCAGAATGCTGAGCTAACCGGTCCATTTCCAAGATGACGTCAAAGTCTGTCATCTCAAGTTGGATCCAGGTTGCATCTAAGGTTTTCTCATCAATGAGAACTGGACATGGCCCATAACCTTTTTCTAACTCCACTTCTAACCCCATCGGTTACCGTATAAGTAGTTTGTAGTCTAATGTTTTGATGGGTAAATTCAGCTTCTTTCCAAATGACACAGATATAAAATAATAAGTAGCTCCTGAGTCAAAGAGTACTCTGGCGGGTATGCCATTTATAGGTACGATACCTGTGATTTATTTTAACTTAGTCTACATGCTCACACAATGTAATACAACTTAAAAGGTTTCAGTCATACCTGTGACCACATCGGGTGATGCGGCAACATCCTCAGATGTAACAGCATAAACTCGTCCTTCATATAGCTGCTTCCTGGGCTTAGGACACTCCCTTGCCATATGCCCCGCTTGATTGCAGTTATAACATTTTGGACCTTCAGTATTTGGCTTTGGCTGCTGTTGAGCTACTGGGGTAGTCTTGGGTGCAGCGGTAAAACTTTGAGTACCGAAGGGTTTGTATGTCTTGTTATTACCTCCGTTGTATAAATTACCAGCTGGCCATTTTATACCTCTATTTTGGAGTAGATAGCTCTTTTTCTGGCTCGACTCTATAACTCGAGCAATTTGCACAGCTTCATTATAAATCTTCTTGTCTAGGCCCAGAACATGCTCCCTAATACTTCCTCTAAGTCCTGTGACAAACCAAAGGGTCTTAGTGTCTTCCTCTTGCATGCTTAGTGGTGCGAAGAAAAATAGCTCTTCGTAACGCTGTTGATAGGCATCCACTGTCATCAATCCCTGATATAAACTCAGGAACTCCTTCTCCATAGAATCATTGAAGCTCGGGGAAAGTACTTCTCAAAGAAAGCTTCTTTATATATATCCCAGGTCAATAGGGTGTGCTTGGTTATTAAATAGTCCTTTGTAGATTTCCACCAATGATGTGCATCACCTTTTAGCATGAAGGTGGCACATAATACCTTCTCCTCCTCTGTGATAGTCATCATGGGAAAATTTCTCTCCATTTCGTTGATCCAGTGTGCCGGCCAGAGCGGATCAGACAGTTTTCCGTTGAACTCCTTAGGTTTCATCTTTAAGAATCTCTTGATGAGTTGAGAGTGATCCAGCTGACTAGGAGCATATGCCCCATATATAGGTGGTGGATACTGAAAATTTTCCTGCATTACCTCAGGATGTGGTACTGGAATCTGTGTAGCTGGTGGTTGAGGTGTTGGGTGGTTACCCACTGGTGTTGCATTGGCTTTCCCAGCCGGCATAGGTGTAGTTTGTGCCGCCTGGAACATCATTCCCATCATTGCGTGCATATGGGCTTGCGCGTGTTGCATTTGTTGAAGTTGTTGTGCCAGATTAATCACCACAGTAGTCAGTTCCGGTGGTGGGGGTGGCAAGTTAGTTAGATTTGCCGGACCCTGGTTTAATGGTGGTGCAACCTATGGATTACACTGTGCATTTATATTTTCTTGACTGGCTTCCTCCATGGGTGGTGGTGGTGGAACTACGTTTCGGCTCTGCTTGGTTACTCTACGCCTAGCCATATTTTTCCTCTGCTAATGGTGATGCCTGAAAATCATTAAAATATGTGAGGCAATCATTTATACTTCATGTAGATACACTAACCGATTTTATTTTCAATTTTTTCACATCATTCTGTGAAAAATACTATCTTTTCTATGCAGGGTTGATGGTGGGGGTCGATGGTATGTCTGACCCTAGGATCAACCCTGGGAATCACTGATTCTTACCGAGAGTCGGGGGTCGATGCATGGATCGATGGGTGTCCGGCCCTAGGTGCGACCCCTGGCTCTCTGTCAGATTACCGAGAGCTACCGGTAGATGCGGTGGTCGATGGTATGTCCGACCCTAGGTTCGACCCCTGGTTTTTTGTCAGATTATCGAGAGTCCTGGGTCGATACAGGGGTCGATGGGTGGGTCGATGGTCCTGGTCGAATTCTCCGACCCCCGGACCAAAAATCAGATTTTTAAGGTTCGATTCTGAGTTTATTTTCCATTCTTCCTCCTCCATTTCGACTCGTCTCCTTCCTCTGAGTTGCCACAGTGCCAACTCTGCTACATTGGTCATTTGGGTTCCTTGTTTCGACGTCTACACCTTTCCTACAAGTATGTATCTTACCTTTACATGTTTTTAGGTTTTCTTTTCTAGGTTTTCACCAGTATATCTCATTTTTCTTTAAATTAAACTTTTTCCAGCCGTAAAAATTTGATTTTTATCGGGGACTTTTTTTGTTGGTGAGTCAATGGACGAAAGCCCTAAAAAATATTTGAGTTTCATCGGTTGGTTATCGAGAAACTCGAAATTTTCCCTTTTTGCCCTAAATTGTAATGATTTTTGAATTTCTCAAAAATTATTCAAATTGAATTCTGTTAGCTAGAATTTCCAACTGTATGAGTATTGCAGGATATTTTAGAACCTACGTAAGTCCTCCTGCCCACGTGTATGGGTGAAAAGTAAGGCTTTTGGCCAACTTACATCGTTATAATGTCAAAATTTCGGATATTTCTACCTTACTAATCTATTATCTGTTTTTCCTTGTGGTTTGCAGATATTATGGCCCGTACGAAGGTTCCTAGTGTTCCCGACCGTCTTCGCTTCCGTACTAATGAAGCTGAGGCACAATATGCCCGCTTTGCTCATAAGAAGGTAGAGGGAGGCCGCAAGGTGGACTTGGCTAGCCTAGCCTTGTTCAATCTGGAGAGAGCTTTTGGTGACATGGGCTGGCTTCCTATCACCACCTATGATGCGTGTACCCGTCGCGACTTGGTACGCCAGTTCTATTGTAACCTCCAGGTGGTAGGGGATTACAATGATGCTGAGAGGGGTAATGAGCTCCGGATCACTAGCTACGTCAAGGGGGTTGACGTCTCATTTGATTATCGGCAGTTGGCCGACTTGCTGGGTATTTCCTACTATGGCTCCTTCGTCTTCTGTGCCCTTGGAGAGCCCCAGTTCTTCTCATTACAGATGAGGGCTGAGATACACCGTCAGCTCATCAGACCTGATCATTGGGAGATGAAAGCGAGTTATCTTCGTTCGGATCCGCGGGTGTACTGCAAGATCATTACGCACAACCTGCTTTCGCAGAGTGGTCATTTTGAGAGGGTCTCCCAGCTGACTTAGTTTTTGTTGTATTGCATCTGTACTAGGCAGCTGGTCTGCCTACCTTACATCATAATGTGGACGATGATCAGTGCTACGTTGCCCAGTCATACTAGCAACTTGCCCTATGGACGTATGATCACTATGTTGCTTACCCGCCAAGGTGTGGATTTGTTGGGTGAAAAGATTTAGGATAAATCCCTCTCCTCCCCATTGGATTGGGATGCCATCTGTAAGATGGGCATGCTAGATACCCAGGTCAGTGATGAGGAGAGGAACGCGTCCTTCGAGTCCTAGCCGATTATGGCCATTCACGATGGATTTCGATGGTGCGCCCTCGCACTCGCATGGAGATGGTTGACGCTGAGGCAGCAGCAGCAGCCGCTGGAGTTCATAGGGAGCCTGCTGGTGATGATGACCATCTATACATGGATGTGGACTCCATACCACCTCCTTTACCTACATATGATGCTGGAGCTATTACTTCTTATGCGGCTGGTCCTTCTCATGCGGTTGGTCCTTCACACCCACCTTCTGATATGATGGGGATATTACATGAGATCAGAGAGGCTCAGTGCAGATCTGATCTGAGGATGGGGGAGTTACTAGACGCTCAGCGTGTGAGAGTGGATGAGCTACTAGACGCCCAGCGCATATCGAACATGAGGATGGGTGAGCTTATAGATGCTCAGCGCCGGTCAGATATGCGGATGGAGGAGCTTTTGGGTGCTCAGAGCGTGACTGATCAGCGGGTGGCTGGTCTCACAGCTAGTCTTCAGACGACCCATACTCAGGTAGCCTGGTTGACTAGAGTCTATCCAGAGGATTATGACAGAGACCGTGAGGCACCGCCTCCTCCTTCACCTCCAGTTTCATGATTGTATTTGTTTCCTTTCTTTGTACTATAGAGTAATTGTCCGGGTAGTGGACTGTACTCTGATTTAGCTATTTATATACGTTTATTTCTCTTTCATTGTATTTAAAATTGTTCTCACTTTAATAGATGCATTATTCTCTTTTCAAATTTGGTCTCAAACATCACTTGTGCTTATAGTGTGTTAATATTACAGTTTTACTTTTATCCTATCTCAGTTCACAATTCATCGTGAAGGTATGCTAGTTTAGCGGACAAGGCCTGAGATGCTCTGATACCAAGTTGTCACACCCGAATTCCGCACTATTCAGAATGGTGTGATGAACCGTCAACAAACCAACGGTTCAACCAGGATCTCGAGTAGGCTATATCCGTTTTATCTAAACCTCATACATCCACACTCATAATCAGAATAAATACACAATAGCAGAAGTCTTATAATAGAATGAACTGAGAAATCTAAATATGATAATCATATTAAAATATCCAATTATACTGTTTCAACAGAGACATAAATAAAATACCAATTACATGTCTTTACTAAATCCAAATATTTAAAGTAAAATCTAATCGAATATGCATGAGTTGCACTCGCAAGAGGATTCATGCATATCCACTTCGTCTTCAACTTCCATTGCCGCCATGTGCTCGTACACTGGAGCGTTGACATAATCTTCCACGGTAGTACCTGCATCATCAACTAAAAATATTCGACATCGAGAGGGTGAGCACACATCATGGCTTAGTGAGCAAACAAAACAATGCAACAATACATATGCATGCATTCAATTCATATCTATGGTCTGGTTTAAAGTTTACAATATGCAATAGAAAGGGTTGGAGGTGAAAGGTTAACGTTTATTGACCCCTCCTCTATACACAGGGTGTAGAAGCCCGCCCAAAGGTTAACGTTTATTGTCATCCCCATCCACCCTACCATGAACATTGTACAACAAAGGTTAACGTTTATTACTGTATAGTGCCATACCAACACGTAAGCCCCTGTTGGCGAGGGCTTGCAAACTGGGCTCACAACTAACCAATCCTAATGCCAAACAGTGTATCCAAGGCCTCACCCCAGCATCCCTCAGAACGCCCATAGAGATAGAGCTAAGGCCCCCCGGTAGAGTCAGAGACTACAAGGACTGAGACCACCTCCCATGATACTCTATGACGTAATAGTTCTGCTAAAGTAATGGCGATACAATGATGCTAATGCACAAGACTTGAGTTAGAGATAGAGCTAGAGTGCTGAGGCCCGGCCTATCACACTCCCCCTGATACTCGCTCACATCAAGTACACCAACCACACACGTACATTCACATGCCTATTCCTATCATCATGGTCGTTATCATGTTATAAACAATAAAGTAACTATGCATGAACAATAAATAGAAATATTTGATGACATGTTGAATGCACATTACAAGCATGTTCGCCTAGAATCAAGCATAGCATTGGACTCAAGAAATAAAAACAGTTTTTTATTAACCAATTAGTTTAGGTCTTGTTTCCTCACCTTAGCTTGCTAGTAGATCCTCTTTCAAGCTTTAAGACCTAACAAAGTCGATAGAATTTAGTTAGATTTTATTTCAATTTTTCTAACTTGCTATTAACTGGGGGTAGCAAGGCGGGTCGATGCTAGGGTAGCAGTATACTGCGACCCTCTATAGTAGGGTCGATGCCAGGGTCGATGGGTCCATTGACCCTAGGTGCGACCCCGTGGGTTTGGTCGATAAATCACCTTTTGGTCCATTCTCTCTTGTTTGAATCCTATGGCTTCCTTCCATAGTCCATTCCATACATTTCCTATGGTTTAGAACTACTCTTTACATATCATATGGTTTAGTTGATCTCCTCCATGCTTTCCATTGAAACTTAATCATGGATTGATGGTTTGGGGTTTCTCCTACATCATACTTTTCTCACCAACTATTCTAAGTCTCACAAAATACATAGAATTAGTATTCTTACCTGAGAAGAGTATTCCTTCTCTGAAACTCTTCTCCTTTTGCCTTCTTCTCTACTTTCCTTCTCTTCTTCTTCTCTTCCTTCTCTTCTCTTTCTCTCAATTCAATTAGGGTTCTAAAAGGAGTGAAAGAGGCATAGGGACGTCCTTTATATAGAGTAGAAACTCCTAATACATGTCCCATTGAGATTAGGAAAGAGCCTTTCTGGCGGCAACTGGGGGTCGATGATCCCGTCGACCCTGGTTTTAAAATGTCCGACCCCCGGTTAAAAACTGAGGGTCTGCTTTTTGTACTGGGGGGGTCCGACCCCACCTCACTGGGTGTGCAACCCTCACCCCTTTTTTGAGTGTTTTTGGGTCAGTTTAATACCTGGGATCATGATTTCCTTCACGCACTTGGTCCATTTGGCTCGACCAAGATGGGTAGACCTGTTTCAAGGTGGTAAGACCGGGTAAGATTAGCAGGGGTCTTACACCACTCCCATGGATTATTGTGTCCCAACTAGAATGCTAGTAATTCCATATATATATATATATATATATATATATTGAAGATGAAATAACGCCTAACCCTAGCAAGGACCCTTGGCACCACTCCCATGGACCACTGTGGCCCCGCTAAGGTAATTACATTAAACAACATAGCTCGTGTATTGTGCTTCCACATGCCATACGACCATCATACCCATACAACAATCATCACACAAAGGATATATATAGTTGTTGTTATGTAAATGCATGCTCAATAATAATAGTTTATTGGATGGCATATTATAAGCATAATCATAGCATGTTATAAACATAAACATAGCATGTTATCATCACAGGCATAGTATGTTATTGACATAAAAGAATACATGTTAGAATACTCTAATTACTAAAGACCAGACCCCTCACCTGATTGCACTTATAGTGCAACTGCAATTGCTAAGCCCAATAGTAGGCCAACACTTTGCCTGAGTCCAAAACCTATTTCATTAGATAATTATCCTTTAGTTGGTTAGATAACTTTTATTCCATATGGTTAAGTCTTTTAGGTTTGTATACGGGTCCCAAGATAAGATGAGAACCTAATAGTTCGTCCCATAATTCCTAACTAAGGCACCCTGGTCTTCAGAGTCAGAGGCGGATGGAGGATACGGGTGGTACATCCTCTAGTTCTTCCCTTCACCACAACACTTAGAATAATTCAATAGTTTTCAAATAAACCGGAGGGATAGACAGATGGTGTGTCATCCGGTACATCCTCTGGATATCATTTTATTGGTTACCAAGAACAGATGGCATATATTTTGGAGGCATTGCCAGGTGGTATTCCTTCTGGTAGATCCTCTGGATACCATGATGCTCACAAGGTATATATGTCCGGAGCCTCCGATGGATTCTAGAGGCTAAGGCTTCGGTGTCTTCGGAGGATATGCCCCCGGTGCATCCTCCAAAGTGAGTTCAGAAGGACTCAAACCAAAATTTTAGGGCTTTCATTCTTGTGACATTTCATCCCAACCTTCATACTGTGGTTTCTAGTTGGTGGGATTCTTTTTCCCAAGGGGAAGAGATTAGAGTCAAGAATGAATCATTTCATCCCCAATAGCAAGGTGGGTGAACATCTTATTCTAGGGTTCATGCTTTTTGGTCATCCAATATTGGTAGTGGGGTGTTCCACTACTAAGTATACCATGGTTGCTGGAAGAGAGAGTGAAGGGTAAACCCTCCAAACCAATAGTGAATCCACCTGTGTTACTAGGTTTAGTTTATCTCCCTTAATGGAGGAGTGACCTTCATTAGGTCTACCATTATCGCTGAAGGAGAGAGAAAAGGAGAGAGTGAAGTGGACTTACCTTACAAGAGGGAAGCTGTGGCACTATCTTCAGCTCCTTCATCAATCCCAAGGCAGTCTCCATGAATCCCAAGGTCAAGAGACTGAAATAAGGGACTAAGATCCCCTATTTATAGAATCCCAAGGAGAGAGAGTGCCTTACACATGTGATTCTCACACAAAAATTGGAGGGAACCTTCCGGGTGGTGTTCCATTCCATAGTGGCTCTGGTTAGGCTATTTTATAGCCCCCTCGATCATTATGAGGCCACCCATGCATTGGAATGTATGCGGGTCCACTCTAGGTCCACTATAATGCATCTATATTGTCATGAATGGATAGAACGACTCATCTAAGGTTTAAATGTATCCATTAGATCTGTGTCGGTTGCCCTGCCAGCCTGAGTGTTAAAACCTGGCACATGAGGAATTCAAGTTAGTAGAGGATTCGGGGTGTGGGTATTACATAAACAGTACCACCTTGGAAAGCTTATTGTAGTGGCTGATGCCTTAGGTAGAAAGGTTGTCTCTACGAGCGTGGGTTCTAGACCAGAAGATGAAGACAAAGCCTATGTGGCCCCATATGTGAATATAACACAACCACGAGAATGTCGAAGCATGACACTCAAAGACACCATGTTAGAAGATTTTTTCATAGCCACATCGGCATTGTTCAATACCTTGAGCCTCAGGCTGCCCTTACCAGAAAACATGATGGAATTTGTATCTAAAGATCCCTACCTTAGTATGTTGTCGAGGACCTTGACCAAGCTAGTTAGTTCTTGACTTCACAAAGAGAGATGATCAAATACTGTACTTTGACGAATGATTTGTGTGCTGGAAAAATGATGAAGACATTGAGAGAAACCATCAGATGGATGCCCACACCACTCCCTACTCCATGCTTCCGGGAAATACCAAGATTTACCATGATTGAAGAAGAGCTATCAATTAAAAAGGGACGAAGGCCGATGAAGCCTAACGGTTTTGTAAGTATTTGACTTAGCAATAAGTTAAGAACTTGTCTGGAAGAAGGTGTAGGACTTCATTGTACTGGACTGATGTCGGTGAAAGAAAAATTTTGGGATGAAATCATTCAAGAGATTATGAGAAGGTCAACTAGATTGGAGAAAGAATCAAGACCACTCAGTCTCGACAAATGAGTTATGCCGACACAAGGCTTACATAATATGAGTTCGAGGTGAACGAGAAGGTATTCCTAGAGGTGTTCCCTTCGAAGAATAAAGAGATTTGGAAAGAAAGGGATGCCGAGTCCTCGTTATGTTGGATCTTATGATGTACTGGGCCGAGGCGGAGTCATCTTACCAAACAGCTCTACTACTAACTCTATCCGATGATCATGTCGTATTCCATGAGTCGATGTTAGAGAAGTACATGGAAGACTTGACGCTCATGTTGACCATGGAACTACCCCAGGCAAAGGCCGAAATCTCTTATAAAATAGTACCTTCAACCATTGTATGTCAAAAAGGCAAAGAACTCAGGAACCACAGTACCTCTTTTGTCAGAGTTTTGTGGAAGGACCGTAAAGATGAAGAAGCTTAGTGGGAAAAGGCGGATAATATACACGAGCGATACCTACAACTGTTAAGGAATTAGGTATGTCTAAATTTTGAGGATGAAATTTTTGTAAGGGGTTGGAGTTGTAAGACCCATGCCCAAATTTTAGTCTTGAGTTGGAAATTTTGGCTTGTAACAGGTCTTCCCACGACGAATGTATCAGACCAACATTGCTAAGAATGACAAATTTCCTTGGGAGGTAACATAAAATTATAACCTTAAACCTCCTATGTCATTTAAATATGAGACCTTGCATTACGGAGAGGTACAAACTCGACAAAACTTGAAACCTCAAAACCAATGCCGACTAACTCAAGTTGGTGGGCCAAAAGAGAGGTCTGACTGGACAAGGTGGTCTGCGCTGATTGGAATTAATCTTCTCAATACATGGAAGGCTGACCATGCAATGGTCTGAGAATGGTAAGGGAAGGAGGCAGATCATCCCAACTTCATTATGGGATCCCAAAGAGGCCATATTTCAATCACCCTCTATGAGAAACTATCTTACTCTCCCATTTAACCAAACCAGAGACCGACAAGGTGAGAGAGAGAGAGAGAGGGAAATATCTGATGCATGCCTAAGAGAAAGAGGAAGAAAAGAAACGCAAAGAAGAGAAGGAGAAAGAGAGAGAGAGGGAGAGAAGAAAAATCACAGACATAGAAGGAAGGAAGATGAGAAGAAAGTCACCTCTAGCACACATGTGATCGCCAGAGAACATGAAGGAGAAGAACAGCCATAAGAACTCCTTTACTCTAGTCTTAAATCAATTAATGAGACTTGTAATGTGAATACACTGTATCAATGAAGTAGTACCTTTCACCATTAATGGTGTAGTCTTGCACGTAGGGACTGACGCTCACTGATCCGAACCATGAGTGGTAGTTCATACGATTGGCGAAGCAAGAAAGATGATGTCGAATGATTAAAAGATCATTCATGAACCATTGGTGAATAAGAAAGACTGTAGGAGTTGAAATCCATAGATTCCTTTTGGATTAGAAGGTAGAATCTCTGATCTAGACCAAATGGGTGCCGTCCAGATGGGTATGCTGATGATGACCCCTTACACCCACACACACCCTAAAGACTTCTGGCTGAAGTTTGACAGCACCCTAGTGGTGCGGTTGGATCATACGGTCAGGTTGGACCATGCGGCCACGACCTCTAGCAGCACCCCTAAATGTAGATCATGTGGTGCCCCAGCCGCTTGCGACTACCAGCCACACGTAGTGGGCTGCCCCTAGTAGGCTACTGTGCAGTGTATACAACTATATTTGAGCATCGAAAACCATATACCTTCATAAGAAGAAGTCTTTCTTAGATTATGCATGACGAAAGGTGGAAACAGATTATCAAGTGGGATGTCCATTTACATGCCACCTGTCTTGCATGGATAACAAGTCTACCGTATGCTAGAATTGACCTATGGGCCTAGGGAATGACACTATTGACATAAAAACAGTAATCTAATCTAATGCAATGCTAGGGCAAACTCTTACATAATTAATTATTAAATAGCACTGTATATGATTTTGATAGAGATACGAGGAAACCTAGAGAGAGCTACTCAATCAGTACTACGGTAGATTACTCTACTTGTCTCTTAGGTAAGGGAATCAAACCTTTATTTGGGTGTATTTCTCTATTGATTATGATATGCTCCGTGTGAGATTGATAACATGCCATTATTTGATAATATGCCATCCAATATATTGTTTTGTTTGTCATGCATATGCATTATTAAATTGTATGTGAATAGTGATACCTCTAGTGGTTTGGAAGTGGGTGGAATGGGAATCTTCACAACCTTTCCACGAAAGGTAGAGCTGATCTGGGTAACACATGATGTCTGGTTACATTGGTAAGGGGAAGGTGGGTGGAATGGGATGCTTGCACCACCTCTTACTGACATTGATTTGCATTGACCAAAAGTAACTTAACTATGTCACAATGTCCTATATGGGGACCAGACGGGGTCGGAAGCTCGAAAGGGTTATAGTCTAGTAATATGGTAATTAGGTGGAATTGACTAGTTGCAATTACCCATATAACTGTACCCCTAGCCAATAGGGGGTTATGTATTGGCATTGGTTCAATAAAGGGTGGTATGATCGTAGATGTGATGCTCCCTAATTTCGAAGTGGTATGAATGGACGACAGAGAGTTAACTAGTGGGATTACCATCTCCTCTAGTGTCACGTGGGTGAACTTGGGATGAGTCACAATCAGGAGAGGACCTAAATGCCAGACCTATACATAGGTGATGTTTATTGTACTCCAAGTGAGGCGACATTCATCTTTTGGGAGTGACCAGTGTAATCTAGTGATGTTTGTTGTACACCGAGGGAAGTGACATCCATCTTGGTGGCCCATGAGTTAGCACATATAATTATAATACCTGACCGTAGTATAGTTTCTTGTAATTGTACATTGTACGTTTGGTTTTCTTACTAAGCTTGGGGGTTGAGCTTATCCTTGTGAGCACAAATATTTTAGATGATGCAGGTACAACATTCGATGCTTTGCGATTCTATCCATCTAGGGTGGAGGATGATGATAGTGAACCTGAAGAGGAAGTCGATGTTCCCTCGTGTGAGTGAAGAGATTGCGTATATGCATAGATGTTGCTTATCACTATTGTTAGTTTTAGTTCTTGGGTTATTTTAATTTGGGAAACTTTTTATCCCAGGATTAAATTTAAATAATATTTTAACTCATTTGAGACTGGGATAATATTTGAACGTTTGAATTATGAACTCTAGAATGTCAACTTAAATTTATTTGAACAGTAAGTCTTCCGCGATTTCTTTTAAGATTGTGATAGTATGGTTTAATTGAACTTATTTACTCTGATAATTGTCAATGAGGATTAAGATATGGATTGATAGATGGCTATACCACGACCTATAATCCTAGAGGGGATTTCTTTGACCCTAAAGAAACTCAAGGAATCCCATTACATTTCATAGTACCGATACTTCGAAAATGGTGTGTGACACCATCATCCGCACCCCTCTCCAGCCATACTTAAGTACATACTAAGTTAATGTCCCAGTGCTGCGGGACCCATCGAGTCATGACCAGATTCTTTAAGCAGAGAAGGCTGGATATGCATGCTTTATATTTGGTAGTGCCTTCCATCTACAATAATGGGATCCTTAGGATCCCATCCTTACCATGTTTAGTGAGGTAGATTTCTCCTCATATCTCTACCAAACCAAGAGAGGAGGTTTAAGAAATAACTTACCTCTGATGCACGCCCTAGGAGAAAAAGGGAGAATAAGGTTCTCAGACAAGAGGAAGAAGGAGAGTTTGGAAGGAGGAAGAGCGTAGTGTACTGCGGATCCACGTGCTCACCAGAGGTCTAGAAGGAGAAAGAACCACTATAGATAATTCTTTTCCTTGTTACAAGTGGATTGATAAGATTGTAGTGTCGATACTCCCTTGCTGTATCAAAGGGAAAACCTTCATCCACCAATAATGGTGCAGCCATAGGTGTAGAAACTACCACTCATGGATTCGAACCATGAATAGTAGTTTGTATGTGTCACACCCCAAAACCCTAACGTTTTTGTATGACCATGGTTTCCTCACTGTCCAGGTACTACCATACCAAGATCCATCCACAGTTCATAACATAGTTAATCATAGAGCACAAATCAAATAATAGCAGAATCAATAACTAGGAACCATCAAACCAAATTTATTTATATTAAATAATTGTAATAAAGGTTTATCTGTCTTCAAAACAAAACATAAATAACATAATACCAAGTACTGAGTAATTAAATAAAACTCATGGGTCAAAGAACACCCGGATAAAACAAACAAACAACTTGAAATTTGTCCAAAGTAAAACTATTACTAATATAATCTTCTCTCTTAGGCAGAGAAGTCTTCTATTCTTTAGAATCATTATCTTCTAACCATAAAGACAATCATCACATTCACATGATGAATCATGTGAATTATCTTTAAGTTCTTCATCTTCAATCACATAATTATCAGCTAAGAATCTGAAAAAAAAAAGTATACGTACATGGGGTGAGCAAACCACATGCTTAGTGAGAAATTAGTACACTCAAACACACAATGCATGATATATTATTAAGGTCCAAATGGTCTGTGAATAAGCATGCATAAGTCACGTAACACCTAAATCCTGGTAATGAACATGCAAGCACGAGTGAAGCGAATGCAATACACTTGGCTCCTCACCTCATGTGAAACATTACCCAAAGAATGAAGAATATAACCCAACTATACCAACTTGGCATTATACTAGTATGCCCCCATCATAGGATTCCTCCTGGAATCTTATTCTAAGCTTCAACTACTTCATTGGGTGCTCACTGCCAAATCCCTGATGTTTAAGCACATAGAACAGACTCATCCCTAGCTCTTACCTGAGACACTAGAGGTTGGCTCCCAATCCTGTCTTTTTTCCTACTCCAGCTACAAAAGGTCCTAACCCAAAGTTGGTCCACAATAAGCCTATGCCAATACGTAAACCCCTATTGGCAAGGGTTACCTATCTTGAGATGTTAAAACCTAAACCAAAAAATATTACTAATGCAGGTATCTGTATCCTACATAATGGACCAAGATGAACCATACCATTCCAGCTATCCGGATCCACTAGGATGAAAGTGAATGATAAATAATCATGTTATCAAACATCAACACGTTATCAAACAATTCCATATCCAACCAATCCAATATAGAGTTGTAATATGTAAATGCTTGAA
Source organism: Protea cynaroides (assembly GCA_028583415.1). Taxonomy (NCBI): domain Eukaryota; kingdom Viridiplantae; phylum Streptophyta; class Magnoliopsida; order Proteales; family Proteaceae; genus Protea; species Protea cynaroides. The sequence continues at coordinate 49,319,033 of CM053276.1, forward strand.
CAGATATCATAGGAATTGGATGGCATGTTATCACACAGTAATCTAAACAAATAGCAAATGCATCGCACAGAAATAAGAAAATAAAACATGTTGTAAGCACCCCATTTTTGCCATCCTAGTTGAACAAAGTCCTACTAATGGGTGGACGACGAAGGAAGAGTGGTAAGTGAAAGTTTGATTTTTGACTACAACCTCGGAGTAATTTTTAGTGGGTCCCATAGCAAGGCCTCAGGCTGTAATCTGCATGGATGTTTAGGTCACAAAACTACCTTCAAAATGAGATTAGAATCATTCAATTATGATATCAAATGAAGAAGATATGGTCATTTTAGTCGGATGATATGTATAAGGGGAGTTTCTAAAGTTGACATAAATATCCAGGGGCCTCTGTTCAAATTATTTTAAGTTTGATAATTTAAACTTCATCTCCTCATATCTTGCTCATCCGACGTCCAAATTATATGATTCAAACGCCATTATTCCTCATTTTTGATGCTCTATAAAGTAGACGTGGAATATTTGGGACAGAGATCTCCGAAGGGCCCCATGAAAAATTGCAAGCCAAAATGATCATTTAATATTTAGAAATTCATATTTTGGTCACCCCACATCTAAATCAGTTGATTCTAGTTCCAATGTGTTCCATTTTTTATTCTTTATAATGTGGACATGGAACATTTGAGACTGAGATCACCAGAGAATCCCGTGAGGAATTGCACCTAGAATGGGCTCATAAAATGATATATATATATATATATATATATATATAGGGAGAGAGAGAGAAAAGCCAGTCTCAGCTCAATGCAAGCCAGTCTTGGCCTAACCCATGTTACTCTGGACCGGTTAATACAAGCCAGTCCAAACCTGGTTCGAATGTTTCAATCTTGCATTTAATTTCTGTATATATTTATGATATATACCATATATATTATATATGTGATTGTATATATATTTTATTATATATATAGTTACATATATAAGTTAAAGGGCTGAGAATGGAGAATAGAAAGAAAATAAAAGAAAGGATGAGGAAGAGAGAATCTGAGAGAGGACTCTAAGTGATTGGGGAAAAGAAGACAGAAAAATAAAAAGAGAATGAAGAGGAAGGAAAGGAGCCGAATAGGAAAGAAGAGAAGAAAAAGATTGAGAAACATTGATGGACTGAGAGAACAGAGTCGGTTGGAGATTACAAATAGGAAAGAAGAGAAGGTTGAGGGAGAACACGATTCGATTTCCAAAGAGATTGCATGTGAGGAAAGAAAGAAAAGAAAGTGAGAATATAATTTTCTTCACATTGATACTCCTCACAGTTGAGGTAATAAGGCAAGGGCAAAAGAATGAAATGAGAAGAGGAGATCAGCTCGAGATGGAGGAGAGAAAGAAATATTTGGAGATTTAGAAAAGGAGACTGATTAGGGAAGGAAGGAAATAAATGAAATGAAAGAAAATCAGAAAGAAAGAAGAAGAGAGAGAAAAGTGAAAAGTGAGAGAGATCAGGAAAAAAAAAGAGATAAACAGAGTAGAAAGAGAGGGATTGAGTTGGAGAAAAAAAGAGACGCAGTAGTGAGAAGTATAGAGGGAGAATCAGAGGGGAGAAATTATGGATATCAAAGAGAGGAAGGAATAGAAAGAAAAGAGAGGGACAACAAAAGAGAAAAAGGAAGGGCGATTCAGAGAGCAAAAGGGAGAGAGTGACTAGAGAGGCAGGAAGGTGGGAGAAAAAGAAAAAAAAGATGGAGAATAATTGAAGCAAAAAAAAATAAGAGAGAAGAGAGTAGGAACCAAAAAAAGGAGGGAGAAGAATCGGGATTGAGAGAAAGTGTCACACCCCAAATTCTACTCCAACCAGAATGGTGTGATAAACCATCAATAAACCAACGGTTCAACCAGGATCTCACAATAGGCTATCCCACATATGTTAAACCAAAACACATTCCATATTAATCAGAGGTAATAAAATAAATTGTGAAAGTCTTACATATAATGAACTGAGGTCTAATCATGATAAATAATTAATATTCCATTTATTTCTAAGTAACCAAAATAGAACTTAATACATATTACAATATCCAAGTACGAAACTAAACACTAAACGTATCCACCGTTGAAACGCTCGCTTAACAAGCCATGTTCGTTCTCCACAACTTGCTCATTCATAGCCTCCACCTGTCCATATGTTGGCGTGTAGACAAAATCTTCAATCATAGTACCTGCAACATCAGAAACTAAAAAGAATTGCGCGCGTGAGGGTCAGCTCTCCAACTTGAGCTCAGTGAGTAAACAAAACAATGCAACAATCATATGCATGCATTCAATTCATATCTGTGGTCTGGTTTATAGTTTGCAATGTGCTATAGAAAGGATAGGTGGCCGCCGCACCTCTATGCACGAGAGTGTGGATATGCCCGATGACCCTTTCACCGTCGCCCACAGCACCCAGAATGGCACAATATACACCCCATGAAAATGGCATGGTTGTACCGGTTGATAGCATACCAACAAATAAACCCCTGCTAGCTAGGGTTACAAACTGGGCTCGCAATTAACCAATCCTAATGTCAAACAGTGTATCCAAGGCCTTACCCCAGCATCCCTCAGAGCACCCGTTGAGATAGAGCTAAGGCCCCTGTAGAGTATAGGACTCAAAGACCGAGACCCTCCTTGATGCCCTACGTCGTAATTGTTCTGCTAAGGTAATGGCATACGACGACATCAGTGGACAAGACTTGAGTAGACCATGGCACAATATACACCCCATGAAGAACGATCATGGCTGTATCGGTTGATACCATCCCTACCCGCACCATATACACTGGCCAAACATAAACATTCACATGCCTATTCCTATCATCATCACCATCATCATGTTATAAACAATAAAGTATATATGCATGAACAATTAATAGAAATATTGGATGACATGTTGAATGCACATTACAAGCATATTCGCATAGAATCAAGCTTGGCATTGGACTCAAGAAAATAAAAGTAGTTTATTATTAACCAATTAATGTAGGTCTTGATTCCTCACCTTAGCTTGCTAATAAATCCTCTTTCAAGCTTTAAAATCACCTTTATATTGTTATTATATTGCTAGAAGACCAAACAAAGTCGATAGAATTTAATTAGAATTAATTCTGAATTTAAAAATCATGCTGTTAACTGGGGGTCGGAGATAGGGTCGGAGTCATGATCGACCCCTGGTGCGACCACCCCTATTCTGGACTTCCCAAACACTAGGGGTCGATGCTCAGGGTCTGGTAGGGTCGATTGGCCATCGACCCCAGTGCGACCCCCTGTTGGTTTTGTTCAATTTTCTTCCTTTCAGTCCATTCTTCGTGTTTGGGGTCCTATGGCTTGCTCCTAAAGTCCATTCTACACACATTCTATGGTCTAAAATCATGAATCATTCACCTATATAGCTTTCATGAATTTCCCCCATGGTTTTCCATGAAAACCTAACCATGGGTTGATGGTTTGGGACTCAACGAGATCATACTCTCTTCATTACCTAACCTAAGGTCAGTAGAAACTCATGGAATTAGTATCCATACCTGAGAAGAATACTCCTTCACTGCAACACTTCTCCTTTTTGCTTTCTTCTCTTCCTTGCTTCTCTTCTTCTTCTCTTCCTTCTCTTCCCTTTCTCTCAATTCAATTAGGGTTGTAAAAGGAGTAAAAGAGGCTTATGGACGTCCTATTTATAGAGTAGAAAATCCTAAAATAAGTCCCATTGAGATTTGGAAAGTGTCCAACCGAAATTAGGAAACTTTCCTAATTTCAGTTTCTGGCGGCAACTAGGGGGTCGATGATCCCTTCGACCCCTAAATCCTAAAGTGTCTGACCCCCTCTGTAAAACAGGGGGTCTGACTTTCTGTCTTGGGGGTCCAACCCTCCCTTGCTGGCTATGCAACCCTCCCCATAATTTAAGTGTTTTTGGGTCGATTTGATACTAGGGATCACGATCTCCTTCACGCCCTTGGTCCATTTGGCTCGACCATGATGGGTAACCTGATTCAAGGTGGTAAGACCGGGTTAGTTTGTTACGGGTCTTACAACTCCACCACCCTTAAAAGAAATTTCGTCCTCGAAATTTGAACGTACGGATCTTACAACTCCCCCATCCTTAAAATAAATTTTGTCCTCAAAATTTGAATTTATTTCAGAGTCAATAGGTGGGAATTCTATTTCCGCATTGCATCTTCTTCCTCCTATGCACTCTTCTCCACGTCTTGTCTTTGTCGGGTTACCTTCATATAATAATTATCCCGGCTTTGGAAACATTGTACCTTACCACTAGTGAACTAGACTGGTACCACTTCAATAGTCAAACATTCTATCTAATCCAGTGATTCCGTGGTCAATACCTTTGATATGGATCTCTAATGTACTTCTTCAATAGAGACACACAAAATACATCATGCACACTAGACATGGATAGCGGTAACGCTAATTGATAGGCAACTGTTCTACGTCTCTCCAAAGTTTATAAGATTCAACACATATAGAGGATATAATTTTTCCTTCTTGTCTAATCGTTTCAAGCTACTCATAAGTGATATTTTCAAGAACACTTTGTCACTTATGGCGAACTCAAGGTCTTGGTGTCTATTCTGACAACTTGAGCTATCCTGCCCCTTTTCTTTGATCTTGTCTGCCACTGGATAGTTTTCTTCAATAGACTCATGTATTAAAATCCTTCATTCACCAACTTCATTCCAAAGTAGAGGAATTTGACATTTCTACCGTACCATGCTTTATAGGTGACATTTACATGGTAGCTTAATAACAACTTCAATTCACAGTAACTTCTCAACTCAAACTCCTTGAAATCAATTTCAAAACTCGGAGCATATCTCTTAGGATCTGTATAGTCCGCTCCCACTGTCCGTCGGTTTAAGGTAAAATGCAGTACTAAACTTCAACTTTGTTCCCATTGTTTTCTGTAGATCCTCCCAAAACTTCGAGATAAGCATGAGCCTCTGACCGACACTAAGCTCTCATGCATACCATTCAATCTGGCGATATTATCCACATATCGATTAGTTAGCCGCTCCAAAGCATACCAAGGTCGTATAGAAATGGAATGAGCTATCTTCATAAGGTGATCAACAATCACCCAAACTACGTCAACCGATTTAGGAATCAGTGGTATACCGGTGACATAGTTCATTGTAATGCAGTTCCACTTCCAGACTGGCTCCGATAGTTGTTGCTGTGAGCCATGTTGGTCTTTGTCTTTCAACCTTTACTTGGTGATACTTCAGACACTGGAACACGCACTAACCACCTTTGTTATCATTCCTCTTTACAATCTCTTTAGGTCATGATACATCTTGGTACTCCAGGATGTACTGTATATTGAGTACAATGGCTCTTATCATTATCCTATTCGTGACATCTGAATCTTTTTCTTCAGGTATTCAAAATTTACCTCTGTATCTGAGTACCGTCTCCACATCCAAAGTAATTCAGGGTTAGGTTTTTCTTTCTCTAAATCTTCTTGCACCGTTCTTATATACAGATCTAACAAAATTACTACTTTTACTTCATTCATCAATTCCGAGATGACCTTTAATGTAATGAACGCAAGTGAGGAATTATTGCTCCTTAAGTCCCTCCATACGTTCTTACTCAATTGGGTCATCACGAGTTTCTATTTTATATTACTCTTCTTCCAAATCTAAATCTATTGCTACTAAACATAAGGCAACATTTATATTGAGTCCTTCCTTGGACTTCATAATTCCCTTTATGCTTAAGGCCTTAGCTACTACATTAGCCTTGCTTGGATGACATTGAATATCACAGTCTTAATCCTTCAGGTATTCCTAACTATCTCCTTATCCTCATGTTCAACTCTTTCTAATGAAGAGATAAATAAAACACTTGTAATCCGATCTAATCTAAAATTCTTATCTGTTTAAATAATGTCTCCAAGTCTTGATTGCATGAATCACAATTGTTTACTCCAATCATGAGTTGGGTAACTCTTCTCATGCTCTTTCAGCATATGAAATCGCTTATTTATCTTACATCAACCTGCATCCTAGATCCAATCTGAAAGCTCCGATGGATAGGGTAAAAGGTTCCCTAGTACCAGAACGATCAAGATGGGAGCTGATATCAATCATTCTTCACACTTGTCAGTCCACTTAATCTCATCTTCTTTCCTGGTTAGTTTGGTAAGAGGTTTTGCGATCTTAGAGTGGTCCTCCAAAAATCGTCTGTAATAACCAGCTAAACCCAAGAAATTTCTGATCCTCACAATATTCCATACAATTGCTTCTATCTAAATAGGGTCCACTTTAATCCCTTTATATGATGCTATGTGATCTAAGAAGATCATTTTGTTTTATCATGTCTCATATTTCTTGGACTTGACATGAAGCTTTTTACTTCTCAGCTGTTGTGAAGCTGTTCTAAGATCCGTTATATGAGTTGCTTCATTCTGGGAATAAACCAAAATGTTATCTATGAAAACTATGACCGACGTGTCCAACAGGTCATGAAACACCCAGTTCATCAGTTCCATAAAAGATGTAGGGGCATTGGTTAATCCCAATGTCATAATCGAGAATTCAAAATTACCCAATCCCGATTCTAAAAGCTATTTTTGAGATATTTCTGTCCAAAATTCTTCAGCTGATGATATCTTGACTGAAGATCAATCTTAGAAAACACCTTTGCTCCTTGCAACTATTTAAACAAGTCATTGATCTGAGGTAGTAGATATCGATTCTTGACTGTGAGCTTGTTTAGTTCCCAGTAGTCTATACGCAAACTACACTACCATCCTTCTTCTTCATGAATTGCATTGGCACTTCCCATGATGCAATACTTAGCCAATTAGAACCCTTGTCTAATAACTATTGTAGTTGAGTCTATTTCTTCAACTCCATAGGAACTACTCTACAGGTTCCTTTGATACAGGTTTCGTCCTTGGTAACAAGTCGATGACGAACTCGGTCGCATGATCAGATGGTAACCCCAAGTAAGTCTCCTGAAAACACATAAGGGAATTCACGCATCACATCTATACCTTCCATCTGTAGTGCTTCTTTGGTAACGTATACCACAGATACCATATATCCAACTTCTTTTTCTTTAAAGCATATCTTGGCCTTTAGCATAGTGAGGATCAACTGTTTTTTTCTTAGGCAACATACTTCCAATAATATTAAATTATATGTCGTCTTTATTCTTGAATGATAACCTCTTCTATGCACCTAACAAATTTATAAAGTGTTGAGACAACCAGTGTATCCCCAAGATGACGTTAAAGTCTGCCATCTCAAGTCTAATTAGGTTGCGTCCAAATTTCATCCATCCATTAATATGATTCAATCATTGTTCATAATACTCAACTAAAACAACATTTAGTCCCAAAAGGGCTAAACTAGAGAAATCTGGTGTAAGGGTCTTAAGAGCTTGCCTAGTTTCTTCATCTCTTTATGATTTTTCAAAGACTATTGTCAAGATCTCATATTGCACTCATTAGCTTATATTTCTTTTATCCTTGTTGTTCACTGTTAGATTTTCCTTTAGGAATCTTCTACCTTGTCAAAATTTCCTACTGATATAGCCATCTTTAACTCCACTAGAGTGCTATCTATTTCTTTACTGGCTACCCTTGATAGTTCTCACTTTTATCGCATGCACTCTTTTATAGACATGATTCATATCCACCCGTTTAGAAATCTCAAAATAGATTCTACATTATTTCATCGGAGGTCTCTTGGCTATAAAATCTTATCTGAATTTAATCATCTTCCTTCCAAATAATTTCATTATCACTAAACATCTTATCAATGGATGTCGAGAAATGTAAGAATCAGAATGTTTATCCAAAACAATTCATTTCCTTCTTTCAAATTCAGTATGGTAAAGGACACTTGTTTTATTTAGTGAACCTAGGTTTTGAGAATTAAGAGTAAATCTATGGTAATCCAACCGGCATCCAAAGATCATTACGTAGCACGGTGGACCAAATGCATAGAGGTTTTATAGTTCTTAACCTCATGGTTATAGATTTTATCGAATATATAATGCTATTGGTCCAGGCACTACAGGAATAAATCTGGAGAAAGTTTTCGTACATCAGTAAATCAGGTAAAATCGAAAGATGTACGCTCAACATGATTAAACATTTAACTGTTCATTCAGTTCATATCTCTGTTCATGTTGTCGATCATGAGAGTGGTTCAGATTGGTATAATCAAGACTAATACTAAAGAAACAATATCTATAACTCCAATTGACAGGTTAAATCAAGAAGGTATCCTGTCAATGCTTGAGAAATTAAAATCTGGTATGTGCATCCTCTATAATCATAAGAGTAAATCAATAATGCACTGCATCCTATATAAACCTTTCTAGATATATGGCCATAATAGATTTGATCCTTTGCTTAAAATGTCCGAAGTACCATCTTCAGAAGACATTCTTCAATCCTTGTCGGATCATTCTGTCATGATGCAACTATCTTGTACATCGGTGGCTGATAAGGTTAACCACCTTGATACACTGCTTGTTGTGCACCAAACTTCTGCACTGGGGTGTGCATTACTGGGACTTGCTGTGTGGTAGGCACTATGTTATAGCTAACAGGTATTGGGGTATAGTGATGCTACCAATTGGTACCGTACTTGGTTTGACTTGGAGGTGTTGATGTAGCATCAGCAACTTGGGTAGTGATTTACATAACAACTTGCATAGTCGGTCTCATTTGTAGTTGCTCTTGTATTTTATTGGGCCAAGTTCATTACAACCGTGACCAAGGTAATTGGTAGTCCAGGTGGTTGGCTGGAGTGGCCTGGTTGTTCACCTCCTTTGATTCGCTCTAATCTGATTACCAACTCAGATGAGTTTTCATTACCCGTTCTCGACCCAGATAGTGGTGGGGTCAAGTTGTAACCTCATCTTAATGCTCAGCGGGTAATGGATCAACGTGTAGTAGATTTCACTCTGAGTCTCCATGTCACTCAGGGGTATAGCTTTATCTTCTTGTAGTTACTCTTATTCTTAATGTAGGGCCATTATTCTCCTATCTCTGTTGAATTCGGCCCGAGATCTTTCCCTTTACCTTTGCAGGGAATTAGGCATTACTAGCCATTTTCTCCTTCCTTTGTCCTACATCGAGTTTCACATCTTGTGAGTACCAACTCGGTATTCCAATTTTCTGCTTTACAGAAGCTCCCTTCTTGCTATTGTACTATATATCCTTGTATACTTGGATAACTGCCCAACTTATAGATAATACCCTATATTGTTTGTTTGTTAGGATAATTTTTGGTCTTCTCTTTCTGTTTGAGTGTATAAATATGGTTCCACCTTTTATATGTACATTATTGTTTTGTTTAAGTTCTGTCTCAACCAACACAGGTGCTTATGGTTTGTTTGTATTAAAGTTTTTAATTTATCCTAACTCAGTTCATGGACTCCAGTGGAAGTATTCAGGTTTAATGGGTAAGGCCAACGAGAGCTTTGATACCAAGTTGTCACACCCCAAATTCTGCTCCAACCAGAATGGTGTGATGAACCGTCAATAAACCAACAGTTCAACTACGATCTCACAATAGGCTATCCCACATATGATAAACCAAAACACATTCCACATTAATCAGAGATAATAAAATAAATAGCAGAAGTCTTACAGATAATGAACTGAGGTCTAATCATGATAAATAATTAATATTCCATTTATTTCCAATTAACCAAAATATAACTTAATACATATTACAATACCCAAGTATGAAAACTAAACACTAAACGTATCCACTGTTGAAACGCTCGCTTAACGAACCATGTTCATTCTCCACAGCTTGCTCATTCATAGCCTCCACCCGTCCATATGTAGGCATATAGACAAAATCTTCAATCATAGTACCTGCAACATCAGAAACTAAAAAGAATTGCGCGCGCGAGGGTCAGCTCTCCAACTTAAGCTTAGTGAGTCAACAAAACAATGCAACAATCATATGCATTCATTCAATTCATATCCCGTGGTTTGGTTTATAGTTTGCAATGTGCTATAGAAAGGATAGGTGGCCGCCACACCTCTATGCACGAGAGTGTGGATACGCCCGATGAACCTCTCACCATCGCCCACAGCACCCAGAATGGCACAATATACACCCCATGAAAATGGCATGGCTGTACCGGTTGATACCATACCAGCAAATAAACCCCTGCTTGCTAGGGTTGCAAACTGGGCTCGCAACTAACCAATCCTAATGTCAAACAATGTACCCAAGGCCTCACCCCAGCATCCCTCGGAGCACCCGTAGAGATAGAGCTAAGGCCCCCCGGTAGAGTATAGGACTCAAAGACCCAGACCCTCCTTGATGCCCTACGTCGCAATAGTTCTGCTAAGGTAATGACGATACGATGACATCAGTGGACATGACTTGAGTAGACCATGGCACAATATACACCCCATGAAGAATGGTCATGGCTGTACCGGTTGATGCCATCCCTACCCGTACCATATACACTGGCCAAACACAAACATTCACATGCCTATTCCTATCATCATCACCATCATCATGTTATAAACAATAAAGTAAATATGCATGAACAATTAATAGAAATATTGGATGACATGTTGAATGCACATTACAAGCATATTCGCATAGAATCAAGCATGGCATTGGACTCAAGAAAATAAAAGTAGTTTATTATTTACCAATTAATGTAGGTCTTGTTTCCTCACCTTAGCTTGCTAATAGATCCTCTTTCAAGCTTTAAATCACCTTTATATTGTTATTATATTGCTAGAAGACCTATCAAAGTCAATAGAATTTAATTAAAATTAATTCTGAATTTAAAAACCATGCTGTTAACTGGGGGTCGGAGATAGGGTCGGAGTCATGATCGAACCCTTGTGCAACCACCCCTATTCTGGACTTCCCGAACACTGGGGGTCGATGCTCAGGGTCTGGTAGGGTCGATTAGCCATCGACCCCCTGTGCGACCCCTGTGGGTTTCGGTCAATTTTCTTCCTTTCAGTCCATTCTTCGTGTTTATGGTCCTATGGCTTGCTCCTAAAGTCCACTCTACATCCATTCTATGGTTTAAAACCATGAATCATTCACCTATATAGCTTTCATGAATTTCCACCATGGTTTTCCATGAAAACCTAACCATGGGTTGATGGTTTGGGACTCTCCGAAATCATACTCTCTTCATTACCTAACCTAAGGTTTGTAGAAACTCATGGAATTAGTATCCATACCTGAGACGAATACTCCTTCTCTGCAACTCTTCTCCTTTTTGTTTTCTTCTCTTCCTTGCTTCTCTTCTTCTTCTCTTCCTTCTTTTCTCTTTCTCTCAATTCAATTAGGGTTGTAAAAGGAGTAAAAGAGGCTTAGGGACGTCCTATTTATAGAGTAGAAACTCCTAAAATAAGTCCCATTAAGATTTGGAAAGAGTCCAATCGAAATTAGGAAACTTTCCTAATTTCAGTTTCTGGCGGCAATTGGGGGTCGATGAGGGGGTCGATGATCCCGTCGACCCCTAAATCCTAAAGTGTCCGACCCCCTCTGTAAAATAGGGGGTCTGACTTTCTATCTTGGGGGGTCCGACCCTCCCTTGCTGGGTATGCGACCGTCCCCTTAATTTAAGTGTTTTTGGGTCAATTTGATACATGGGATCACGATCTCCTTCACGCCCTTGGTCCATTTGGCTCGACCATGATGGGTAACCTGGTTCAAGGTGGTAAGACCGGGTTAGTTTGATACGGGTCTTACAGAAAGAGACCGATCTGGAAGAGAGATGGACATCGAGAGAGTCTGAGAGAAAGTAGAGAGCCAGTTGTGGCTTAGACCAAGAGTTGGAGATAGAGCAGGAGATGAAGAAGAAGGAGGAGAAGACGATCAGGTGAACTCTTACTTTGCCCCTTGCTATTGTGTTATTTTTTTTATCAAGCTTCATCAATCCTTTGACAGCTGGATCCTCATCGCCCTTATTGTACACCTCCATCTATCATTACAAACCCTTTATCTCTTCCTCTACCTCCACAAAACCTAACAACTGTCATCACCACCCAACCACCTTCATGCAAACACCAGCCCTTTGTTACACCCTACACGAATCCAATCCACAATCCCCATGCATACCGCACTAACCTGCCCTCCTTGCTATCCCCAACATCCTATATCCCACCTGATCCCCTGCTGATTACCTAAACTATATATCTTCAAAACCTACTCCATCTTCATTACATCCCACGTAGCATTACCTTCATTACACTCACCTAGCCAAGCCACTGTAGCCACCTTACTGTAATCCATTCCATATTAAATCCCTCCACCGCAGTCATCACCATCAAATACTTGTTACCTCATAGCATACCCAACATTAAACCTGTTCAGCCATCTTCTACGGCCAGCAATCTAACCTCACCCACATCTCTGCTATCCAAACCTTCATCCATTCCATAAACTGGTCCACCTATCTTTTAAACTTGCAAACCGTTCCACCTGAATGCCTCTGCAACATTGCTCCTACCCCCATCACACCTGTCCTTCACATACATCACAACATACACTTGGAAAATCTCTCATTACTGATGCAGTACTATCCATACCTACTCACCCTTTCTCTCCTTATTGATCTAAACAATGGGAAATTTCCGGTTTAACCATTGATCTGAATTTTATATGCTTGATTTGAAATGATTTGAAATTTAATGAATTGATGTCATATGATTGGAATTTAACGGATAAAGTGATCCGATGCCTGGAATTTTTATGAAATTGGTTCAACCACATACCTAGAATTTTTATGAAATTTTTCTAACCACATGCTTGGGATTCCTATGAAATTGATCATGACCACAATAATTGGAATTTTAATGAGTTGATTATGGACCATTGATCTTGCAATTTTTAGGTGAATTAAATGGACCATTGATCTGCAAGTCTTATGTGATAAAATATGGCCATTAGATGAATTTTAATATGATTGAATCCAATCTTGAATTTGGAGTAATTTTAATCAATCTAAATAGTTGGATTATGAGCTTGAACAATCTGAACGGTTTGATTACCATCTTGAGTGATTTGAACCGTTGGATCTTTGTTGTGAATGATTTTGAGTGATCTGAACGGTTGGATTACCATCTCGAGTGGTTTGAACCATTGGATCTTGATTGAGAGTGATTTAGATTGAATTTGAATGGTTGGATTGACCTTATGAATATATTAAGTGAATCTGAACCATCGATTTAATATGGTCTTGATCACATTGATGATGATCGATTACATCAAGTCTGAGTAGTCGATCAAATGTGATCTTGGTCACATTGTTGATGATCGATGCATTGAATCTAGACCATAGGTCTGAAAGTATATTTTAATACATTAACTCACATGCTTTGCCTGACTCACATGCTTTGCTTGACTCACATGCTTTGCTTGACTCATATGCTTTGATTGATTCTCATATGCTTTTGACTGTTCTCACATGTTTGCTACATCTGTCTGCTACACATGTTCATTTCTATATCTGTCTGCCACATATTCACATGCTATATTGAATGCTTACTGCCATATTTAGATGTTTACACTGCTATATTTGAGCTAACACTGCTATGTTGGATTGCGTACATTGTTATCTTTAAATACAATAATTAGAGTAAGAGATCCCTAACCTGAAAGAATGAAATGGTAGGGAAAATAAAACCCTAAAAATGGAAAGAATTCAGCAATTAGGGTAAGATACCCTAAAACTAGAAAGAACAAAACAATTAGGGTAGGAAACCTTAAAAATAAAAATCACAATGAAAAGGGATAGGAAACCCTAGAAACCTAAAAATGGAAACAATAGCAATGATAGGAGTTTAGGTCTCATCCCTAGATCCTATTGACAAAAATGATAGGAGTTTAGGTTTCATTCCTATATCCTATTAATAAAAATGGTAGGAGTTTAGGTCTCATTCCTAGATCCTATTGACAAAAAATGGTAGGAGTTTAGGACTCATTCCTAGATCCTATTGATAAAAATGGTAGGCATTTAGGTCTCATTCTTAGATCCTATTGACAAAAATGGTAGGAGTTTAAGTCTCATCCCTAAATCCTATTGACAAAAATGGTAGGAGTTTAGGTCTCATCCTTAGATCCTATTGACAAAAAAATGATAAGAATTTGGTACACATTTCAAATCTGACTCTCACAAGCCTTTCGAACTATGTTTTGGACTTGATTTCTAGGATTGAAAGTCATAGGTAGTTTGAGATGGACGTCTCAGATTCAGTCCAAGATCGAACCATTATTTGGTTGGGTTCATTATATAGTACTGTGCACTTGCTTATTTATTTGCATCGGAGCATGATTGGCTGAACCCTAGGTTAACAGAACTTAGCAATTTGATTTAGGACTCTCCCATTGAACCCTAGTCATCTAGTTAACCAAGCACAGTCAAAATTAGAGTCTTAGGAAAGTTTAAGAGGCCGATCATGATTGGGCGGTTTGGGTGCCTAACACCTTCCCATAACCATACCTTGAATACTTATCCGATCTCTTGTAGACCAAAGAACTGATACATTGGGTCATGAGTCAATAGAAGTCTTACCTTCTGGTGAGATTACATTTTTAAAGGTCTTAGACCTTAATCTAGGTGGTGACTCCAACATGACATTGATCTTGATTGATATATTTTATCTCGAAAAGGAGGATCATCGTCTTTTATTGTCCTCACACATGTACTAATCCCTCACCTGAATCTGGTGAGCTAAGCTTTACTCTATTACAGACAGAGTCCTTTTCCTTGTTTTCTTATTTCGGCTTACCTATTACAATTAAGGTATGAATGTTACTTATGATTTTTTATTTTCGCTTCCATTAGATCTAGGGTATCCTCATTAGTCTTAGGAACATGTCTTAGGGTCACATTGTTAAGTTTCAAAGTTAATGGTTGAAAATACAACCAAAACAGGCTTGCTATAATAAGGGGTCGATCAGCTATGGTGGTCGATCATCTCTGTTTTGTCAACTGCCTAGGTAAATTTAGAATAAATGAGTTCTAGAGGTTTGCATCTCTATAGGATAAGTTCTATAGATTTTTTTGATGGGCTTAAGTCATTGGTTAGGATAAAATCCTGTTCCCATAGGTTACGTGCAAGTATGGTCTATGACAGAAAATATCGTCTTTGCAATCATATGTACCTATATATTCGGTAGCACATTCCACTCAATCCAATCCTTCCAACATGTTTATTATGTCATTTTTAAGGTGTAGGATGCTTATCGTAGTCTAAATAGTCAATTAGAGTGAAGAATACTAAGAATACAACTCACTGTAAACCATGCAGTCGATTACAACAGAGGCAATCAATCAACTCACTTTAGTTGACCACCTTTCTTGACCGCCTCGTACCATAGAGCTTGAAATGATTCAATTTCAATCCTTTCTCCCATGCATGGGGTCTAAGGCTTCACCAGAGGATTTCTAAGCATTAGAATAACATTAATGGACATATTCTAATCCTATTTGAATGTTATACATCACCCTAAGGTCCTATATTCATTAGTTGTATCGGTATATTCATCATGAACATTCTTAGTGAATTTTACCTGATATTCATGGAAAGTCCTCTGGAACCTTGTTCTAGCATGACCAGAGGTTGGGTTTACCTCCTAGGATCATCAAGGGTTCAATCTAAATCATGTAAGAATAGGTTTTAGGCTTACCTCAATGCTTATGCCAAAGTTGTTGCAGAGAGAAGCTTGAGGGAGGTCCTTCAATGGTTATTCATTCTCTTATTCTTCCTTCAACTCGCTCTAATTCTCTCTCTCTCTCTCTCTCTCTCAAAATGTGTCAGAGGTTCTAATGTTTACAATTAGGGTTCCTAAAGAGTTTTATTAAGGGATTTATGCAAGAGTTAGAGTTGCATTTTAATTCTTTTATTGAGAGTCCTATTCTTAGTATGAGTGTAATGAAGGAGGCTTGGAGGTTGTTAATTGGCACTCCAATACATTTGAAAGTAGGTCCCACATGTTTAGTGATGATCATGGGTAGTTAAGAACTAATTGGAACCAACTAGAACGAATCCCAACCAAAACAGACTGGGAATGGCATAATTCTGGGTTTATGCAGTCAATGAAATACAAGCAGTCAATCAACTCATTTTGGTCGACCGCCTTGGTCAACCGCCTACTTTAAATGGAATCAGAATGGCCAGGTCTTGATTGTTTCAACTAATTCATTCCACACAAGGCTTCTACCCTAATAGTTAAAAGGTTTTAACTCTTACCTAGAGTTCCATACACTCCATAGATGATACAGATGCTAGGCTAGTGTCAGCAGGGGAACCTATTATGTGAGAAAATTTTCAAATTAGCCCATATTTTTGGGTGCAGGTTTTATAGTGTGGTTGGTATAGGAAGGTGGTGCGGCACCATATTTATTGGTACGGCGGTTCATGTGGTGCAGCCAATGCATCTGATCACACGTAGACCACCTACCACATAAGATGGGTTATGTTTGAAGGGCTGCTGTGCAGCAAGTTAGGTTATGTTTTAGGCATGCAAACGTTATACTCTCATTAGTAGAAGTCCTTTTAAGTATTATGCAAGATGAGGGGTGGGGATGAGCTATCGAGTTGTGATTCCATCCACACACCACCTACCTTACGATGGCAGCAAGCCTGTTATATGGTGTACTTGACTTATGGACTTAGAAATAGTGACCAATACCTAATGCAATGTTAAGCCAAACAATCATTTAAGGATGAAGAATAACATTTAAATGATATAATTTTGATAGAGACAAGAGAAAACCAAGAGAGACCATTCGGACCGTGCTACAGTAGTTGTTTTTTATTTGCTTCTCATGTAAGGGAATTGAACCTCTTGTCTGCGTGTGTTTCTTTTATTATTATTATGAATTGTTGTGAGATTGATAATATGCAGTTGTATGATAACATGTCATCCAATATTCCTGTATTTGATT
Source organism: Protea cynaroides (assembly GCA_028583415.1). Classification (NCBI taxonomy): domain Eukaryota; kingdom Viridiplantae; phylum Streptophyta; class Magnoliopsida; order Proteales; family Proteaceae; genus Protea; species Protea cynaroides. Next base: position 49,335,986 of record CM053276.1, read on the forward strand.
AATCACGCATTTGCATAATTAATTGTTTGTAATTAGTAATGACCATAGTGGTCTGAAAGCGGGTGAAATGGTACTCCTTGTTATCTTTCCATGAAAGGTGTTGCTGGTCTAGATGGTGCATGATGACTAGTTACATTTGGTAAGGGGGGAGGTGGGGGGGAATGGGACGCTTGCACCATCTCTTACTAGCACTACTTTGCATTGACCAAAAGAAACTAAGCCGAGTCAAGACGCCCTAGGTGGGGGTCGGAAGCTTGGTTGAGTTATGGTCCAGTAATGTGGTAATTAGGTGGAATTGGCTAGTTGTACTTTGTACTTACCCGTATAACTGTATCCCTAGCCAATAGGGATTATGTATTGGCATAGATTCAATAAAAGGTGGTATGAAGATAGTTGCGATGCCCCCCAATTCTGAAGTAGTGTGAACGGGTAGGCGAGTCGACTAGTGGAATTATTATCTCTTCAACTGTCACATGGCTTGACTTGGGATGAGTCGAGGTAAAGGGACCAAGACACCAGACCTATATATTGGGGATGTTGATTTACCCTGAGGGAGGCTTCATTCATCTTTTGGGAGTGACCAGTACCAGCTAAAAGCACTGGTTTTGTAGTCCATGAGTTGGCACATACAATTATCATACCTGACCATAGTTGTAATATTATGCATTTGTGTGTTGCATGTTTGATTTTCTTAATAAGCTCGGTGGTTATGCGTATCCTTGTATGTACAAATATTTTAGATGATGTAGGTGTAATGTTCGATGCTTGTGCTAGTTCAAGTTGCTATCCATCTGGTGTGGAGGATGTTGATTGTAGGCCTAAAGAGGAAGTTCACTGTCCTACTTACAAGTGTGACGATTGCGTTTATGCATAGGCATAGTCCATTATTCTCTTTACTTTTATCCCTTGGAATATTTTATTAGGGAAACATATTGCCCTAAGGAGTTTAATTCGAATAACGTTTTAATTAATTGTTAAGTTGGAACAATATACATTTGAATCTATGAACTTTAGATGTTAGCTTTAAACAAATTAAACCATAAGTCTTCCGCAATAATTGTAAGATCCACACCAAAAATTTCCATTCTAATTTGAAAATTTGGCTTTTTAATAGGTCTTACCACGAGAAACGAGTCGGAAAAACCTAAATGAGACCAACAAAGTCCATTGGAGGTAACGAATCTCAAAACCATAAAACCACTCTCAATCAAAATCAGTTTCGATACACTAAAACAAGATCCGACTAGATAAAGGAGGTCCTGCTGCGTAAACCAACTGCACGCTCCTCTTGCTGCACGCATGTACGAGAGTGGTTGGTAACCAACCATGCCCGGGACCCTTTCAATAGATTGGATTTTCTCCAATCATGGAAAGTTGACTATACATGATTTGAAATATGGTAAGAGAAGAGGGTTATCCTCTCAATTAACAATTGGAGATCCTAAGGAACTCTCATACCATAGCCAACATTGGTAGAGTTCTCTTTACTCTACCATTCTACCACCTAAGGCTAACAAAAATGAAGAGAGAGAGAGAGAGAGAGAGAGAGAGAGAGAAGTTTGATGCATTTTTGAAGAAGAAGAAGGAAAAAAGGTTTGAGAAGAAGAAGGAGAGGAAGGAGTCAAGTTTTGGTTGACTCTCTGGTTGAACACTTGATGAAACCTCGATGGAGAGTGACTGCTAGTAAGGTTTTCTATTCCTCTCGATACCTTGGATTAATTAAAACCAAGAGAAACTATTTCTAATGATACCTTGAAAGAAATACTCATTCACCATATGGTGGGCACCCAAGCATCGGATCAAGTGTCGAATAGGTTTCCATATGGAAAAAAAGGATCAAAGGAGTAATAGAACCTTGTAAGACTAAATCTAAATAATTAATGGACCATATGTCATCCGTTGATGACTAAAGGAGACCCTAAAAGACATAGGATTGAGAAACCCATTTGATTCAATGGTTAGAACTCAGATCCGAAGGATTCTATTTTGGATCTAGTAGTTCGAACACGATTTGGATGGAAAAGTCATCTGGATGGGGGTAAGAATGAAGAGTCATGCACCACAAGCACCCAAGACCCTCCGGTTGAGGTCTTGGCAACACCCCATATCTAAGATCCATGCCCAAACTCCATTCCAATTTGATCATTTTGGGCATGTGACGGGTCTTCCCATGTGCGAATGTATCTGGTCAACACGGTCAAAGACAATGGTGTAGACGAGAGGTGACACAAAACCATTATCTTAAACCTCCTACATTATTGGAATGGAAGACATTGCACTATGAATAGTCTCGGACCCAACCAATGCGACCACCTAGCACTCGGTACGCACGCACCTAAGCTAGGGGACCAAAATGAAGGTCCAGCTGGGAGAAAGGTAGCGCAACTACACACTAGCCGTAAGTAGTGCAACCACACCTCTAGGTGCAAATCTGGTTGGTGACTATTTGATCACAGGACTCACCAATTTGAATTCAAACCTTCTCCAAGAATGAAGGCTTATCATCAAAGGTCTGAGTAAGGAAAGGAAGGAGAGAGATTATCCTCTTTACCCTTTTGGATTCATTGAGGTTCCAAAAATCAAATCTCTTACCATGACAACCGATGCAATCTCCAAATCTAACCAAGGAAGAGAAGAGAGGAAAGGATTAGAGAGGAAAAACTCTAATGCACGAATTAGAGAAAAAGAGAAGTGAGGAAAGGAAGAGAAAAAGGAGAAGAAGAAGGAGAGAAGGAGGAAGTTCTAAGACCAGCGCTGGGAATCCTCTACTAACCCGGACTCCTCTTGTGCCAGGTCTTGACTTACAAACTGATGGAGCATCCAACGAAAATCCTATGGTGGTATCCGAACCATAGGTGAACTTCATTACTCAAACCTAGTAAGGTTAGGTATCTTGGTGGACGCTAGGAGGTATTGGTGCTCATCCCAAAGCATCTGGGCCTAATGGCTGATTAAAAGGCCATATTTTGGCCTAACCAGATGCTTTGTTGGATGGATCACCCTGTTGACAGCATCCAGTTGAGCACAGGTTAGAGCCACTCTCTCTCCCTACGAGCCTATAAATAAGGAGGCAAACCTCTTTATTTCTATCTTGGCTGTTTGAGATAGTGAAGAAGTGAAGAAGAGGAGGAAGTGTAGAGCTCAAAGAGAAGAACTCTAAACCTTAGCCTCATTATCCTTAGAGGTAAGCATAATGAATCCCTCTCTATCTCCTTTGATGAATGAATGCAAGGATAGTTGTTCGTTGTATACCATTAATGGTCTCCATTAATGGAGACTACCATTAATAACCTAGAGTTAGGTTTTTCTCAACCACTCCATGAATGGAGTTAAATGGAGTGATAAATGGCTCCCATTGCACCTAAAAGGTTGGGAATATGATTCCCACTAACAAATGGAAGGTAGGATGTTGGGGGATCAAAGTCCCCAAGCTTGGAGAACTAGTTCTATTCATAACCTGGTTTCTGGATAAGAACCGAAGGCACCAACCAGAGGCCTAGTTGTGACCATCCCTCCAGGTGACTTAAACCCTGCCTCCGCCAAGTCAAATGCCTTGGTTGATGACCAAGGATCAACCAGAGGCTCCTTACCAGAGGACTCTTGCGGAGGCATTACACTTCAGTTACCTTCCCCTGGTTACTTGATGGGTCCGATTGATTTGGACCCTTCGATTAGGTTTAATATTAAGTGGAGGCAGTGCCAGATGATACACCACCTAGTAAAGCCTCCGGATAGCCTTCTGGAACCCTACTGTTATGACCGGGGTATTAAATCGGATGGTATGCCAGATGTTTGACCATCTGTTTGTACCCTCCGGTTCAGCTCACTGAGAAAATATTCTAAGTGTTAACCAGATGGTAATTTCAGAGGGAACACCACCTGGTTATATCCTCTGATTTATTTTATTTTGGCCAATATGCCTAGTAATGATTAGGAAGATCAACCGTTGGGTTCCTGACTTGTCTTGGGACCCGTGTATGGACATATAAGGCATGTCTTTGCTGGTTAAAAGCTATACAACCAACTAATGAACCTTATATGCTTAAATAGGTATTAGACTTGGACAAAGTGGAATCCTTCTACTTAGCTTCATATTACTGCTACACATTTTTTGCAATCAGGTGAGGGGTTTAGTCTGTAGACTTAGGGCATCCTTCACATGTTTACTTTTGTTAAGTAACATGCTTAGGTTGTACTTAATGACATGCTTTTCATTACTTCTATATATGAGCATGTGTTACATTATAACAACTGTAAATGTATATATGTCACAGCCCATTCTGGGGAATCAGGTGTAATATCGGAGTCATCCAAGAGACAACCCAAATCTTCCAATGACCAACAAGCAAAATGATCTACTAGTAAACCACACAGTTTACACAAACAATATTAATAATAATCAACAATAATTAATAATCATTGCTGTAGAATAATAAGAGTTATTAGAGAGTAGATGCATCTAATGTTATCATTACATAATATGTCTATTTTGTCTTACAAACCGTTTTACTAGTATTATTCATATTGCATATACCCCGTACTAAACAACAAGAGTATGTCTGAATAAAATACTATAGATAGACCAAATTGCATCTATCTACAGACATCAAAATCATGGAAGCGAGGCACTGACTCAGATCCCATAAAAACAGTCTTTATAGGTACAACCTTCGACATGTCCCCTCAATGGCCCACCACCAAGAGATGTGCCCTCTATATTGATAGGATCCATATTAGCCATCACAGAAGAGGTACCTGCAACCAAAGCTAAAAATATTTTGATATCGAAGGGTGAGCTCCCATCACAGCTCAGTGAGAAGTCAGGTATCAATGTAATCCTATGTAATAATATCATGATGTAGTGTAGAAACAAATAAACAAGCAATGGTGAGTGTCATACCAGTCACTGTGTATGCAAATCCATGGTCAGCTTGTACCCTAGCTCAACTGTCATTGATCTCGAGTCAAACTCAGATAATCAATGACACCCCTGATCCCGAAGCAGACCCATGAATCAGTGGCTCATCACTGGGTGAACCGTCATTGATCTCGAGGCACACTTAGACAATCAATGACACCCTTGATCCCGAGACAGACCCAGATGAATCAGTGGCTCGCTCACCCATTTACTAAAGCATAAGTCATTGGCCAAGTTGATGTAGGATGCATGATAATATAATAAATAGGGCTACACCCTAGTAGATATCCCTGGCTCCACTCTAATGGACTGATCGTGCCCCTACGAAGGTGTAACCGGGCATATAATCATATCCCCTATAACACAATCATATCCAAATAATCAATCATTCATCATGTCAATTGTAGTAAGTAGAACTATACTCCAGCAGGAATCCTCGTTCCACTCCCAAAGACTGACAATGTTCCCACTAGAGTATAGCATTCCAACATGGCCCGTGTATTGTACTCCCATAGGCTACATGCCCATCATACATTGTCTCAAACAAGACTGCACCCAACAGAGATTCTCGACTCCCCACTCCTATGGTTCGTCATGCCTCTACTAAGGTACAACCATTCCCAACGTGATTTATGATGTTACCTGTTACATGAACCACCACCATACATGGGTGGCATCCCAATAGAGAACCTCGGATCCCCACTCCCATGGATCATAGTGTCTCCACTAGGACATCGGCACACCAACAAGGTACGGGTGTCTGTACTCTAATATGTCACACGTACCATGTAAGACCCACACTCCACTAACCTGGTCTAATCATGTTATGCCAGGTCTTCCCATTATTGCTGGACCAAGTGGACCGACCGTGTGAAGTAGGATCACAAACCAGGTATGAAAAATTGACTCAACACTCTAAGAACAATGCATAGGGTCGAATACCTGGGTAGGTATGGTCAACCATATGGTAAGGAATAAGGATCATAGACCAATGACCCTATAGTTGATGTTTTCGACCCTATGGTCGACAGGTTCTACCATCGTATGTCCGACCGTAAGAACTCAAATCAGACTCCGAACTTAGAAACTTTGGTAATTTGAGGAGTGTCTTTTTCCTATTATTAGAGAACATTATATGGAGAGTTTTTCTCTATATAAAGGATGTTCCGCAACCCTTTTTCATTCTTTTGGAACATTAGCAAACCTTAGAGGAAGAAAAGGAAGAGAAGGAGATGGAGAGAAAACTAAGGAGAAGGCTAGGAGAAGAGTTCTACTGATTACCAACAACAAGTAACGTACCTTGTCTCTGAAGCCTTAGAACATCAAGACTAGGAATTTTTAGTGTAAATTGTAATACCAAACCCAATGTAAGGATTCAGCTATTGGATTTTCTGAGCAAATCTCAAAGGGGATACCATAGAGAATGGATTGGAGTAATCAGTTGAATAAACTAAGAGAATGGACCTTAGAATGATCATTAGGACGAACCCTACTGAGGAGCCAAGAGGAAGAACTCGAATTGAAAGTGGTTTCTAGATCAGAAAAGCGTATGGTCACAGCTATAGTTGACCACATATCGGCCATAGGGTGGCCAAACCATCGACTATAGCTATTCGGGAAGAATTCAGGAAAACATATGGTCGCAGGGTATGGTCGTATATAGTGCGACCGTAGGGTATCGATCGTAAGTTGTAAGGTCGACACAGCTTGTGACCATAGGCCTATCAGACACCTCTCAATGATTTGTTTTGATTTCTGATTACTGTAACACATTACACATGAATCCTAACTTAAATTTATACAACTTTTAGGTCATTAAATTGATTTAGAGAGAAATACAAGGCTTAGAAGGAGATCAAGTTTTCCTAACATATGAGGGAACAAGACCTAAACTAATTGGATAATAATAAACTATTATTTTATTGAGTCCAATGCCATGATTGATTCTATGCTTGTATGCTTGTAAAGTGCATCTCACATGTCATTTAATATTACTGTTATAGCTTTATCTCTACTAAAGTCTTGCCCACTGACATCATCATATAGCCATTACCTTAGCGGAACTATTACGTCGTAGGGCATCAAGGGAGGTGGTCTTGGACCTTGTGGTCTTTGACTCTGCCAGGGTGCCTTAGCTCTAACTCTATGGACATATTGACGGAAGCTGGGGTGAGGCCTTGGATACACTGGATGACATTTAGGATTGGTTAGTTGCGAGTCCAATTTACAAGCCCTCACCAATAGGGGCTTACGTGTTGGTATGGGTATGGCATCAGGAGAAGTGTTGGCGGTGTCTGATCCAGACACTTTAGCTCTATCTCTATTCCATGGTGGGTGTATGTGGGACAAAAATGGTGTTTGGTCCATTGGGCAGATTCACACACTCGTGTATAGAGGTGCGGTGGCCTCCAAACCTTTCTATAGCACATTGCAAACTTAAAAACCAAACCAAAGATATGGATTGAATGCATGCATATGTTTGTTGCATTGTTTTGTTCACTCATTGAGCTCAAGTTGGAGAGCTGACCCTTGCACATGTAATTCTTTTTAGTTTTTGATGTTGCAGGTATTATTGTCGATGATTATATCGATGCACCAACGTATGGACAACTGGCAACTATGGATATACAAACTATAGAGGACAAGTAAGACTCGTCAAGCGAGTATTTCCACTTTGGTTACGCTTAGTGTTTAACTTTCATATTTTGATACTTGTAATATGTATTAATTATTTTTTGGTTAATTAGAGATAACTGAATCATTTAATTATTTATCATGTAGACCTTAGTTCATTATTAATAAAACTTCTGTTATTTATCCAAATATCTCTAATTATTACTGTGAAATGTGTTTTGGTTTAACATGCTTGGCATAGCCTATACGAGATCCTTCTTTGAGCTGTTGGTTTTCATGACGGTTCATCACACCATTGGTTAGTCCAGAATTGGGGTGTGACAGGTATGCTCAAGGTCTACAATAATGAATCAATAGGGATATCGTAAATGTATAAGTGAACAAACATCTAATCAGATTGACTACAGTGAAAAATAGGATGTGTAAATGCACACTAGGTGCAGTTGGGACGTCCAGTACATGTTCGATCGCATGTCAGTGTCCTCAGGTTAATACAGGGTCTGACATGTTTTTACTTTTCATTTTGATCCCTCATTTTTTGCCCTAAACACATTTAGTTTTGATCCTGGGTCATATTTTGTAGAATAGTTCAGAATGATGGGGTTTTGTTCCGAAATCACTTTAGAAAAAGTTCCATTACATATGCCATAATGTTAACACTCATTTTTATCCATTCTTGTAAATCATTCAAGTAAAAAATCATCATTTGTTTGCTACTCCTTCAAAATTCGAAATTAGTTTTGCTTATCATTTGTTTCTCATCAACCAATAATATATTTTGTCATTTACTATCAATCAATCAAAACTCCATTCACAGATTGTTAATTCCTCAATCACTAATTTCCTTTCAATTGTTGCATTGTTCTACATTTAATAAACACCACCTAAGATCTCTTTTATCATTATGGTAGGTAGATGCATTTATCTATACTTGTATTCTAACACATCTCCCATCCTTGACAGATTTCATTCAGTCATAACAAGACTAGTTGTAATGACTTCTTCAAACATTTTGGTTTATCATAGAAAAAAAGTCATCTATTATAGGGGCAACAATGATTGTATTATCTCAGTCTCCAAGGTATGATTGGAGACGATTTCGGTCAGTAGAGGTAGCTAAGGCTTGGCATTGCTTTGAAAGTAGATCGATTGAATCAGGTCGGTATGTGAGATGCGACAAATTAGAATGATTTGTGGTTCGTCAAGCATTTATCGATATGGGTTGGTTATCGATGCTTTAATACCAAATACCTACACGTTCAAACTTGTGAGGCAGTTCTATTGTAATCTTCAGGTAGAACAAGGTATGGCAAAAGATGTAGATGCTTTATCCTTATGCATTTCCAGTTGGGTACTGGAGCGAGAGATTATTTTAGACTTTCCTAATCTTGCCCGTCTCTTAGGCATCTCAGCCCAAGGTGAATTTGTCTATGTAGAGCCAAAGATTCTAGTTGTAATTGAGTGGGAGCTTGCACTGATTCGGGGGCAGATGATGTTGGGTCCTAAATTAAAAGAAATTAATTGTCAACTAGTTCCCAGAGTATACAGTCGCATTGTCACACCCCAATTCCGCACTATTCAAAATGGTGTGATGAACCGCTAATAAACCAATGGTTCAACCAGAATCTCAAATAGGTTGTGTCCGTTTGCTTAAACCATACACGTCCACAACCATAATCAGAGTAAATAAACAATAGCGGAAGACTTATATATTAAATAAACTGAGAATTCTAAGAGTGTTAACTTAAATAAAATATCCAATTATCTTCATTTGACTAAGACATAAGTAAGTAAAATAATCAATTACATTTTCTGTATAATCTAAACAAAATCTAATAAAAAATGCATGAGTCACATTCGCATGACGAATCATGCGACTCCATTATAACTTCAGCGTCCATTGCCATAGCATGTCCATACCTGCATCATCAACTAAAAACATTCGACGTCGAAAGGGTGGGCACATATCATGGCTCAGTGAGCAAACAAAACAATGCAACAAACATATACATCCATTCAATTCATATCTTTGGCCTGGTTCATAAGTTTGCAATGTGCTATAGAAAGGACAGGTGGCTGCTGCACCTCTATACACGAATGTGTGGAACCACCCAATGGATCAAACACCATTGCCACCCCCACATGCACCCACCATGGAATAGAAATAGAGCTAAAGTGCTTAGGACAGCACCACATCACACATCCCCTGATGCTCTACCCATACCAACACGTAAGCCCCTGTTGGCGAGGGCTTGCAAACTGGACTTGCAACTATCTAATCTTAATGTCAAACAGTGTATCCAAGGCCTCACCCCAGCATCCCTCAATACGTCCATAGAGATAGAGCTAAGGCCCCCCGACAGAGTCAGAGACTACACGGTCCGAGACCACCTCCCCTGATGCCGTACGACGTAATAGTTTTGCTAAGGTAATGGCGATACGACGATGCTAGTGGACAAGACTTGAGTAGAGATAGAACTAGAGTCTAGTGACCAGGATGAACCACAGTGTCATGTCCTCCCCCTGATGCTCCACTCGCATCAAGTACACTAACCACACATATACATTCACATGCCTATTCCTAGCATCATCATCATCATCATGTTATAATAAACGAAATTAAATATACATAAACAGTAATAACCGGAATAGGGGATGACATGTGATATGAACATTACAATCATGCAATCATAGAGTCATACATGTTATTGGACTCAATGAACGAAAATAGTTTATTTTTAGCCAATTAGTTTAGTTCTTGTTCCCTCACATTTGATTGAGCATAGATCCTCGTTCAAGCTTTATGAATCACTTTTAAATCACTAGAAAGACTTAACAAGTTGATAGATTTTAATTAGAATTAATTCTAACATATTTTAAACTAACTGGAATCATAGGGTCGCAGGTAGGTAGCACCTAGGGTAGCTGTTTTTTGCGACCCTAGGGTAAAGGGTCGGATGTGGGGTCAGATACCATTTGCTTTACTTCAAAGTTTTGGGAAGGATTGCAAAAGGCTATGGGTACAACGTTGAAGTTCTGTACTGCATTCCATCCTCAGACAGACGGACGGTCGGAGCGTACCATTCAGATTTTAGAAGACATGCTTCGAGCTTGTGTTATTGATTTCAAAGGATCATGGGATGAGAAGCTACCATTGATCGAGTTCACCTATAACAACAGTTATCTGGCTACTATACAGATGTCACCCTATGAAGCACTATATGGAAGGAAGTTCCGAACTCCTTTGTTCTGGAATGAAGTTGGTGAACGTAGCATCGTTGGACCAGAATTTGTTGAAGAGACTTATCGAGTAGTCGACATTATTAAGGAAAGAGTTAAAACAGCTCAGAATCGTCAGAAACAGTATGCAGATGCTCGACGCAGTGACCTTAAATTTATCATGGGTGATAAGGTATTCTTGAAAGTATCACCTATGCGAGGTTTAAAACGATTCAGACAGAAAGGAAAGCTAAGTCCGAGATATGTTGGGCTATATGAGATTCTAGCTAAACGTGGAAAAGTGGCCTATCAGTTAGCACTACCACCATCTATGTCAAGTGTGCATGATGTATTTCATATCTCATTATTAAAGAAGTACGTCAGAGATCCAATGCACGTTTTGATAGAGGATCCACCAGATTTAACTGATGATTTGACATTCGAAGTAGCACCAACTATAATCACTAGTCGAAAGGTTCAACGTCTACGCAACCGTGACATATACTATGTTAAAGTCACCTAGAGGAGCCGAGATATAGAAGAGATCACATGGGAAGAAGAGAACGCTATGCAGAAGCAATATCCTCACCTTTTCGACTCAAAAGGTATGTACAAATTTCAAGGACAAAATTTTTAATAAGAGGGGGGGAGTTGTAAGACCCGTATCGAACTAACGAGTCTTACCACCTTGTACCAGGTGTACCTATCATGGTCGAGCCAAGTGGACCAAGTACGTGAAGAAAATCACAAGACCAGGTATGAATCTAACCCAAAAACAGTAAATGTGAGGGTAGGGTTGCTTGCCTAAATAGGTAGGGTCAACCCCATCTCAACAGAAGTCCAACCCATGACTTTCTAGTCGTAGGGTTGCATGAGTAGAAAAACGTAGGGTCAACGGATTCTGTGACCCTACGTTCAACCCTACGATGACAGAAAGAAACCGTAAATTGGGAAACATTCCTAATTCAAAAAGGGGTTCTTTCCTAAACTCGACGGTACTTATTTTGGAGGGTTTTCCTCTATAAATATGACGTTCCATAGCCTCTTTTACTCCTTTTAGAACCCAAATTGAAAGTGAGAGAAAGAGAAAGAGAAGGAAAAGAAGAAGAGAAGGAAAATTGAAGAAAGACTAAGGAAGAGGAGAAAGTTCAGAGAAACCTCTGAATCTCAGCCAACTTCAGGTATGAACCTAATTCCTTTCATAAATTAAGAGCGTAGAATAGATTATGAAGAAGTTAGGATTAAGAGAAACCAAAATCATCCATCCATGGACGAGTTCCAAAGGAATCCATGGAAGTAATCATCATAGGCAACGGAAATGTGTAAAAATCATAGTTATGAGTCATAGAACAATCTTATAATGGACCTACGAGATCACAGGATCGATCACATGCCCTCGGGAAGTCCCAGGGAGGGTATGATCGCACGTAGGGTCGAGGGTCTCTATCGGACACAATGCTTTCAGGTACACCATGTAATCTGACACTGTTATCTACATATAGCTTGGCTAACCTCTCCAGGGTATACTGTGGTCGTATAGCTATAAAGCGAGATGTCTTAGTCAGACAATCTACAATCACCCAGACCGCGTCAACTACTTGAGGAGTCAATGGTAATCCCATGACGAAGTCCATAGTTATGCAGTCCCATTTCCATGCTGGTTCTGGCAGCTGCTGCAACAGTCCTGCAAGTCTTTGTCATTCAGCCTTCACCCTCTGACAATTTAAGCATTGAGATACGAATTTAGCTACATCTGCTTTCATTGCTCTCCACCAATATAATTTCTTCAAATCATGATACATCTTTGCATTTCCAGGATGTACCGAATAGGCGTTGGTGTGAGCTTCCTTCATTAGTCGGTGTCTAATGTCCATATTTTCTATTTTAGGAACACATACTCTTCCTTTATACTTCAGTACCTTTTCATCATCTTAAGTGAACTCAGGAATAGTCCTACCTCTTTCGATGTCTTCTTGTACCATTCTCAGATAAGGGTCTGATTTAATAGCTGCTTTCACTTCATCAATTATGTCAGGTACAATCTTCAACGTTGCGAACATATTTAGAAACCGATGAATAAACCCTTGGTTGGTTGATTCACCCGATGAATCTATCACGAACTGCTCATTACCGTAATTGAACACCTTTCCTGTAGTACACATTGCTACAGTCATGTTAACCTCTCCTTGAGATTTTATCATTACTTTTTTGCTTAGCGCATCAGCAACTACATTAGCCTTTCCTGGATGATACTGGATGTCACAATCATAATCCTTCAATAATTCCAACCATCTTCTTTGTCGCATGTTCAACTACTCCTGATTAAAAAGATAAATGAGACTCTTATGATCGGATTTAATCTGAAATTTCTCTCCATACAAATAATGTCTCCATATCTTGACAGCATGTACTACTGCCGCTAATTCCAAGTCATCAGTGGGATAGTTCTTCTCATGTGTCTTCAGTCGTCTTGAAGCATACACAATTACTTGTTCTCCTTTCATAAGTACACATCCTAAACTCAATCCCGAAGCATCAGTGTAAAAGATAAATGGCTGTCCTAGAATAAGAATAGTCAAAATGGGAGGAGATATCAATCTAGCCTTCAATGTTTGGAAACATTTCTCACATTTATCAGTTTAAACAAACTTTTTTCTTTTCTTAGTCAAACTGGTGAGTGTACGGAAATTCTGGAATAGTCTTCCACGAATCGTTGATAATACCTAGCTAAACCTAGGAAACTTCTAATTTTTGCAACGCTCTTTGGTGCTTCCCGCTTCACAATGGCTTCAATCTTGCTAGGATCTACTTTAATTCCTTCAGCGGATACAACATGGCCTAAGAAAGCGACCTCATTTAACCAAAACTCACACTTTGTAAATTTGGCGTAAAGCTTCTCTTTCCTTAATCGCTGCAGAACAGCTCTTAAATTCATGACATGAGTCCTTGTCCTTGGAGTAGACCAATATATCATCAATAAACACAATGACCAACGTATCCAACATATCATGGAATACCCGATTCATGAGTTCCAAAAAGGTTGCGGGTGCGTTAGTTAATCCAAAAGACATGACTAAAAATTCATAATGTCCATATCTTGTTCTGAATGCTGTCTTTGGAATATCACGATACTTAATCTTCAACTGATGGTATCCTGACTGAAGATCGATCTTGGAGAACACCTTGGCACCTTGCAACTGATCGAACAAGTCATCGATCCGAGGTAATGGGTACCGATTCTTGATTGTCAGCTTATTCAGTTCCCAGTAGTCTATACACAGTCGAACACTATCGTCTTTCTTCTTTACAAATAATACTGGCGCTCCCCATGGTGATGTGCTAGGTCTGATGTAACCCTTGTCCAATAATTCCTGTAATTGTACTTTTAATTCCTTCAATTCAGTAGGAGCCATTCTATAAGGTGCTTTAGATACTGATGCGACTCCGGATATCAGATCTATAACAAACTCTATCGCTCGGTTTGGTGGTTGTCCTGGTAGTTCTTCAGGAAATACATCTGAAAATTCACGGACAACATCAATATCCTCCATTCGGGGTGCTTCCTCGGTGAGGTCGACCATTGATACTAGATACCCGACTCTTCCTTTCTCGAGGGCCTTTAATGTAGAGAGGATGAGTTTTCATTTACGGGGAAGTTTGGTTCCCGCAAAACTAAACTCTAATCCTTTCTTGTCTTTAAATGTCAATTTCTTTTCTGCACATAATAGGTTTGCAGAATGCTGAGCTAACCAGTCCATTCCCAAGATGACGTCAAAGTCTGCCATCTCAAGTTGAATCAAGGTTGCATCCAAAGTCTTCTCGTTAATATGAACTGGAGATGGTCCATAACCTTTTTTTAATTCCACTTCTAATCCCATAGGCGATCGTACAAGTAGTTTGTAGTCTAAAGATCTGAGGGGTAGATTCAGCTTCTTTCCAAATGACAGATATAAAAGAATGAGTAGCTCCAGAATCAAAGAGTACTCTAGCGGGTATGCCATTAATAGGTACAATACCTGTGATTTGTTTTAGTTTTAGTCTATGTGATCACACAATGTAACCCAAATGAAAGGTTCAGGTCATACTTGTGACCACATCAGGCGATGTGGCAACATCCTCAGATGTAACAACATAAACATTTCCTTGTTGTACCTACTTCCTGGGTTTAGGACACTCCCTTGAATAATGTCCTACTTAGTTGTAGTTAAAGCATTTTACTCCTTCATTATTTTGCTTTGGTTACGGTTGAGCTGCTGGAGTAGTCTTGGCTGCAGCATTGAAGCCTTGAGTACGGAAGGGTTTGAATGTCCTTGTATTCCCTCCTTTAGAAGAATTCCCATTTGGCCTTTTAATACCCCTGTTTTGAGCAAAGTAGCTCTCCTTCTGGCTCAACTCTATTACTCAAGCAATCTATATTGCTTCAGTGTAGACTTTCTTCTCCAGACCCAGAACATGCTCACGGATGCTTCCCCTAAGTCCCATGATGAACCTTCAGATCTTTGTATTTTCCTCTTGCATACTGGCGGGTGCGAAGAAAAACAGCTCCTCATAACGCTGTTGGAATGCATCCACAGTCATTTGGCCCTGATATAGACTTAGGAACTCTCTCTCCATTGAATCTCTGAAACTTCTGGGGAAGTACGTCTCAAGAATGCCTCTTTATATATAACCCAGGTCAATTGGGCGTGCTTTGTTAACAGATAAGTCTGTGTAGACTTCCACCAGTGGTGTGCATTGCCTTTCAGCATGAAGGTTGCACACAACACTTTCTCCTCCTCATTCACTATCATCATCATAAATTTTTTTTCCATTTCATCAATCCATTATGCTGGCCACAAAGGATCTGCTGGCTTACCATTATATTCTTTGGGCTTCATCTTTAGAAAATGCTCGATCAGTTGGGAGTGGTCCAGCTGATACGGAGCATAGGCCCCATACGTTGGTGCTTGGTACTGGTAAATTGCCTTGAGCTACCTCAAGGTTCTACACTTGAGCCTACATGACTGGTGTTTAAGGTGCGTGGGGTACCATATTGCTTCCCCCTGGTACTGTGCTAGCTTGTCTTGTTGGCGTAGGTGTCATATGTGTAGCTGGAAAAGCCATGCCTATAGTAGCCTGCATATTCGCTTGCACCTGCTGTATTTGCTACAGTTGTTGTGTCAAGTTCATTACCACGGTAGCCAGATCTGTAGGTGGGGATGGCAAGTTTGTAAGATTTGCCTGGCCACTAGCCACTGGCGGTGCCATATTTTGATTCTCTTGTGCTCGATGATTTACGTGGATGTCTTCCTCCACAGGTGGTGGTGGTAGAATTGGGTTACGGCCTCGTCTGGTCACCCTTCGCCCAGTCATTTCCTGTTCTGGTGGTGGTAGTGTCTTAAAACAATCATAGCACATGTGAGGCAATCAATATAAGTTGTTCTCAAGTAAAAATCCAACTATTCAATATAAATTTCTAATTTTTCAAATCATTCTGACAAAATACTGTATTTTCCATCGTAGGGTCAATGGTAGGGTCGATGTCACACCCCAATTTTTGGACTAACCAGAATGGTGTGATGAACCGCTAGCAAACTAACGGTTCAACTCGGATCTCAAATAGGCTATCCCCGCGTTATCTAAACTTACACACATCAGTAATCATAATCAGAGTAAATACACAATAGCAGAAGTCTTATAATAAGAAGAACTGAGAATCTATGTGATATTAAAATTTAAATAACAATTTATTCTGTTTCAACTGAGACATAAATATTTAAATACCAAATACATGTCTTAATAAATCCAAATAAAGAAACCTATAAAATATCTAATCAAATACACACGAGTTACACTCGCAAGAGGAGTCGTGTGTATCCACTGCAGCTCCAGCTTCCATTGCTGCCACGTTTCCGTACGCAGACGCATTCATATAATCTTCAACGGTATAACCTGCATCATCAACTAAAAATATTCGACGTCGAGGGGTGAGCACACATCACGGCTCAGTGAGTAGCCAAATCAATGCAACAATACATATGCATGTAATCAATTTATATCTGTGGTCCGGTTTAAAGTTTGCAATATGCAATAGAAAGGTTTAGGTAGCCAAAGGTCGTGTTTATTGACCCCGCCTCTATACACAAGTGTGTGACGTCACCCGAAGATCACGTTTATCGTCGACTCACATGCACCCAACCATGAACAGTATATAACAAAGGTTAACGTTTATTGCTATATATTGCCATACCAACACGTAAGTCCCTGCTGGCGAGGGCTGCAAACTGGGCTCGCAACTAACCAATCCTAATGTCAAAAGTATATCCAAGGCCTCACCCCAGCATCCCTCAAAATGTCCATAGAGATAGAGCTAAGGCCCCCTGGTAGAGTCAGAGACTACAAGGACCGAGACCACCTCCCCTGATACTCTACGACATAATAGTTCTGCTAAAGTAATGGTGATACGACGATGGTAATGCACAAGACTTGAGTTAGAGATAGAGCTAAAGTGCTGAGACCCGCCAAAGGCTAACGTTTATTGACGTTCTCATCACACCCCCTCTGATACTCGCTCGCATCAAGTACATCAACCACACAAATACAAGCACATGCCTATTCCTATCATCATCATCATCATCATGTTATAAACAATAAAGTAAATATGCATGAACAAGTAATAGAAATATTGGATGGCATGCTGTATGCACATTACAAACATATTCACATAGAATCAAGCATGGCATAGGACTCAAGAAAATAGAAAACAGTTTTGTTATTAACCAATTAGTTTGGAGTTTTGGTTCCTCACGTTAGCTTGCTAAAAGATACTTTTTCAAGCTTTAAAATCACCTTTACAATGTTATTATATTGCTAGAAGACCTAACAAAGTCGATAGAATTTAATTAGAATTAATTCCAGATTTAAAAACCATTATGTTAACTGAGGGTCGGAGGTAGGGTCGGAGTCCTGATCGACCCTGGGTGCGACCCTCCCTTAACTCTGAACTTCCCGAACACTGAGGGTCGATGGTCAGAATCACCTAGGGTCGGATGGTCATCGACCCTCGGTGCGACCCTCGGTGCACTTTGGTCCAGTTCCCTCTTTTAGTCCATTCTTCGCGCTTGGGATCCTATGTCTTGCTCCTACTTTCCATTCAACATTCATTCCATGGTCTGAAACCATGTTTAACCCACCTAGATAGCTTTTATGCATTCTCTTATGGTTTTCCATGAAAACCTAATCATGGGTTGATGGTTTGGGTTTCTCCGAGATCACATTCTCATCAATATCTAACCTAAGGTCTGTAGAAACTCATGGAATTAGTATCCATACCTGAGAAGAATAATCCTTCTCTGCAACTCTTCTCTTTTGGCTTATTTCTCTTCCTTGTTTCTCTTCTTCTTCTTTTCCTTCTCTTCTCTTTCTCTCAATTCAATTAGGGTTGTGAAAGGAGTGAAAGTGGCTTAGGGACGTCCTTTAAATAGAGTAGGAACATCCTAAAATAAGTCCCTTTGAGATTAGGGAAGAATCCCAATCGAAAATTAGGAAATTTCCTAATTTTATTTCCTACGGTAACCGAGGGTCGATGGGAGGGTCGATGATCCCGTCGACCCTAGGGTTCTAAGCTGTCCGACCCTCCCTTCAAAACTGAGGGTCTGACTTTTTGTTTTGGGAGGTCCGACCCTGCTTAGCTGGGTATGCGACCCTTCCCCTATTTTAAGTGTTTTTTGGGTCGATTTGATACCTGGGATCTCGATCTCCTTCACGCCCTTGGTCCATTTGACTCGACCATGACGGGTAAACCTGGTTCAAGGTGGTAAGACCGGGTTAGATTGACATGGGTCTTACAGTCGGTCCTTATGCGACCCTAGGGTATGCGACCCTAAGAAACCCTGTCAGCTTACCAAGAGCCTAGGGTCGATCGTGGGGTCGGTATATGTCCGACCCATGGTTCTCTGTCAGATCACCGAGAGCTTAGGATCGATGGTAGGGTCTGACCTAGGGTCGTATATTTTGGTCAAATTCTGCAACCCTACGATCCAGAATCAGGTTTTTAAACCTGATTTTGGATTCATTTCTCATTATTTCTCCTTTCTTCCAACTCAACCCATTTTCCTGAGTTGTGACTATATGACCCGTATCAAACTAACCCGGTCTTACCACCTTGAATCAGGTTTACCCATCATGGTCAAGCCAAATGGACCAAGGGCGTGAAGGAGATCGTGATCCCAGATATCAAATCGACCCAAAAACACTTAAATTAAGGGGAGGGTCGCATACCCAGCAAGGGAGGGTCAGACCCCCCAAGATAGAAAGTCAGACCCCCTGTTTTACAGAGGGGGTCAGACACTTTAGGATTTAGGGGTCGACGGGATCATCGACCCCCTCATCGACCCTCAGTTTCCGCCGAAAACAGAATTAGGAAATTTCCATAATTTCAGTTGGGGCTCTTTCCTAATCTCAAAGGGACTTATTTTAGGATGTTTCTACTCTATTTTAAGAACGTCCCTAGGCCTCTTTCACTCCTTTTAGAACCCTAATTGAATTGAGAGAAAGAGAAGAGAAGGAAGAGAGGAAGAAGAGAAGGAAAAGAGAGAAGAAGAAAAAGGAGAAGAGTTGCAGAGAAGGAGTGTTCTTCTCAGGTAAGAATACTAATCCTATGAATTTCATGAGACTTAGAATAGTTGAAGGAAGATGTAGGAGAAACCCAATCCATCCATCCATGGTTTGGTTTCAATGGAAACCACGGAGGATATCAATTAGACTATATATTGGGTAAAGAGAAGTTCTAATCCATAGAAAGTATGTGGAATGGACTATGAAAGAAGTCATAGGAGTTAAACAAGGAAGAATGGATCAAAACATGAGAATATCGACCAAAACCAGAGGTGGTCGCACATAGGGTCGATAGACCCATCGACCTTGATATCGACCCTGTTACAGGGGGTCGTAGTATACTGCTACCTTACCTGCGACCCATCCTGCGACCCTACAGTTAACAGCAAGCTGTAAAAATTAAAATAAATTCTAATTAAATTCTATCGACTTTGTAAGGTCTTCTAGCAGTATAATATTGATATAAAAGTGATTTTTAAGGCTTGGAAAGAGGATCTACAAACAAACAAAGGTGAGGGAACAAGACCTAAACTAATTGGTTAATAACAAACTTTTTTACTTCTTGAGTCCAATACCATGATTGTGATATGCGTGTATGCTTGTAATGTGCATACAACATGTCATCCAATATTTCTATTATTACTGTTCATGCATATTTAAATTTATTGATTATAACATGATGATGTTGATGATGGTAGGAATAGGCATGTGAATGTTTATATTTGGCTGGTGTACATGGTGCGGGTAGGGATGGTATCAACCGGTACTTCGATGCCGTTCTCATCGGGGTATATTGTGCCATGGTCTATTCAAGTCATGTCCACTAAGCAAGTGTTAGTGTGCTTGATGCGAGTGGAGCATCAGGGGGAGGACGTGACATTGTGGTTCAGCCTGGTCACCAGACTCTAGCTCTATCTCTACTCAAGCCTTGTCCACTAACATCGTCGTATCGCCATTACCTTAGCAGAACTAATATGTCGTAGGGCATCAGGGGGGACGTGGCATTGTGGTTCAGCATGGTCACCAGACCCTAGCTCTATCTCTATGGATGTATTGAGGGATGCTGGGGTGAGGCCTTGGATACATTGTTTGACGTTAGGGTTGGCTAGTTGCGAGCCCAGTTTGCAAGCCCTCTCCAACAGGGGCTTACGTGTTGGTATGGGCAACCGGTGCAGTCATGCCGTTTTCATGGGGTGTATATTGTCCATGGTGGGTGCATGTGGGGCGACAGTGCCATTTTCATTGGGTGTCTCCACACACTCGTGTATAGAGGTGCGGCGGCCACCTATCATTTCTATAGCACATTGCAAACTTTAAACCAGACCAAAGATACGAATTGATTGCATGCATATGTATTGTTGCATTGTTTTGTTTGCTCACTGAGCCGTGATGTGTGCTCAACCTTTCGAATTCGAATACTTTTAGTTGATGATGCAGCATTTTCTTACTTACTTACGGACGAGTACGGGAAATACAAAAGCAAATGAGAAATATCTTAAGAAATAAGGCGAGTCAGTGTGCTTAAGTCATTCAAAAGAACTAAGTACCGGCCTTGGCGAAACCAATTATCATCCATCCTCATAGCCGGAAGCCTGATCTACTCTCTCTGGTCATTGCCTCAGTCAGCTTCGAGGTGATCTGTCTATTGAACGAGAATCCCCCCTTCCACCGTTGAAGATTATATGAACGCTCCTGTGTACGGGCATGTGGCGACAATGGAAGCTGAAGAATTAGTGGATATGCATGACTCCTCATGCGAGTGCAACTCATGCGTATTCGACTAGATTTTGTTTAGATTTTATTAAAGACATGTAATTGATATTTATTTAATTATGTCTCAGTTGATTTAACAATAATCTAATATTTATTTATGGTTATCACAGTTAGATTCTCAGTTCATTTACTATAAGACTTTCGCTATTTATTTTATTACCTCTGATTAATGTGGAATGTGTTTTGGTTTATCATATGTGGGATAGCCTATTATGAGATCTTGATTGAACCGTTGGCTTATTGACGGTTCATCACACCGTTCTGAATAGTACAGAAATGGGGGTGTGACAGCAACAGTATCGACCCCTAGTGTTTGGTGATCTTTCCTTCTGTTTGCGACTTCCGCTCCTTCTCTAAAGGTATGCCCTCTACTATTTCTGCATTTTTAAGCTTTCTAAACTAGGTTTTTGTCCATTTACATCATTTTCTTCAAATTAATCTTTTTCCAATCGTAAAAATTTAATTTTTATTGGGGGCTTTTGCTATTGGTCACCCAATGGACGAAAGCCCTCAAAAATATTTGAGTTCCATTGGTTGGTTATCGAGAAACATAAAATTTTCCATTTTTGACCTAATTTTTGAGATTTTTTGAATTTATTGAAATTTCTTTAAATTCAATCTTTCTAGATTAAATTTCCAACTGTATGAGCCTTGCAGGATGGTTTGGAACCTATGTAAGTCCTCCTGCCCAAGTGTATGGGTGAAAAGTGAGGCTTTTGGCCAATTCATGCTGTTATAATGTCAAACTTTTTGAGTTTTTCACCATTATTAATCTATTATTTGTTTTTCTTTGTTTTGTCAGATAGTATGGCTCGTACCAAGGTTCCTAGGACTCATGACCCAGTTTGTTTCCGCTTTAATGAGGCCGAGACTCGGTATGCTCGCTATGAGCGTAAGAAAGTAGAAGGGGGTCGCTGTGTGCACTTGGCTAGTCTAGCCTTGTTCAACGTGGAGGGTGCTTTTGGTGACATGGGTTGGCTTCCTGTGATCACCTATGAGGCTTGTACCCACCCTGATTTGGTGAGACAGTTTTATTGCAACCTTCAGGTAGTGGGGGATCACAATGACACCGAGAGAGGTAGGGAGCTCAGGATCACAAGCTATGTCAAAGGGGTAGAGGTTTCATTTGACTACCAGCAGTTGGCTAATCTTTTGGGCATATCAAATGATGGCCCTTTGGTGTACTGTGCTCCCAAGGAGCCCTAGTTCCTATCCTTGGAGATGCATGCTGAGATTGACAGTTAGCTTATTAGAGATGATCGCTGGGAGATGAAAGCGATCAACCTACGTCCAGAGCCTCGGGTGTACTGCAAGATCATCCAGCACAACCTAATACCCCAGAGTGGACATTATGAGAGGATCTCCCAGTTGACCCAGTATGTCCTCTACTATATCTGCACTAGGCAGCTTGTTTGCCTACCTTACATTATCATGAGGACGATGATTCATACTACGCTGCCTGGTCAGCTAGACAACCTGCCCTACGGACATATGATCACTACAATCCTCACCCGCCTTGGCATTTATTTAGTAAATGAGAGGATTCAGTAGAAGACCTTCTCATCGGATCTTAACTAGGAGGCCATCTGTAGGATGGGTATGCGGGATGCTCAGGTCAGTGATGATGAGAGAAACGCTCTGGTGCATCCTCGTACTCGAGTAGAGACAGAAGACGCTGAGGCGACAACAGCAGCAGCAGCCGGAGCAGGGGTCCATGGGGGTGATGCTGAGGATGAGGATCGTATGTATATGGATGTAGATGTCATACCTCCTCCATGACCTCTACATTCTATTGGAGCTGATCCATCTTGGGCTCCTTCACACATGGCTGGTCCTTCACACCCACCATCTGATGATATGATGGGATTACTGCGTGAGATCAGAGAGGCTCAGCATTCAACGGACTAGAGAGTGGGCGAGCTTCTAGATGCTCAGCGTGCGTCTGATCAGTGGATGGCCGAGTTGACAGCTAGTCTCCGGACTACACAGACTCAGGTAGCCTGGTTGACTAGAGTGTATGCTGAGGACTACGACAGAGATCGTGAGGCACCTCCTCCTCCATCACCTCCAACTCCATGATGTATATTTTCTTTTTATTCTTTTTGTACTACAGAGTAACTGTCTGGGTTGTGGACTGTACTCTGCTTTGGATATGTATAAACGTGTTTTTTATTTGATGTATATGAAACATGTTTCTCCTTTTTATATGTGCATTATTCTCTTTCTTTAATTTTGTCTCAAACAACACAGGTGCTTATAGTGTGTTCTTATTAAAACTTTTAAGTTTTATCCTAACACAGTTCACAACTTTTGTAGAAGTATTCTGGTTTAATAGATAGGACCTGAGAGCTCTGATACCAAGTTGTCACACCCTAATTCCACACTATTCAGAATGGTGTAATGAACCGCTAATAAACCAACGGTTCAACCAGGATCTCAAATAGGCTATGTTTGTTTGCTTAAACCATACACATCCACAACCATAATCAGAGTAAATAAACAATAGCGAAAGACTTATATATTAAATAAACTGAAAATTCTAAGAGTGTTAACATAAATAAAATATCCAATTATCTTCATTTGACTAAGACATAAGTAAGTAAAATAATCAATTATATTTTCTATATAATCTAAATAAAATCTAATAAAAAATGCATGAGTCACATTCGCATGACGAATCATGCGCCTCCATCATAAATTCAGCGTCCATCGCTGCAGCATGTCCATACATAGGAACATTGATATAATCTTCTATAGTCGTACCTACATCATCAACTAAAAACATTCGACGTCAAATAGGTGAGCACACGTCACGGCTCAGTGAGCAAACAAAACAATGCAACAAACATATGCATGCATTCAATTCATATCTTTGGTCTGGTTCATAAGTTTGCAATGTTCTATAGAAAGGATAGGTGACCGCCGCACCTCTATACACGAATGTGTGGAACAACCCAATGAATCAAACACCATTGCCGCCCCCACATGCACCCACCATGGAATATAGATAGAGCTAAAGTTCTTAGGACCGCACTGCATCACACTTTCCCTAATGCTCTACCCATACCAACACGTAAGGCCTTATTGGCGAGGGCTTGCAAACTGGGCTCACAACTAACCAATCCTAATGTCAAATAGTGTATCCAAGGCCTCACCCCAGCATCCCTCAATATGTCCATAGAGACAGAGCTAAGGCCCCTTGGCAGAGTTAGAGACTACACGGTCCGAGACCACCTCCCCTGATGCCCTACGACGTAATAGTTCTACTATTGTAATGGCGATACGACGATGCTAGTGGACAAAACTTGAGTAGAGATAGAGCTAGAGTCTGATGATTAGGATGAACCATAGTGTCACGTCCTCCCCCTGATGCTCCACTCGCATCAAGTACACTAACCACACACATACATTTACATGCCTATTCCTAACATCATCATCATCATCTTGTTATAATAAACGAAATTAAATATGCATGAACAATAATAACAAGAATAGGGGATGACATGTCATATGTACATTACAATCATACAATCATAGAGTCATACATGGTATTGGACTCAATAAATGAAAATAGTTTATTATTAGTCAATTAGTTTAGGTTTTGTTCCCTCACCTTTGACTTAGCGTAGATCCTCATTCAAGCTTTATGAATCACTTTTAACTCACTAGAAAGACCTAACAAGTCGATTTAATTAGAAATAATTGTAATATATTTTAAACTAACTGAAATCTTAGGGTCGTAGGTAGGGTAGCAGTTTTCTACGACCCTAGGGTATAGGGTCGGACGTGGGGTTCGATACCATTCGACCCTACATGCGACCACACCCTCCCTGGGACTTCCCAAGGGCATGTGGTTGATCCTGTGATCTCGTAGGTCCATTATATGATTGTTCTATGGCTCATAACTATGATTTTTACACACTTTACATTGCCTATGATGATTACTTCCATGGAATCCTTTGGAACTCGTCCATAGATGGATGATTTGGGTTTCGCTTAATCCTAAATTCTTCATAATCTATTCTAGGCTCTTAATTTATGAAGAGAATTAGGTTTATACCCGAAGTTGGCTGAGATTCAAAGGTTTCTCTGAACTTCCTCCTCTTCCTTAGTCTTTTCTTCAATTTCCTTCTCTTCTTCTTTTCCTTCTCTTTCTCTTTCTCTCACTTTCAATTAGGTTTCTAAAAGGAGTGAAAGAGGCTAAGGAACATTCTATTTATAGAGGAAAACCCTCCAAAACAAGTCCCATCGAGTTATGGAAAGAACCCCTTTTGAATTAGGATGGTTTCCTAATTTACTGTTTCTTTCTGTCATCGTAGGGTCGGACGTAGGGCCATAGAATCTGTTGACCCTACGTTTTTCTAGTCATGCCACCCTACGACTAGAAAGTCATGGGTTGGACTTTTGTTGAGATGGGGTCGACCCTACCTGTTTAGGCATGCGACCCTACCCTCACATTTACTATTTTTGGGTTAGACTCATACCTGGTCTTGTGATTTTCTTCACACTTGGTCTACTTGGCTCGACCATGATAGGTAGACCTGGTACAAGGTGGTAAGACCGATTAGTTCGATAGTGGTCTTACACGCATTATCTGGCATAACGTTGTTCCTAGAAGCGGTCATAGGGATGCTATTGTGCATTTCTATGAATTCATCACTTATTGTATCACAATGCGATGACAATTTTGTCTACCGTATTTGATTCTGAAAACACTGATTACTTCAGCACTCTATTCTTGGTTTGGTAGTCTTCTTTATGTGAGGTTGCTTACTTATTTATTCGTTCAGTTGGAAGTAGACCTTCCTCTCGATGATTGTATGCAGCGGTCTATCCATTCAAACTTTGGTTGGAATTCTCTATAAAGGCTCGACCTTCATGAAATCGTGCTCAGCGATTATGAGTTAGAAAGGACTCATCGGCTTCGTTTGTGATCTAAGCAATGATTGGTAAAGCAAATTCAGCATAGGGTGACCATAATTGAGTCGGCTTCAGTAGACAATACCAGTGATCCGACATACATTCCTATGGATTCTCTCCTGCTCAAAGCTCAGGAGACTTGGCATTGTTAGCAACTAAACAAAACAATGCACCACAACAACGAGTAATTCATGATTATGTGTCACAAGTGATGGTTCCTCAGACGGAGGTCCTTGATATTGTAAAACTGCATAGTGTGTTGGTTAATGCTCGTGCTCTTGTGCTTGAGTTACATAGGTACCATCGAAAAGTACAGATAACACTTTCATCTATCGAGTAGCATGTACCACAAGGTATCTTAGGTGTAGATTGACGTATGATAGCAATTGAAAATGTGGCATTGCGATTATTCGACATTCAGGCAATTTCAGAGAATTAAGGTTCTTCTTTTTCAGGATATGTTAATTCTAATAGGTCTCATTTCTTCTTTTGCCACAGGAATTACGAGATAGTTGGATGAGAAGTACGCATAGGGGAACTTGAAGTATGAGGTTAGATCCAAAGCTGGAGTCAAGTAGGTGAAAGAAATCAATTTTAACGTCCTTTATAAGTTTACCAATTTGGTCCATTTGGCTTGCTTGATAGAACAAGTATGATTTTTAGGATAGTCATAAAACTCATAGATAAGTTTGTGGTTACTTGCATGATAAAGTATAAGAGTAAAGATTGTGAACTTAACTCTATCTATCGTTCCTACTTAATTCTTGTTTTACTTATTACAGATTTATTTCATTTGGTCTATACATTATGCTTTTAGTTTCTATCATTATTATCTCGGTTTCTGCTTACAATTTATTCACACTTGTCTATTATTTATTCTAACAACATCTCTAGTATCTGGGTATATTGGATTTATAGTGGTTGTGTCGTAATGTGCTCAGATATCACCTTCTGGTATCAGAGTAATATGGATTGATTCTGGTTATACCATGACATGTGCACTGATACCACCTTCTGTCACACTCGTTCTCGATGTATCAGTACTATGGAATGCAATGGGATCTATCCATCCTATCCAAGTACAAGAAAATCCCCTTTCAGGATTGCACAGTCGTTGAACACCATAAATCAAATCGGGCATAATAATTACCAAGGTAAATTTACCTTCTTATTTTAAAAACATATGTTATTCAAACAGGGAGAAAATAAATTAATGGAAAACTTAGAAATTTTAAATCATTAATCCAATGTTGAAAACTTTACTAAATAAGTTATTACATTAAACGTCCAAAGGTCTAAAACATCTAATCTAAATAATTAAACCAAATTAAATTGTTTCCGAACCAATAGTGTTGTTCAATGTTTATTTACTGTGTGAACCTAAAATAAATAAGATAATCCCAACTATATGGAATGAAAACATAGGCAGAGCCTAAGCCCATGCTCAGCTCTATGGAACGCTTTAAGAATCAGATAACTTCTCCTCAGGTTTAGAGTCCTTGTTCCCCACACTAGACTGTAACCTGAAGTACATGCAATATCTAAAAAGAGTTTGTGTGCACAGGGTAAGCTCAACCACCGAGCTTAGTATGAAAACCAAACATGCAGCAAACAATATGCATGCAGCTATCAACTATGGTCTGTTACATAACTGTAAGTGCCAGCTTAGGATAACCCACACACCGAGTTTTCAGGCTTTATGGGTCACCCCCATTAGAACGAATATTTTTCCATACACGGAGCACAGCAACATTCCCCGAGTATGGCTCCATCATTGGAATGCAAGTCTGTTTTCCCACCGACTGCCTGCACCCAACTCATCCAAAGACCATAGTCCATTGAGCACTTGAGGAGATGGTAATCCCACTAGTCAACTCGCCATCCCTTTCCATCACGTCAGCCATAGAGAGCATTACAGCTATGTTCATACCATCTTTTTACTGAACCCATGCCATTACTAAACCCCAAATGGCCAGGGATACAATTATTTGGATAATTCCAATTCAACTAACCAAGTTCACCTAATTAATGATTTTACTTGACCGTAACTTAGCTAAGCTTCCGACACTGTCCAGTCCCCACTTAGGACATTGTAACTTAACTAGGTTACATATGGTCAATTACAAAGCAATGCCAGTAAGAAGTGGTGCAAGCATCCCATTCAACCCACCTTCCTCCTTACTGACTTAACCAAACATCATGAAACAACATGAGCTCTGCCTTTCATGGGGAGGTTACATGGTGTCCTATTCTACCATACTTCCATACCACTATGGGTATCACTGATGGCACACAATAGAATTCATATGCAGCAAATAATACAGTTTATTGGATGGCATGTTATCACACACAAGGCATGTTATCAATCTCGTAACATGATTCAACATAAGTTAAAAGAACTAATCTACCGAACAAAGGTTTAGTTCCCTTACTGTTACTTGGAGAGTAGTCCTCAGCAAGTCGATAGAGTCATAGTTTACCAGAGTTCTTGTAGCTAAGGATTCAACATTACAAATAATAATATTTGTTAATATGTTATTCGATAGTATTAATTAAACTTCTCTTTTAGCTTACTTCTCTGGTGTTCATGGCTTAGTAGCTCATCCAATGTTTAGTACCTTCCATTTATTGTCTGCTTATCATGCTTTGGCATCTAGGGTTTCATTACTAGACTCACTTGTCACTATTTACTACTCTTGGGCACATTTACACTTGTAGTAAGTTTGTTTTCCCTAAGAATCTAGTGCTATCCACACCAATACTCCATGAGACGGTACACTTGCTAGCAAAGTTCTCCTTTTAATGCCTTAACACTAAGAAGAACTTCTTATTACAAACTCAGGAGTTTTAGTTTTTCATTCGTCGAGTTTCCTTACATGATGTCTAAGGTTACTAACAATCGAAATATTAAACAGCAAGTTCCATTATGGTGTAACAAGTTGAAACCTCTTACATAACACCATGAGCATCATATTTTGGGACATTTAAACCTATAGGCATGCTCATGTAACTCCTATAGGGTCACTGACCAAAAATGGTCATTAACAGAGCTCAGTACCATGTGTGGCACATAGTCTACCGCATGGTCACTGGCCACAAGGTGTGCGACAGTAGGTCGATCACACTCCGAACCATGGCCATTTAGCTCTGTCAACTTTACAGATACTTACCTAACCTCTGTAGGGTTGGTTCCTGGTCCTATCTTGTCATATAACTTCATGATTCAAGCGTTCAAGGTGTACATCATCACGTATTTTTAATATTCATGGTGTGCAATATATTTTTGCATTGAAACATACATGTTTCGGGATTCTAGTCCTTTAATAATATCTAATAAATTATCAGGGAGCCTCTAGTCAAGTTTGGTCGACTTCTGATGTCAGAATGGCATACGGCATGTAAGACCATACGTCACTCTCGACCAGGCAGTGCGACACATCATAGACCATAGGTTAAATCATTGTCATTTGGACTCTAAACCTCTTTTGACGTGTTTTTAACATTCTTAAGGGTCTATACACCGAGTTTGGTTTCAAAACTCCACTTCTATGTATAGTTATGGATACGGTTTTGATTCTACATACTGTCGAGATCTCAGATCTAGTTTTATTCCTCTCAGATCCGACTTCCCCCATTTGGATCTGTTATCAAATCTTGGTTGTGGGTCTCCTAAGGTCATTTCAAGATTTTTAACATTCATGGAACATCTTAACCACCTATCAATTTCATGTGCACTATCGTTTATCACTCAAACTGAAAAGAATGGTTTACACGTCCATAGCTCCATCACTGGTGGTTAGATCATATAATTTCTTACAAAAATCATTTATTCATTTGATTATTGAGATAACTTCTTATTGCATCCCTCTTTATCCATTCTACAGTTTTACAAATCATGGCTGGGATGCAATACTTCCTTAGCCATGCTTTGCATTCCTCCCATTCATTCTCATTAATGAAGAAGATTTCAAAGTATGGAAAAATACTTATAGAGGGTATTCCTTCCAAGTTTTTTAGCAAGCACATAAACGCTTCCAAGGTTGATCTATGTCTTCTCTTCACCCTCTTCTTTTCGTTTACTTCTGTTGGGTGGTATTAGGAGAGAAGAGTTTCCTTCTCTCTTCTTCCTTCCTTCTTCTCTTTTCTTCTTCTTCTCTTTCTTTTCTCTCTGGTCGTGCGTCAGAGTTCTCTCTCTCAATGTCCTTTCTTTTCTTTTGGTTAGATTTGAGAGAATGGAGAGAATACTTCATTCTTTACAAAAAATCGATAAGTGTGGGAAACTAATTTGGAATAGAGATGATTCTCCTCCCTTTCCATCCATTTTAGACTCAATCATGGATGGCTACCATGAATAGAGTCAGTCCTTATTGGCCATTGAGGGAGAAACATATTTTTAAACAGTAGGTCCCATACATAGTCAGTCTGAAACCAATTCTACACACAGGAGGTGCGGCTGGACCGTGCTATCGGTAGTCAACCGCACGCCCTCTGCATAGTGCCAGACCTCATTTTGGTCTTCCAATTCTAGGAAAGTGCACCTCAGACTTTTGGGGTTAGTATAGGTAGGATACGAGACATTTCCTAGCACTCTTTGATGTGCTCTATCGCCATAAGGGATTAAATCTAATCTCATGATATCACCTCTAGTTTAATTCCTTATCTTGCTCCTGTCGATACGATATGGTCGTATGTGGGAAGGCCCGACTTATGCCCAAAATAGATGTATCATAACGGGATTTGGGCACGGGTCTTACAAAAGTAATTAGAATTGTTATGCTTTACATCAAAGGTTCCACATATAACATATTATATCTTAGTATACAAATATCCCAAAGGAGTAAACCGAATAGAAACCTAACATAGATAAACTAGATTGTATCTATCTAAAACTACACTGATAAGAGAGAGAAGGCACGGTGTCAGGTCCCGTGAGAGGCAGCACTCGTCATGATCCTTCAAGGGGTCTTCCCCAACAGAAGTGTCTTCCCCAACACGAGACATTGTGAAACCCACAACAGAAGAGGTACCTGCATCAAAAGCTGAAAAGAATTGCCATTTTGAGGGGTGATCTCCCATCCCACCTCAATAAGAGATCAGGCATCACATGCATGCAATGCTGGGAATAAAATATTACATGCAAATGCAAACAGCGAAAGATGCGGTCCATTAATTAGGTCATGGTGTAATGGTTCTAAAGTAGATGCGACAGTCGCGATCCTGGGCTGCAACTACTTGCACCTCGAAGGTAAACTGCCATTGATCCCAAGACCAACCCCGGACTAATCAATAGCACCACTGATCCCAGGACGGACCCAGAATGATCAATGGTTTTTTACCCCCTCCGAGCTAAGCCATAGACTGTAACCATTTACACTCTAAGGTGGACCACCATTGATCCCGAGAGGGACCCCAGACTAATCAATAGCACCATTGATCCTGAGATGGACCCTGGACTATCCAGTAACTTGTCACTGGGTGGACCGCCATTGATCCTGAGACAGACCTCAGACTATTCAATAGCACTACAGATCTCGAGATGGACCTGTACTAATCAGTAGCTTGTCCGCCCCATAGTGGACTCAGAAGATAGGGTGTCAATGTTTTCATCTATGTAAATCACTCTATGTCTAATTATATGCACAATATGTAATGCAAAGAGGGCCACGCTGCAGTAGAGATCCCAACACCGCTCCAATGGACCACCATGCCCCCACTAGAATGCTAGCAATTCCAACATGGTTTATGTACACGTACTCCCATATGCTACGTGAACCATCATACATGGGTGAGCAAGTGCATGAATATAATAAAGGCTATGCCCTAGTAGAGATCCCTAGCTTTACTCCAATGGATCACCATGCCCTCGCTAGGGTATAGCATTAACATCGTGGCTCGTGTATTGTGCTCCAATACGCCACACATCTAGCATACCTAAACATCACACAATATGCAATCATAGTTGTTGTAATGCAAATGAATTCTCATATATAAACAAATAATGGATGGCATGTTATAAAGGCATAATTTAGACATGTTATAAATTCCCTAGGTCTACAACCCTAGGTCTACAGACCTAGCCCCTTACCAAATAGCACTGATAGTGCTACAATAATGCAAAGCTTGATAGAAAGCTTTTAATTTACCTGAGTTTGATACCTATTTAAAGAGACAGTTGGTCATTAGTTGGTTGTATAGCTTTTAACCAGCATGGACAAGCTTTGTATGCCCACACACGAGTTTTGAGATAATCTAGGAACCCAATGGTTAGTCTTCCTAATCATTACTAGGCTTATTGGTCCAAACAGCCAGGACTGAAGGATGTAATTAGGTGGTGGTTCCTCCAGAAAGTCATCCCGTTAACACTTAGAATATTTTTCAAGTAAATTGAATCGAAGGGACAATTGGATGGTCAAGCATTCGATAGACCATTCAGATCACATCCACTATAATAACAGTGAGGTTCCAGAATGTTTTCAGAGGCTTTACCGGGTGGTGTATCATCTGGCACTGCATCCGGTTCCTATTGCTAGTTGTGCCTCTGTTTTGCTATTGTCGGTTTGGCATACCACATGTCCCTGTGCTGCCGGTTATGCCTCCAGTTTGCTACCATTGGTTATGCCTCTACTTGTGCTTTGGTCATTAAGCCAAGGCATTTACATTAGGGTAGGCTTGGTCTAAACTACCCAGAGGGATAGTCATAACCAGGCCTCCAGTTGTGCCTCTAATTCAGACCCAGAAACCAGGTCATGAACGGAGCTTGGTCTCTATTTCATGGGAACTTGATTCCCACTATATGGTGTCCATTTTAATTAGTGGAAATCATCTTCCCACCATTACTACGTGTAATGGAAGCCATTGTGGCTCTAATAACTCCATTAATGGAGTGGGTGAACCCAACCTAGGTTTTCTAAGTTATTAATGGTGAGCACCATTAATGGAGACCGATCACCATGGATCCCTTACATTAATCACCAAGTAAAGAGAGAAGAAGGACAATGGCTTACCTCCAATGGTGATTCCACACTTGGGTTGGGGCTCGGACTCTTGAGCTCCAAGTCTCTTCTCTTCACTCTCTCACTCTCAATCTCGGTTAAGAGAAAACAAAGGAGAAAATGAACCTCTTTTTATAGAAATCAAGGAGAGAGAGTGTCACACCCCAATTCTGAACCAACCAGAATGGTGTGATGAACCATCCATAGACCAACGGTTCAACTAGGGTATCGCATAGGTCGTGCCCACTCGATTAAACCAGATACATTCCACAAGCAAAATTAGAGTAAATAAACGATAGCGGAAGTCTTTAATACTAATGAACTGAGTATCTGAAAGTGATAGCATAATTAAGTATGCAATTATCTCCATTACTCCTCAAGACAAAAAATAAAGTAAATAACCAATTACATGTTCCAATAACTAAACAACTAAGCTAATAAAAAACACATGAGTTGCACTCGCACGACGGATCATGCGAATCTTCTTCAACTTCTTTGTCCATCGCAGCAACGTGTCCATACGTCGGCACATTCATATATTCTTCAACAGTAGGACCTACATCAAAAACTAAAAATATTTGATGTTGAAAGGATGAGCACACATCACGGCTCAGTGAGCAAACAAAACAGTGCAACAAACATATGCATGCATTCATTTCATATCTTTGGTCTGGTTTTATGTTTGCAATGTGCTATAGAAAGGTTTGGTGGCCGCCACAACTCTATACATGAGTGTGTGAATCCGCCCAATAGATCAAACACCATTGCCATCCCACATACACCCACCATGGAATAGAGATAGAGCTAAAGTGTCTGGATCAAACACCGCCAACACTTCCCCTGATGCCCTACCCAATCCAACATGTAAGCCCCTGCTGGTGAGGGCTTGCAAACTAGGCTCGCTACTAACTCCTAATGACATATAGTGTATCCAAGGCCTCATCCCAGCATCCCTTAATACATCCATAGAGATAGACAGAGTCAAAGACCACATGGTTCAAGACCACCTCCACTGATGCCCTACGACGTAATAGTTCTGCTAAGGTAATGGCGATACGATGATGTTAGTGGGCAAGACATGAGTAGAGATAGAGCTAGAGTCTGGTGATGAAGTCAAAGACCATTGTGCCACGTCCTCCCCCTGATGCTCCATTCGCATCCAACACACCAACCACACACATACATTCACATGCCTATTCCTAGCAACATCATCATCATCATGTTATAAAATAAACAGAATTAAATATGCATGAACAGGAATAGCAGAAATATTGGATGACATGTGAGATTCACAATACAAGTATACAAGCATAGAATCAATCATGGCATTGGACTCAACAAAGTAAACAGTTGTTTATTATCCATTTAGTCTAGGTCTTGTTCCCTCACCTTTGATCGATGGTTGTTCATCTTCCAAGCTTTGTTAATCACTTTTAGACCACTAGAAAACCTAATAAATTTATGGATTCTAAGTTAGAGTTCATATTCATTAATTACAATGTTTAAATGTCCCATTTGGAATCAATCAAACCTCCAGAAGCTTAGTGGTCGCAGGTGTGGCTGCACTTGTGGTCTCAGTTTCAGCGACCACAGGGTGTGTGGTTGATTACTATGGTCGCATATCATGCGACCACACACATGCGACCACACCCTCCCTGGAAACTTCCTGAGGGCGTGTGGTTCACACATGTACCTCGTATGGTCGACCATAGCTGTGACCACATGAGTGTATGATTGAATTTTATTCTCAGTCTAATCCCTTCACGATTTGATTCTTTGAACTATCACTAGGGTCCTTCTTATGAGTGATCTATGGCTTAGATTTCATATTTTTTACAATTATCGACTCTAACCTACTGTTCATGGATTTCCTTTGAGTTTCCCTCCATGGGTCTCATGGTTGAGATCTTACTTTGAATCAATACTTCTTCCATGATCTATTTTAGGCTTTCAACTAATGTAGGGGAAGTTTTCATACCTTAAACTTGCTAAAGAATTAGAGCTCTCTCATAAATTCCTTCTCTTAGTCTTCCTCTTTAATTCTCCTTCTCTTCCTCCTCCTCCCATTCTCTCTCTTTCAGTTTGAGTTCCAAAAGGATGAAGGAGGCTAAGGGGTATCCTATATATAGAGAAAAACCCTCCATATAGAGTCCTACTTTGATTAGGAAAGAACCCCCTTCAGATTAGAAAGGTTTCTTATTTTCGGAGTCAATTATACCATTATGTGGTCCCACATGGGGTCGCATGATCTGTCGACCACACATCCCAAATCTACGACCACACGTCCCAAACTCCAATGGTCTCATTATTTTGAGGTGTGGTCAACCATGCCTATTTAGGTATGTGACCACACGTCTAAATTAGATGATTTATAGTTCGAATTACATACCTAGCCTTGTGGTTTCTTCACGCACTTGGTCTGCTTGGTCTGACCATGATAGGAAGATCTGATACAAGGTGGTAAGACTGGGTTAGTATGATACGGGTCTTATAACTGCCCCTCTTATATTGATTTCATCCTCAAAATTTGCACATACCTTCTAAGTCAAAAAGGTGATGATATTGCTTTTACTTAGCATTCTCTTCTTCCCATGTGATCTCTTCTACGTTTTGGCCTCTAACTTTAACATAGTAAATGTCACAATTACGTAGATGTTGAACCTTCCGACTGGTAATTTTGATTGGTGCTACTTCGAATGTCAAATCATCAGTTAGACCTGGTGGATCTGCTATTAGGGAGTGTGTTAAATCTCGGATGTACTTCTTCAGTAATGAGATATGAAATACATCATGCACACTTGACATGGATGGGGGTAGTGCTAATTGATACGCCACCTTCCTATGTTTAGCTAGAATCTCATATGGTCCGACGTACCTCGGACTTAGCTTTCCTTTCTATTCGAACCATTTTAATCCTTGCATAGGTGATATTTTCGAGAATACCTTATCACCTACGATGAACTCAAGGTCTCAATGTTGATTATCTGCGTACTGTTTCTGACGACTCTAAGCTGTTCTAACTCTTTCCCTGATTATATCGACTACTATGCTAGTTTCTTCTACAAATTCAGGGCCCATAATTCTTCGCAAACCGACTTCATTCTAAAAAAAAAGAGTTTGACACCTCTTACCATACAATGCTTCATAGGGTGAAATCTATATAGTAGCCTGATAGCTGTTGTTATAGGCAAATTCGATCAATAGTAGCTTTTCATCCCATGAACCTTTGAAATCATTAACACAAGCTCAGAGCATGTCTTCTAAAATCTGAATAGTACGCTCCAACTATCCGTCAATTTTAGGGTGAAATGCCGTGCTAAACTTCAATGTAGTTCCCATTGCCTTCTGCAATCCTTCCCAAAACCTTGAGGTAAAGCGTAGGTCTCTGTCGGACACAATGCTTTCAGGTACACCATGTAATTTGACAATATTATCTACATATAGGCTTAGCTAACCTCTCTAGGGTATACTGAGGTCGTATAGCTATGAAACAAGCTGTCTTAGTCAAATGATCCACAATCACCCAGACCGTGTCAACTACTCGGGGAGTCAATGGTAACCCAGTGACAAAGTCCATAGTGATGCAGTCCCATTTCCATGCCAGTTCTGGTAGTGGCTGCAACAATCCTGCAGGTCTTTGCCTTTCAGCCATTATCCATTGACAATTCAGGCAATGAGACATAAATTTAGCTACATCTGCTTTCATTCCTCTCCACCAATAGTGTTTTATTAAATCATGATACATCTTCGTGCTTCCATGGTGTATCGAATACGCAGTGGGGTGGGCTTCCTTCATGAGTCTTTGTCTAATATTTAAGTCTTCACTTTTAGGAACACATACTCTCCCCTTATTTCTTAACACCTTTTCAAGGTCCAAGGTGAAGTCAAGGTTGGTCCTACCTTTTTCAATGTCTTCTTGCACCATTCTCAGATAAGGGTCCGATTTAATAGTTGATTTCACTTCATCTAATAGATCAGGTACAATCTTCAATGTAGAAAACATGTTTGAGAATAGATGAATAAACCCTTGGTTAGTTGATTCATTAGAATATCAATCACAAACTGCTTTTTATTGTAATTAAATACTCTTCCAATGACACACACTACAACATTTACACTAGATTCTTGTTGGGATTTTGTCATAGCATTCCTGCTTAGTGCGTCAGCAACTACATTAGCTTTTCCCGGATGATATTAGATATCACAATCATAATCCTTCAGTAATTCCAGTCATCTTCTCTGTCTCATGTTCAACTCATTCTGATTAAAAAGATGAGTGAGACTCCTACGATCTAATTTAATATGAAATTTCTCTTCATACAAATAATGTCTCCATATCTTGACAGCATGTACCACCACTGCTAATTCTAAGTCATGAGTGGGATAGTTCTTCTCATGTGTCTTCATTTGTCTTGAGGTATATACAATTACTTATTCCCCTTGCATAAACGCACATCCCAAACCTAACCCAGACGCATCGGTGTAGATGGTAAATGGTTGTCCTGGAGTTAGAATGGTCAAGATGGGAGCTGATATCAATCTAGCCTTCAATGTTTGAAAACCCTCCTTACATTTGTCATTTCAAACAAAATTTTCTCCTTTCTTAGTCAAACTGGTGAGAGGTACGGTGATTCTAGAGTAATTTTCAATGAATCGTCGATAATACCAGGCTAAACCTAAGAAATTTTTAATTTCTACAACATTTTTAGGTGGTTCCCACTTTACAATAGCTTCAATCTTGTTGGGATCCACTTTAATTCCTTCTGCAGATACCACATGACCTAAGAGTTGCACTTCTTTTAATTAGAACTCACATTTCATGAATTTAGCGTAAAGCTTTTCTTTCTTTAGTCGCTGTAAAGCTGCTCTAAGATATGTTTCATGAGTTACCTCACCCTTGGATTATATCAATATGTCATCTATGAAAACAAAAACTAAGGTCTCCAACATGTAATGAAACACTCAGTTCATAAGTTTCATAAAAGACGCAAGTGCATTAGTCAATCCAAAAGACATAACTAAAAATTCATAATGCCCATATCTAGTTCTGAATGCTGTCTTCAGAACATCACTTTCCTTATTCTTTAACTGATGGTATCCTGACAGAAGATCAATTTTGGAGAACACTTTCACACCTTGCAACTGATCGAACAAGTCATCGATCTGAGGCAACGGTTATCAATTCTTGATTGTAAGCTTATTCAATTCTCGATAATCCATACACAATCCTACCATCCTCTTTTTCATGAACAATACTGGTGCTCCCCATGGTGAGATGCTTGGTCGGATAAAACCATGATCTAGCAATTCCTGTAATTATACTTTTAATTCCTTTAGTTCTGTAAGAGCCATTTGATAGGGTGCTTTAGATACTGGTACATCTACGGGTATCAGATCTATAACGAACTCTGTCACTTGGTCAGGGTGGTAGTCCTGGTAATTCCTCAAGAAATACATCCAAAAATTCATGTACAACTTCTATATCCTCCATTCATGGTGCTTCCTTGGTGAGGTCGACCACGGATACTAGATACCCAATTCCTCCTTTCTCGAGGCATTTTCTAGCCTTTAATGTAGAGAGAATGATTTTTCATTTACAAGGAAGTTTAGTTCCCGTAAAACTAAACTCTGCTCCTTCCTTGTCTTTAAATGTTAGTTTCTTTTTCGCACATAATAGGTTTAAAGAGTGTCGAGCTAACCAATCCATTCCCAAGATAACGTCAAAGTCTGCCATCTCAAGTTGGATTAAGGTTGCCTCCAAATCTTCTCATCGATAAGATAACGTCAAAGTCCATAACCTTTGTCTAGTTTCACTTCTAATCCCATAGGTGATGGTACAAGCAGTTTGTAGTCTAACTGAGGGGTAGATTTAACTTATTTCCAAAAGACACAGATATAAAAGAATGAGTAGCTCCAGAGTCAAAGAGTACTCTGGCGGGTAAGCCATTAATAGGTATAATACCTGTGATTTGATTTAATTTAGTCTACGTGCTCATACAAGGTAGTACAAAATGAACAGTTCAGGTCATACCTATGACCACATCAGGCGATGCGGTAGCATCCTCAGAAGTAACTGCATAAAAATTTCCTTGCTGTAACTGCTTCCTTGGCTTGGGACACTCTCTTGAATAATGGCCTACTTGATCACAGTTGAAGCATTTAACTCCAGCACTACTTTGCTTTTGTAGAGGTGGGGCTGTTGGGGTAGTCTTGGCTGTAGTATTAAAGCCTTGAGTACTGAAGGATTTGAATGTCTTGGTGTTCCCTCTATTATATGTATTTTCATTAGGCCTTTAAATGCCCCTGTTCTGAGCAAGGTAGCTTTCCCTCTAGCTTGATTCCAGTACTCGAGCAATTTGTACTGCTTCATTATAAATCTTCTTTTCCAATCCCAATACATGCTCACAGATACATCCCCTAAGTTCCATGACGAACCTTTGGGTTTTGGTATTTTCCTCCTGCATACTAGAGGGAGCGAAGAAAAAAAATTCTTCATAATGCAGTTAATATGCATCTAAAGTCATCTGTCCCTGATACAGACTCAAAAACTCCTTCTCTATTTGATCTTTGAAACTCCTTGGAAAATACTTCTCGAAGAAACCTTCTTTATAAATAGCCCGTGCCAGTTGGGCATGCTTTGCTAACAAATAACTTCTAGTTGATTTCCACCAGTGGTGTGCGTTACCTTTCAACATAAACGTGGCACATAATACCTTCTCTTCTTCATTTATAGTCATCATCATAATGTTCCTTTCCATTCGTCGAACCAGTGAGCTGGCCACAATAGATCTGATGGTTTGCCTGTGAATTCCTTCAGCTTCAACTTCAGGAAACATCCAATCATTCTGGAGTGATCAAGCTGATACTGAGCATATGCCCCATACATAGGCGGTTGATACAGATAATTACCTTAGTTATACCAGCCTTGTGGTGCTTCAGGATTTGGCACTTAACCTTGTACTGACAGTGTTTGCGATGCTTGGGGTACAGTATTGCTACCACCAGGTGCTGCACT
Source organism: Protea cynaroides (assembly GCA_028583415.1). NCBI lineage: Eukaryota > Viridiplantae > Streptophyta > Magnoliopsida > Proteales > Proteaceae > Protea > Protea cynaroides. Next base: position 49,376,052 of record CM053276.1, read on the forward strand.
GGCTTGTCCTGCAAGTAGAGATGTTGTGGTAGTAACTAGGAAAGCAATTCCCATATCAGCGTGCATGTTGGCTTGCATTTGATATATATGCTACATTTGTTGTGCCAAATTCATCACTGCAGTAGCCAAATCCGTAGGTGATGCAGGTAAGTTGGTTGTGTTGGCTTGGGTGTGCACATTCTGAGATGCAACATATTAAGTTCCAATATTTCCTTCTTGTCCTTGCTAACCTTCATTGTCATTGGTCTCCATAAGTGGTGGAGATGGGTTGACATTCTATCTCCTTCTACTTACTCTACTGCCAGCCATTTCCTATTTCCAGAGGTGGTAATGTCTAAAAATCAAGGAAACATATGAGGCAAGCATAATATACGTTAATCTCATGGTAATTTCCAAATAAACAAGGCAAGTTTCAATTTTTAAAGTCATTCAATCAAAACAGGGCATTTTCATCGAGGGGTCTATCGTGGGGTCGCACTATATGCCACCACAAAGTTACGACCACACGAACCCTGTCAGCTCATCGAGAGCAATGTCATTGATCAATGACCATTGTTTCTTTCCATATGGTCTACTGTACCTACCTAGGTATGCGACCATATGTATACAGTTTTGGGTGTTAAGTCGATTTTATACCTAGTTTGTGATCAATCTTCACACGATCAGTTTACTTGGTCCAGGAATGATGGAAAGACCTGGCACGATACGGTTAAACCAAGTTAGTGGAGTGCGGGTCTTACAACTTCCCCCCTCTTATATAAATTTCATCCTCAAAATTTGTACATACCTTTGAGTCGAATAAGTGAGGATATTGCTTTCGCATAGCGTTCTCTTTTTTCCTTGTAATTTCTTCCTCATTTTGGCTTCTCCAAGTAACCTTAATATAATAATATCACGGTTGCACAGACGTTGCACCTTCCAGTTAGTGATCTCAAAAGTTACTACTTCGAACGTCAAATCTTCAGTCAAATCTGGTGGATCCACTATTGACACGTATATTGGATCTCTAACGTACTTTTTCAATTGTGAGGCATGGAATACGTCATTTACACATGACATTGATGGTGGTAGTGCTAATTGATATGCTACCCTTCCATGTCTTGCAAGAACTTCGTAAGGTCCAATATATCTAGGACACAGTTTTCCCTTCTGTCTGAACCATTTTAAACCATGCATAGGAGATATTTTCAAAAATACCTTATTACCTATGGTGAATTCGAGATTTTGCGTTGACTGTCTGCATATTGCTTCTAACGGTTCTGAGCTGTTCAGATACTTTCCTTGGTAATTCCGACCACTCGACAAGTCTCCTTAACAAAACTCTGGTCCAACAATACTCCATTCTCTAACTTCATTTGAAAATAAAGGAGTTCGACATTTCCTACCATACAGTGGTTCATAGGGCAACATCTGTATTGTAGCTTGATAGCTATTATTATAAGCGAACTCGATCAATGGTAATTTCTCATTCCATGATCCTTTAAAATCAATGACACAAGCTCGAAGCATGTCTTCTAAAATCTGAATAGTACTCTCTGACTGTCCGTCTGTTTGAGGATGGATTGTAGTACTAAACTTCAACGTTGTACCCATACTCTTCTGTAATACTTCCCAAAACTTTGAGGTAAAGTGTGGGCCTCTATTAGACACAATGCTTTCAAGTACACCATGTAATCTGACAATATTATTTACATAAAGCTTAGCTAACCTATGTTGGGTATACTGAGGTCGTATAGCTATGAAATGAGTTGTCTTGGTTAAATGATCCACAATAACCCAGACCGCGTCAACTACCCAGGGAATCAATGGCAACCCGATAACAAAATCCATAGTGATGCAGTCCCATTTCCATGCTGGTTCTGGCAGTGGCTGCAATAATCATGCAGGTCTTTGCCTTTCAGCCATTACCTGTTGACAATTCAGGCATTGAGACATAAATTTAGCTATATTAGCTTTCATTCCTCTCCACCAATAGAGTTTCTTTAAATCATGGTACATCTTCGTGCTTCCAGGGTGTACCAAATACATAGTGGTGTGGGCTTCCTTCATGAGTCTTTGTCTAATATCTAAGTCTTCACTTTCAGGAACACATACTCTCCCTTTGTATCTTATTACTTTCTCAGAATCCAAAGTGAAGTCAGGGTTAGTCTTATCTTTTTCAAGGTCTTCTTGCACCATTCTCAAATACAGGTCTAATTTAATAGTTGCATTCACTTCGTCTAATACATCAGGTACAATCTTCAATGTTGCAAACATGTTTGAGAATGGATGAATAAATCCTTGGTCAGTTGATTCATTCAGAATATCAATCACGAACTGCTCTTTACCGTAATTAAATACTCTCCCTCTAACACACGCCACGACATTTGCACTAACTTTTACTTGGGATTCTGTCATTGCTTTCCTACTTAGTACGTCAGCAACTACATTAGCTTTTCCTGGATGATACTGGATATTGCAGTCATAATTCTTCAATAATTCCAGCCATCTTCTTTGTCTTATGTTCAACTCCTTCTGATTAAAAAGATGAGTGAGACTCTTATCATCTGATTTAATCTGGAATTTCTCTCCATACAAGTAATGTCTCCATATCTTAACAGCATGTACCACCGTTGCTAACTCCAAGTCATGAGTGGGATAGTTCTTCTCATGTGTCTTCAGTTGTCTTGAGGCATACGTAATTACTTGTTCTCTTTGCATAAGCACACATCCCAAACCTAATCCAGACGCATCGGTGTAGAAGGTAAATGGTTGTCCTGGGATCAGAATAGTCAAGATGGGAGCTGATATCAATCTAGCCTTCAATGTTTGTAAACACTCTTCACATTTATCAGTCCAAACAAACTTTTCTCCTTTCTTTGTCAAACTGAAGAGAGGTACGGCGATTCTAGAGTAATCTTTCATGAATCGTCGGTAGTACCCAGCTAAACCTAAGAAACTTCTAATTTCGGCAACATTCTTGGGTGCTTTCTATTTCACAATGGCTTCAATCTTGCTAGGATCCACTTTAATTCCTTCAGCTAATACAACATGGCCTAAGAAAGCGACTTCATTCAGCCAGAACTCACACTTAGTAAATTTAGCGTAAAGCTTATCTTTTCTTAGTCGCTGCAAAGCGGCTTTCAGATTTGTGATATGAGTTTCTTTGTCCTTGGAGTAGACTAGTATGTCATCAATAAATACAATAACTGATGTATCCAACATATCATGGAATACCCGATTCATGAATTCCATAAAAATTATGAGTGCATTAGTTAATCCAAAAGACATAACTAAAAATTCATAATGTCCATATCTGTTTCTGAATGCTGTCTTGGGAATATCACCTTCCTTAATCTTCAACTGATGGTATCCTGACCGAAGATCAATTTTAGAGAATACTTTGGCACCTTGCAACTGATCGAACTAGTCATCGATCCGAGGCAATGGGTACTGATTCTTAATTGTATGCTTGTTCAATTCTCGATAATCTATACACAGTTGAACGCTATCGTCCTTATTTTCATGAACAATACTGGCACTCCCCATGGTGATATGCTGGGTCAAATATAGCCCTTGTCTAGTAATTCCTATAATTGTACCTTCAGTTCCTTCAGTTCAGTAGGAGCCATTCGATAGGGTGCTTTCGATACTGGTGTGGCTTCGGGTATAAGATCTATAATGAATTATGTCGCTAAGTCAAGTGGTAGTCTTGGTAGTTCCTCAGGAAATATATTCAAAAATTCACGCACAACTTTAATATCCTCCATTCATGGTGCTTCCTTGGTGAGGTCGACCATGGATACTAGATACCCAATTCCTCCTTTCTCGAGGCATTTTCTAGCCTTTAATGCAGAGGGAATGAGATTTTGTTTATGCAAAAGTTTGGTTCCCACAAAACTAAACTCTGCTCCTTCCTTGTCTTTATATGTCAGTTTCTTTTCTATACATAATAGGTTTGCGGAGTGCCGAGCTAACCAATCAATTCCCAAGATAATGTCAAAGTCTGCCATCTCGAGTTCAATTAAGGTTGCATCCAAAAATCTTCTCATTGATAAGAACTGGACGGTCCATAACCATTGTCTAGTTCCATTTTTAATCTCATAGGTGATCGTACAAGTAGTTTGTAGTCTAAAAGTCTGAGGGGTAGATTTAGCTTCTTTTTAAATGACACAAATATAAAAGAATGTGTAGCTCCAGAGCCAAAGAGTACTCTGACGGGTAAGCCATTAATAGGTACGGTACCTGTGATTTAATTTAATTTAGTCTACATGTTCATACAAGGTAGTACAAAACAAAAGGTTCAGGTCATACCTGTGACCACATCAGGCGATGCGACAGCAACCTCAGAAGTAACTGCATAAACTTTTCCTTGTTGTAGCTGCTTCCTTGGCTTAGGACACTCTCTTGAATAATGTCCTACTTGATCACAATTGAAGCATTTAACTCCAGCATTACATTGCTTCTGTTGGGGTTGGGTTGTCGAAATAGTCTTGGTTGTAGCATTGAAGCCTTGAGTACAGAAAGGTTTAAATGTCTTTAAGTTCCCTCCGTTGTATGAGTTTCTATTGGGCCTCTTTATACCTCTGTTCTGAGCAAAATAACTTTCCCTCTGGCTCAATTCCAATACTCGAGCAATCTGTTCTGCTTCGTTATATATTTTCTTTTCTAATCTCAATACATGCTCACAGATGCTTCCCCTAAGTCCCATGACGAACCTTCGGCTTTTGGTATTTTCCTCCTGCATGCTAGAGGGAGCAAAGAAAAACAATTATTCATAACACTATTGATATACGTCTACAGTCATCTGTCCCTGATACAGACTCAGAAACTCCTTTTCCATTTGATCTCTGAAACTCCTTGGAAAACACTTCTCGAAGAAAGTTTCTTTATAAATAACCCATGTCAGTTGGGCATGCTTTGTTAACATATAACTTCTAGTTGATTTCCACCAATGGCGTGCGTCACCTTTCAACATAAATGTGGCACATAATACCTTCTCTTCTTCATTTATAGCCATCATCATAAAGTTTCTTTCCATTTCATCGATCCAGTGAGCTGGCCAGAAAGGATCCGACGGTTTTCCTATGAATTCCTTCAGCTTTAACTTCAGGAAACACTCGATCAGTCTGGAGTGATCAAGCTAATACTACATATGCCCCATACATAGGTGGTTGGTATTGATAATTACCTTGATTATTCTCGCCTTGCGGTGCTTCATGGTTTTGCACTTGGCCTTGTACTACTAGTGTTTACGGTGATTAGGGTACAGTGTTGCTACCACCAGGTGCCATACTAGCTTGTCCTATAGGTAGAGATGTTGTGTTTGCAACTGGAAATGCAATTCCCATAGCAGCTTGCATGTTGGCTTGCATTTACTGAATATGCTACATTTGTTTTGACAAATTCATTACCACAGTAGCCAAATCTATAGGTGGTGCAGGTATGTTGGTTGGGTTGGCTTGGGTGGGAACATTCTGAGGTGTAGCATTCTGAGCTCCAATATTTCCTTCCTGCCCTTGCTGACCATCATTGTCGTTGGTCTCCATAGGTGGTGGAGATGGGTTTGCATTCTGTCTCCTTTTACTTACCCTACGCCCAGCCATTTAAACTCTTAGTTGATGTGTTATTGGCAAAGCTACACAGGTGAGACAAAATAGAGTGGTGGTATTGGGTTAGTCTCACAATGGAAGGCGACAGAAGAACAAGATTAATAAGCAAAAGTTTAAACAGAATCAAAATAGACAACAGTCAGTCATACGGTCGATGGCCTACGGTCGCATGTTGTGCGACCATAGATATGACCTTCAAAATCTTGGCAACTTACCGAGACACTATGGTCGATGATATGGTCGATCATACGGTTGCATGTTTTGGTCAAATTGTGCGACCGTAAGATTCAAAATCAGTTCAAAACCAAATTTTTTTTGAGATTTTCCCTCTCAATTCCCTTTCTTCTTCCTATGGTCTCAACTCAACTTGCCACTACTGAGTTGCTATAGTATCAACCGTACAAACTTAACGATTTTTCCATCGATCGACAATCTTCCTTCCATTCCTCAAGGTATGTTCACTACTCTTTCTCCTTTTTAACTTTCATACCTAGGTTTTGTTCCATTTATAGGGTTTTCTTCAAATTAATATTTTTCTGACCGTAAAAATTTGATTTTTATTAGGGGTTATCGCTATTGGCTACTCAATGGATTAAAGCCCTTCGAATTTCATCAATTAATTTAGTAGAAACTTAAAAATAAGAAATTTTCATTTTTGACCTAAATTTTGGGGTTTTTCCCAATTATCAAAATTTCTTCAAATTCGACCTACCTAGTTTAAATTTCTAATTATATGAGCCATGTAGGATGGTTTGGGACTTATGTAACTCCTCTTGCCCAAATGTTTGAGAGAAAAGTGAGGCTTTTTCCCACTCTACATCGTTATTCTGTCAAATTTTCAAATTTATCTAACTTCTTTTTTTTATTTTCTTTTCTTGCAGTAATCATGGTTCGCACTATGGTTCCTCGAGTTCATGACCCACGTCGCTTCCGGTCCATGGAAGCAGAAACACGATACCCTTAGTTTAATCGAAAGAAGGTGGAAGGGGGTAGATGTATTAACTTAGCCCATTTAGGCCTGTTTGATGTGGAAAGGGCATTTGGTGATATGGGCTGGCTTCCAGTGATTCTATAATTTGCATTGGCCTGGAATTGGTCAAGCAGTTCTACTGTCACCTACAGGTAGAGGGTGACTTAAAAGATATAGAGAGGGGTAGACAGCTTCGGATCACCAGCTGGGTAAAAGGGGTTTCGATCTCTTTCAACTGTTAGGAGTTGGCTGGTATCCTAGGCATCTCAAACGATGGTCAGTTGGTTTACTGTGCATCAAGGGAGCCATAGTTTCTGTCTACACAGGTGCGTGCAAAGATAGATAACCAAATTCTTCGAGATGACCCCGGGAGATGAAAGCAGTCAACCTACATCTAGAGCCACTAGTCTACTTTAAGATTATCCAGTATAATCTTATTCCCCAAGGTGGACACTACAAGATGGTCTCACAACTGACTCAGTACCTGTTGTACTATATCTGTACTACGCAGCCTGTCTGTCTCCCATATATTATCCTTCGGACTATGCACAGAGCTACGTTGCATGACTCGAGAGGTAACTTGCCCTATTGGCGGTTGATCTCCACCATGCTCTCTCTTCAACAGGTAGACCTAGTGGATGAGAGGATCCTTGAGGACACCTTCTTAGCTGACCTTGATTGGGAGGACATCGCAGGATGGCTGTCACACCCCAATTCTGGTTTAACCAGAATGGTGTGAAGAACAGCCAATAAACCAATGGTTCACCCAGGATCTCGTATAGGTCGTACCCACCATATCAAACCCCACTCATATTCTATGAATTTCCAAAGATTAAATGACCATTCCCATGTGTAATTCTACATGGGACCCTTTGGAGACTTCTACCCGAGATTTTTTATGTCCACTTTGTAGAAAATTACAAATGTAGAATATAGGCCTTGGAATCATCTGAATCCGACGTAGAACGACAAAGATATGAAGCTTTGAAGTTCTAACAATAATTTTGCATGATAGCTTGCATGGGGCCCACTGGTGACTTCTACCCTGGATTTTTCATATCCGCTTTGAAGAGGACTGAAAATAAATAATATTGGTCTTTGAATCATCTGATTCCGATATCAGATGACCAAGATATGATGTCTTGAAGTTTGAATGATAATGCATGCATGATACGATAATTACATAAATGCCCTTACACTTTCAAACTACGATATCTTCCTTGTTTGATGTCAGAATTTGATGATTCTGGTCTCATTTCGAAGATAATTTCATGACTTATTCATCTAAGTAGGTAATAGCCTATGACCCTGCTATGGTTCATTAGAGAATCACCAACCTTTAGGTAAAAAGCCAGAAACCTTCCATATTGGTTCACTTATGCTGAGGGTGGCAAAAATGGGGTGCTTACAGATATATAGTTGATACTAACATATGATCATTTATTTGCTTTATCAACCTTCGGTCTTGTCATGCAATGCCTCCAAGGCAGAGACAAAGAGGAGATAACGTTAACTTGCCTCCTCCCCCTGCAGAGGATGAAGGTAGTGTCAAGCATGGTGGCTTAAACTCACCACCACCTCTACCACCTTCACTACCTTTGCCTCCACCTCTAGGTGACCTACCATAGGCACCTCCAATGCAAACTATGGCTGAGATGACAACTGTTATGGATGGGTTGATCCACAAGTTAGAGGAACAACTGTGGAATAATTTATAGTCTTCGCCGAGTTATTGGCCACCATAGGTGGAGCATCTCCAGTTCCACAGGCTCAAGGTCAAGCAAAAGGAGGCATAGCTCCAATCCCACCTGCTCTACATGTGCATGAGCAATTGCCTCAAGTTCAGACTCATCTGGCCATGGTAGGCATACAATTATAGCATCAACCGGATGGAGCAAAAGTGATAAGTAACTTTCAGCGCATGGATCCGCTGAATTTTACAGGGGTTGATACAATCCAAATGCAACTGGCCATATGGATTCAGGCGATGGAAAAGATGCTTGAAACCCTCATCTGAACTGAGGCACAGAAGTTACAATGTGTAACCTTTCAACTATAAGGGGTGCCTTATGATTAGTGGAAAGGCATACAACCCACAATGATAAGGCACCATGGAAATGATATGGAAAATCTTCAAGGAAGCATTTTACAAGGCCTTCTTCCCCCAAAACTTCAGAGATAGAAAGGAGGTAGAGTACCTCAACCTTTGCCAAGGGAGTACCACAATAAAAGCATACCAACAAAAGTTTGAAGAATTATTATACTTCTCACTTTCTTTCATAAGAGAATAAGAGCCTAAACTGAGGCGTTTTGTTCAAGGCTTGAGGGGAGACCACAAGGTGATTATGGAATCAATGTAGCTAACTGAGTAGAGTGACTCCATGCAAGCAACAAAGAGTGTTGAGGATGGGTAACTCCAGAATTACCAAGGACATAAAATACCTATGAGCTTTATGGATAACATCCCTACCAATAAGCCATTCCATGCCCAGCACCCAAGCTCCTCAGTGACAGCTTGATCTGCTCCATTCATGGTGAGGCCTGAGTACAGTAATCTAGCCCCAAGTCCATGCAAGTTGGCTACAATTGCACTGAAGACAAATCAACCTAGACCTACATTTTCAAGTGCCTCCTTTGTACCTTATGGCACTTGTTATAATTGTGGTTAGACAGACCATTTCGCAAGATTTTGCCAGGAGCCAAAGAAGGCACCACCACCTAGACAGGGTTAAGTCTTCGCCCTATCTGCTAAGGATGCAGAGGGTTCACCTGGAGTAGTCACATGTATTTTAAAGTTAAGAAGAAAGCATCATGGCATGTAGTAACTTTCATATAATGTATGTTTAGGTATTCTTTCTATTTCTGGTATACCTGTACTGTATTATTTGATTTTGGGGCTATACATTCTTTTGTATCCCCTGCTTTCACTGCCCAGATGGGAATGCCATCCTGCAAGATGATCTGTGCACTAGTAGTGCATACGCTCATGGGATCTAGGTTCAGTCTAGAGGACTACTATGGACCGTGTGACGTTGTCATAGAAGACAAGGTGATGGAGGCTAACCTTGTCTGCCTCGAGATGAAGGATTTTGATGTGATTTTGGGAATGGATTGGTTGCCTAAACACCAGGCTAATGTTCTATACTCCAAACGTCAGATCTTATTTTAGCCCACTACTAGAGAAGCATCTGTGTTCACAGGCGGTAAGACCAAGAAGAGTCGAATGTTGTTCTTCTCGGCACTTCAACCTTCCAAACTTCTACACCAAGGGTTTGAGAGTTATCTAGTATCGATCTTGGATATAAAAGCCTAGATACTAAGATTGAAAGTCATACCAGTGGTGAATGAATTCCCCAATGTGTTTCATGAGGAGCTACCTGGTCTACCACCAGAACGAGAAATGGAGTCTGTGATTGACTTTATCCCAGGAGAAGCTCCTGCTTCTAATGCTCCTTACTGTATGGCTCCCACCGAATTAAAAGAACTCAATACACAACTTCAGGAGCTATTGGATAAGGGTTTCTTCAGGCTAAGTATATCACCTTTGGAAGCACTGGTGTTATTTTTAAAGGAGAAGGACAGTAATGTCCGTTTATGCATAGACTACTAGGATTTGAATAAGCATATGATCTCTGATATCCATTGCCCCGAATTGATGAGTTATTCAATCAACTTCATGCGGTGAGTGTATTTTCAAAGATAAACTTGTGGCCTGCCTATCACCAGTTGAAGATCAAGGGCAGTGACATACCCAAGATAGGCTTATGGACAAGGTACGGTCACTTTGAATGCTTGGTGATGTCCTTTGGGTTAACGAATGCTCTAGCATCGGGTATTCCTTGAGTTCCTAAACAAGTTTATCATCGTCTTAATTGATGACATACTTATTTACTCACCCAATGATACCGCCCATCCGGAGCACCTTCATGTAGCACTTCAGAAGCTATAAGACAAGACAAGTTATATGCCAAATACAAGAAAAAAAAATTTTTGGGTTAGGAAAGTACCATTTTTGGGGCATACTATATCAGCTGAGGGTTTATAGTAGACACTGGTAAGGTCAGTGCAATTATGGACTAGTGTACACCCATATCAGTTATAGAGTTCAGAAGTTTCCTCGGATTGGCCCGCTATTACCAGAGCTTTATTGAGGGATTCTCCTGCATAGCCATACCATTGATGGGATTGACGAAGAAGGGAGTAAAATTTGTTTGGTTAGACAGATGTAAGGAAAACTTTCAAACTCTCAAAGAGAAGCTGGTCTCTACTCCAGTTTTGACTATTTCCTTTAGAAAGGCTCTGTTCACTGTGTATACAGATGCATCAAAGTATGGATTAGGTTATGTGCTCATGCAAGATGACTAAGTTGTGGCTTATGCATCAAGACAACTAAAAGGGCATGAGAAGAATTACCCTACAAATGACCTTAAGCTTGCAGTAATTTTCTTCACCCTTAAGATATGGAGACACTATTAGTATGGGGAGACATTCTGCATTATGTCAGATCACAAGAGTCTGACCCACTTGTTCAACCAGAAGGAATTAAACATGAGGCAGTGAAGATGGTTCGAGCTGTTGAAGGATTATGATTGCGTTATCAAGTATCACCCAAGAAATGCCAATGTGGTTGCTGATGCTCTTAGTTGAAAGGCGATGGTTACAGTAGAAGGGGAAGCCCTTAAGTTAGCGGAACATGAGAAGGGCACAGTATGGCCCATACTTTGGTTCTTGAACCTCCTCCAGATGTTGAACCCTCTACCACTAACACTGTTGTGTCAAAATGGATTGCGACGACAGTTGAGCTGCTCTATACCTTGACAATTTAGTCTGCCATGCTTGTTGAGATAAAAAATGCCACTGATAGTGATGCTCATCTGAAGACTCTCAAGCATGATGTTAAGAAGGGAAAGTAAGACCTAGATTCTATGTAGACAACATGGGCATGATCAGATACCAAGGAAGGGTATGTGTACTAGAAACTGTCAAGTCATTGAAGGAAACCATCATGATTAAAGCTTATTCCTCTCCTTTCATAGTTCACCCTGGCAGTACCAAGATGTACCAAGACTTAAAGAAATCCTACTGGTGGAGAGGTATGAAGGCTGATGTGCATGCTTTTGTATACAAGTGCCTTACTTGTCAGTAAGTTAAGGCAGATAGACAAAGACCGACTGGGTTACTTCAACCATTACCAATCCCAGAATGGAAGTGAGATCATATCATATGGACTTTGTGACAGGATTACCCTTGACACTAAACAATGTCGATGTAGTTTCGCTAATTATGGACTGTCTCACAAAAGTGGCCTGTTTCGTAGCGATTAGGCCATAATACACTATGGATAGGTTAGCCAAGCTGTATGTGGATAACATAGTGAGGTTACATGGGGTACCTGAAAGCATAGTATTGGATAGAGATCCAAGATTCACATCTAAGCTATGGGATAGTCTCTAAAAAGCTATGGGTACACAGTTAAAGTTCAGTACGCATACCATCCAGAGATAGATGGACAATCTAAGAGCACCGTAGAGATATTAGAAAACATGCTTCGAGCTTACAAATTGTACTTTAAGGGAAGTTGGGATAAATACTTATCCTTGATTGAGTTTTCCTACAACAATAGCTACCAGGGTACCCTTGGCACTGCTCTATATGAGGTGCTATTTGGTTGGCCTTGTAGAACTCTACTGTATTGGAATAAAGTAGGTGAGTGCAAAATTTTGGGGCCCGATATTATTCAAGACACTTGTGATAAAGTGGATCTAATTAAGAGGAGGATTAAGGCAGCTCAATGTAGGCAGAAGAGTTACGATGATGGACTGCATAAGAACTCGGAGTTCCATGTTGGTGATAAGGTTTTCCTTAAAGTATCGTCCCACCATGACATCTGATGCTTTGGTAAGAAGGAAAACTGAGTTCCAAATACATTGGTCCATATGAGATCATGAAGAGAAGTGGCAAGGTAGCAGATCTATTGGCTTTGCCTCCCACACTATCAGAAGTTCATGACATCTTCCACATCTCACTTCTGAATAAGTACATTCATAATCCATCTCATCTATTGAGTATGAAAGTTCCAAAAATTGATCGGGATTTATCATACACTGTGGAACCAGTGGCAATCTTGGACAGAACGGTGCAGCAACTTCAAAACTGCTCCATCCTCTGCTTAAAGGTTCATTGGCACAGTTATGCAATTGAGGAAGCCACGTTGGGTAGTGAGAATGCAATGCAGGAAAAGTATCTGTATTTGTTTGAAGACTCAGGTATGCCTTAATTTTGGGGGAAAATTCTTATAAATTGGGGGATTATAAGACCCGCACCCAGAATCCCTTACTACGAAGATTCTTCCTATGCTAGGTTTTAACAGGACAACTGATGGAGCATCCAATGCCTATCCTATGGTGGTATCCGAACCATAGGTTAGCTTTATTACTCAAACTTGGTAAGGTTAGGTGTCATGGTGGACCTAAGTGGTCTTGATGAGCATCCCAAAGCATCTTGGCCAACTAGCTCACCAAATGGTCATATTTTGGATTAACTAGATGCTTTTCCAGATGATGCACCACTCAATTGTCAACATCCAGTTGTGCTCGAGTTAGAAACCTTCTCTCTCCATGAGTTCCATAAAAAAGGAGTCTTGCCTCCTTCTTTCACTCTTGGCTTATGGGTGTTTGTGGGAGAAGAAGAAGAAGGGGAGAAGAACTTGGAGGAACTCCAAGCTCAACCATAAACTCATCCCCCCTAAAGGTAAGTCTAATGACCTTTTCTTCCTCCTTGTTAGTGTTAAAGAGTATGGAACCATGGTGGTTGTCCACCATTAATGGTCTCAATTAATGGTGACCAAGCTAAACATACGAAGTCAGGTTTTTCTCACCTAACTCTATAAATGGAGTTTGATGGAGCTCCCAATGGCTCCCATAAATCATATTAATGGTGGAAATATGATTCCCACCAACTAAATTGAATGCCATCAAGTGGGGAATCAAATCCCTAAATGAAAACCAAGTATGGTTCGTGACCTGGTTTCTGGGTACAAGCCGAAGACACCAACCAGAGGATTGGTCTTGACCTTGCCTTCGGGTGACTAGAACTCAGCTTTCGCCAAGGCAAATGCCTCGGCAGAACATACCAAGGAATAACTAGAGGACCCTCCCAGAGGCATGACCCTTCGATGACCATCCCTGGCTTACTCTAGGTTTGATTGATCTGCACGTCCGGATAGGCTTAACACTAAGCGGAGGTAATGCCGAATGATACACCAATCGTGCAAAGCCTCAGGATAAAGCCCCCAAATAATTTTTTGGAAGCTATTGCTTATGACAGTGTGTATAACCAGATAGTCTATCAGATGCTTGACCATCCGATTGTACCCTCCCATTTTGGGTACTTAGAAAATATTCTATGTGTTAATTCGATGGTAATTCCAAAGGGAACACCTTATGTTCAGTCTTTGTTGGCCAGTATGCCTAGTTAGGATTAGTGGGACCAACCATTGGATTTTTGGCTTATCTTGGGACCCATGTATAGACATGTAAGGCTTGTCCATGCTGGTTAAAATCTATACAACCAACTAATGAAATATTATCTATTTAAATAGTATCGGACTCAGACAAAGTGGAAGCCTTCTATTGGGCTTCGCAGTGTAGCAGCACTTGTAGTGTTATTTGGTGAGGGGTCTAGTCCCTAGACATAGGACATTCTTCACATGTCTACTTTATGCTTAGAATCTTGCTTAGTGTCACACCCCAATTCTGGTCGAACCAAAAGTGTAAATGAACAGCTGATGAACCAACAAGCTTAAGCCAATATCACATAGGACTGTGCCAACAATTAAACCATACATTCAACCATAATCAGAGATAGTAAATAAATAGCAGAATTTATATTAATAATGAATTGAGAATCTAAGTGTTAAATAATAAATAACCATTTATCTGAATGACCAAAACATAATTGAATATCTTATTACAAATCCATAATAAAAAATCAGATCTAAAGGTAAACACAATAGTAGCACTCACATGATGAGTCATGCTCATTCTCCACTTACTGTACATCCATAACTGGCATGTGTCCATATGATGGCACATTCATATAATCTTCCATTATCGTACCTACATCATTAACTAAAAAGTAAACGTATACGTGGGGTGAGCTCACAACATAGCTCAGTAAGAAACAAAACAATGCAGCAAGCATATGCATGATGTAACATTCAATCTTTGGTCTGGTATAAGTTTGCAATGTGCTATGGTAAGGATAGGTGGCCACCACACCTCCATACATGTGAGTGCGAGCACACCCACTGGTCAAGAACTTACCAAAACCGATGTCACCCCACAACACTCACTACAAGATAGAGATAGAGCTAGAGCCCAATGGATCACACCACCAGCACCACCCTGATACTCTACCCCAGACTAGTATGTATGCCCCTACAAGTAAGGGCTTGCAAACTGGGTTCGTCACTAACCAATCCTAGATGTCATAAAAGTATATCCAAGGCCTTACCCTAGCATCCTTTAATACAGTACAGAAATAGATGTAGAGTTCGCTAGCAGAGCTACGGCCCACACCGCGTGCACTCCCCATGATACCTTACGACATACTAAGTCCACTAAGGTAACAACGATACGACGATATCAGTATGGTAAATGATTTAATGCTACAACCTTCCCCATTCAACACACCAACCACGTACATACACATGCCTATCCTCATCATCATCAGCACAAAGAATAATAATAAAACATGCATGAACAATAATACAATTATTAGATGGCATGTTATATGTACAAACAATAGAACATGGCGACAGGCAATAAGACAGAAATATAACAGGGTAGATTATTATTAACCAATTAGTCTAGGTTTTGTCTCTCACTTGTGGGTGATGTTGACTATCTTCACGATCTTGGATAATTCTCGGGTTGATTACAATTCCTAAAAGAATCAATTAGTATGAATTAGGGTTCCATTCTGATAATTTACAATGATCAGACTCACTGTCTGGACTGGTAATTTGGGCCTTTCGACATTGTTCGATCGTGTGTTCGGTCTTGCATTGTCCTATCGGCCATCAATCTGGACAAAGCCTGAGACACTTCCCAAGAGTGTCCAGTCACCTGTTTGGTCTGAATTTTGTCTGACCTATCAATAGGATCGAACAACCTTCAGGCTGTCTTTTAGTCTGTCTTTCATCAGAGTTGATTCTTAGGCTCTCAATGGGATCCATCCTAAACCATTATGTGGTCATAAGTCATTAGGGCTTGGTCATTTAATGTAACCCTAACTATTATAGGTTATTATAGGTTTATACTAGAGATCCCATAACACTATCATGGTGTTGAGTTTAATTTACCCACACTGTGATTGTAAATCTAAAACCCTAACACATCTTAACCTTCTACAAAGGCAAAAGGACTTACCATTAGCTCCTCGCTGTAGTGGGCTGGAAATCGATGGTGAACTCTTCCTCTATAGAGCTTCTTCTTCCTTTTCCAAAGCTTTCTTCTTCTCCAAGCCTTCTTCCCAACTCTCTCTTTATCTCTCTCAATTCTAGGGTTCATGGTTGCACAAAAGTGTCGTAATAGATGGAGAAACATCCCTTATATAGAGAACAATCTCCCATTGGGAGTGGTCTCCCAATTAGGAGATTCTCCCAACCAAACTAAGAAACTTTCATAATTATAGAGTAGATTTCTAGGCTTAATCGATTGATAGTCCGGTCACCCAATACACAGATTAGACAATTTCATTTGTCTGACCTGACAACCTACGATTAGACAGTTTTCATACCTGGCTTTGTGGTTTCATCATCTAGTTAGTTTGTCTGACCTGGTTATAATGGGAAGACCTATCATGACATGATTAACCAAGTTAAATTGGGTTAGTATGTAAGACCCGCACTCCACTAACCCTGTCTAACCGTGTCGTGCCAGGTCTTCCCATCATAATCGACTTAAGTGAACCAACCGGATGAAGGAACCACAAAGCCAGGCAAGGAAACTAGTCCTTCATAGGTCGTTTGGTCGGATAAATAGATTTGTCTAGTCTGTTGATTAGGAGATTCAATAGTCGATCGGTCAAGCCTGGAATCAGACTCTGAGTTTAGGAATGTTTCTAAATTTGAGTAGGACTCCTTCCTAATTGGAATTCCACTCTCTATGGGAGGTTACCCTCTATATAAGTGATGTTTCCCTACTTATTCCCACTCTTTTGATCATTCCCAAACCTTAGAACTGAGAGGAAGAGAGGAGAAGAAGGCTTAGAGAAAAAGAAAGCTTTGGAGAAGGAGAAGAAGCTATATAGAGAAGAGTTACCATTGGTTTCCAAAGGTTTCCAATCTACTATGTTGAGGAACCAACTATAAGTCCTTTACTCAATAGATGGTTAGGAATTTATTAGGATTGGGATATCAATCATAGTATTGGAAGATCCGACCCCACACAGTGATTGCAGTTACAAGATCTTCCATGTAAACCCCCATAACAAACCAAAGAAAGTAAGGTTTCCTTGAAGGACCAATCCTAAAGGACTAATGACCATAGTATGTGTGGCGACAAAGATCGTAATTTGTTTGGAAGTCGCCACCTAGATTAAGGTCTAGGACCATAGAAATGTCAAATCTCACCCTAAGGTAAAACTTCAATTGACTCATGACCCATAGATTGGATTTCTGGTCCATTAGAGATTGGGTAAGCGTCAGGTTACAATTATGGGAAGGAGTTAAGCACCCAAACCGCCCGATCAAGATCGGTCTCCTATACCTTTCCTATGCTAGACTCTATCTATTAAACCGAACCAAACCAAGTGGTTTGATATCATTAAATCGAATCTGTCTCCATTAGATTGCCTATGTATCATGGAATTATTATGAAAATCAGGTTCACTATCGTAGTTTAGGTGTGATTAAAGTTTATGATTGTGATTTATCCTTGTGATGATTAAGTTCATTGTTCCAGTTGAAGTTTATGGTTGAAAGGATGAGAAACCCTATGGGTTAGTATCTGGATAGTTCATTTGAACTGATAGATAGTCCTAGTAGATCTAAGAATTGATAAACCTTTCTAGGTTAAAATGTGGATAACCCTATTTGGGTCAAAATGTACATAACCCTTTCTGGATTGGAATTTGGATAACCCTATTTGGGTCAAAATATGGATGGATATCCTAGAGGATCTATGGATAGTCTGAGTGGACTAAGGTGTAGATCCGAATTTGGGATTCTCCCAAATGGCCTACGTATCCTAGGGTTTGACCTAGGAATCAGAATCCGCGTAGTTTAGAAAAAATGGCTGAAATATCTTGTTCTAGGTTTAGGATTGAGAACCTATTCTAGGTATATGATTTAGAACCTATTCAAGGTTTAGAGTTGAGAACCTATTCTAGGTTTAGGATATAGAACCTATTCTAGGTTTAGGATTTACTGAGGGGCAGAAATCGTTCTGAGCTACCCTTTTCATCCTAAGCTCTAATTTTGGAAGGTTTGGCAAAGCATTCTCTTTCTTTATTAAGATTTTCGTTATTTTCCATTATACCCTTCCCAAGAATGTGGGTGCCTAAATGCACATCCCCATTCCTAGATTGTCTTCTAGAAGTGTGCATACATGGCAGTTCAACTAGGGTGTTGCAAAAATGAAGTTATCGCCACAAATGGAATATTCTATCTAAACATGGCATGTATGATGTTTATGGTAACTAACAATATATAGTAAGATTATGAAAATCTCCCTAACGTAGCATATGATACCATAAAAATCTATTTAAACATGATAAAACGTACTATGCTATATTCTAAGCATGACAAGTTTAAACATGGCATGTCTAAAATGGTAATTATCAAGATATTGCTAAATATGACAAAAAAAATCTATTTATTCTACCAAATATAGCAACACATGGATATGGAAAATATGGTATGTGAGCAATTCAAACAAAGCATGTGAGTACTCTAAATGTGACCATTTATCCAAATATGGCTTGTGGATACTCTAAATGTAGCATGTATGCAATCAAACATGGTAGAATTCAAATCACTCAAGCAATCAATTGCATATTACAGTGAATGACACATCGATGAAACATTTCTGAAAATCCAAAATTATAAAAAACATATGTTCAAGAAGTTATTTGAAAATATTGTAACTTTTATGAGGACATTTGAAATGAATAATGACTCAAAAATGTCAAAATTATGACACAAAGTTTCAAGTATTGCACAAACTAGGAACTGATTTCAAATTGTATCATATTACACCAAAATGACCATAAGTAGTTATTCTGTAACTCAAATTAAACCCTATTTTTTTCACAAAAAGATGACTTGACATGCTACATTTCATCTGAAGGGGTCGAATCCCAACAGAGAGCACATGTGGGTCAAAAATATTGCACAATTCAGTGTACATGCATGGTGATAGATTCTATCACCCTGTACCAAAATGGGCATATGGAGACCTAAATATATCAGAATTAACCTCAAAACATATCCCTAGAAAGACGATTTAGAAAGCTAACTTTTGTCTCAAAGTATCTAATCCCAACAGGGGGAAATCAGGTCAAATGAATGCCACAAGACCAGATATGTGCACTGGTCAAGTCTGTTCCATATTTTTGACCAGTTGTAGTATAAATTCCGTATAAAATCCCATACTTAATGAAAATTAAATCAAAACATATGTCCATGTATATAATTGACAGACCTAAAATTTCATCAAGAAAAACAAGTGCAAACAGAACATTCTCATTGTGAAAAAGATACTTTTCAATCATACCAATCATTATATCTGAACAGATTCAAAAACAGAGCATTATGCACTTCAAAATTAATATCAATTCAATGAAAAATTGAAAAAATCTGAATAATGCCAATTTTTAGAAGAATTCTTTATCTAAAATGTTTGTATGAAGTTGTATTTCTGATTATGGCCATAAGATCCTTTTCTAGAGACTTTCTGATAGGGGATTGCATTATACCTGAGTAGGGCAGGAATGCCAATGGAGAATTTTTTTTAAGAACTTTTCCAATTTCAAATGAAACAAAATTTCTAGAGGAGTCTTCCAACAAATTAGAGAGAATCTCATAAAAATTTAGGCTTCAAAATTTAAACAAAACCATGTGAGATGTACGTGCCAAATTTGGATCCTAAATCTAGAAATTTCATTTCAGAAATCCACTTTGTAGAATTTATCAAAAACATCAAACATCATCATATAGCTTTCAAATCTTCATCATCGAACAGTTTAATCAAATTATCATACATAAAAATTATTAGACATGAGCATCCTAACATCAACATGCATGCAATAGGGCATTCCTGATAGAGATTTAATGAAAATAAGCCTCTTTAAGCAAAATCAACATTCAAACCTTCTAAAAGACCACTAAATTCATTTTAAGGTACCAACCTTGTGCTCAAATGAAGCAAAACCTTTGATGTAGGATTTTTTTTTAGAGATCGTATCAAGATTTTTGAAGGTGAATCCTCATCCTCCTCTTCTCTGCTCCTTTCTTCTCTAACTCTTTGCCTTTTTCTTCTTCCTCTTCTTCTTCTTCTTTTCCTTTTCATTCTTCTTCTCACGGCTCTCTCTTTTTTTGTTCTTCTTCTCTCCCACGGTTTCTCCCTCTCTCTTCTAGAAAATCTTCTCCCTCTCTCTTTCCTCTCCCACGGTTTTTTTTCTCTTCTCTTCTCTCTCTCCTCTTCTTACGACCTCTTTTCTAGAAAACCCTCTCCTCTTCTAACGGTCTCTCTTTTAGAAAATCCTCTCCCTCTCTCACATCTTCCCTTTCACCCTTTTCTCTCTTTCCTTCTTCTCTCTTCCTTCCTTTTCTTCTTTTTTCCTTCTTCTCTTCTTTCCTTTTTTCCTTCCTCCTTCTAGAAAATCTCCTTTCCTTCACGTTTTTTTTCTTTTCTCTCTTTCATTTTTTTCTTTTCTTTCCTTTTCTCCTTCCTCTTTCTAGAAAATCTCCTCTCCTTCACTTTTTTTTTCATTTCTCTCTTTCCTTTTTTTCTTTTCTTTCCTTTTCTTCTTTTCTTTCCTTATCATCTTCCTTCATCTTCTTCTTCTCGGCTTCTCTCTCATTCTTTCCTTTTTCTTTTCTTTCCATCTCTTCTTCCTTCCTCTTCTTCTTCTCAGCTTTTTCCATCTCTCTTTCCTTTTTTGGCTTCTTCTCTTCTCTCTCTCTCTCGACTTTCTTCCTTTATTTCCTAATAAATATATATATATATATATATATATATATATATATATATATATATATATATATATATATATATATATATATATATATATATATATATATATATTAAATTAAATATATATATATATATATAAAAGAAATGCATGCATATGGGCCAACATGACTTAGTTCGGATTGGTCTGAGCTGGGTCGGGCTGAGTTGGACTAAGTTGGGTTGAGCTGGTTTGGATCAAGTTGACTTCTTCTATCATTTCATAGTCCATTTCTGCTGCCATTCCACATGAAATTTTTCGATAGACTCTATTCTAAATTTTCTACGTTCACTTTGTAGAACCCTAAAAATAAGGAATATTGGAACTTGAATCACCTCATTTGGAAATAAAATGGCCAACTTATGAATTTCTAAAGTTTAAGCAGGCTAATTATTGATAATTTAGCTAACCATTCTACATGGGATCCTTCGAAGACTTCTGCCTGAAATCCTTTATGTCCACTTTGTAGAGTACTAAAAATGGAACGTATTGAAACTGAAATCACCTGATTTGGATGTGGGGTGACCAAAATATGAATTTTCAAAGATTAAACTGTCACACCCCAATTCCGCACTATTCAGAATGGTGTGACGAACTGCTAGAAAACCAACGGTTCAACCAGGATCTCGAGTAGGCTATATCCATTTTAACTAAACCTCATACAACCATATTCCTAATCAGAGTAAATACACAATAGCAGAAGTCTTATAGTAAAATGAACTGAGAAATCTAGATGTGATAATCATATTTAAGTAGCAAATTATTCTGTATCAACTAAGACATAAATAAATATCAATTACATGTCTTTACTAAATCCAAATAATTATAATAAAATCTAATCGAATACGCATGAGTTGCACTCGCAAGAGGAGTCATGCGTATCCACTTCATCTTCAACTTCCATCGCCGCCATGTGCCTGTACACTGGAGCATTGACATAATCTTTGACGGTAGTACCTGCATTATCAACTAAAAATATTCGATCGAGAGGGTGAGCACACATCATGGCTCAGTGAGCAAACAAAACAATACAACAATACATATGCATGCATTCAATTCATATCTTTGGTCTGGTTTAAAGTTTGCAATGCGCAATAGAAAGGTTTGGTGGTCAAAGGTTAACGTTTATTGACCCCTCCTCTATACACAGGGTGTGGAAGTCCGCTCAAAGGTTAATATTTATTGTCGTCCCCATCCACCCTACCATGAACATTGTACAACAAAGGTTAACGTTTATTGTTGTACAGTGCCATACCAACACATAAGCCCCTACTGGCGAGGGCTTACAAACTGGGCTCTCAACTAACCAATCCTAATGCCAAACAGTGTATCCAAGGCCTCACCCCAGCATCCCTCAGAACACCCATAGAGATAGAGCTAAGGCCCCCCGGTAGAGTCAGAGACTACAAGGACCGAGACCACCTCCCCTGATACTCTACGACGTAATAGTTTTGCTAAAGTAATGGCGATACGATGATGTTAATGCACAAGACTTGAGTTAGAGATAGAGCTAGAGTGTTGAGGCCCGGCTTATGACACCTCCCCCTGATACTAGCTCGCAACAAGTACACCAACCATACACATACATCTACATGCCTATTCCTATCATCATCATCATCATCATCATGTTATAAACAATAAAGTAAATATGCATGAAACAATTAATAGAAATATTGGATGACATGTTGAATGCACATTACAAGCATATTCACATAGAATCAAGCATAGCATTGGACTCAAGAAGTAAAAATAGTTTGTTATTAACCAATTAGTTTAGGTCTTGTTTCCTCACTTTTACTTGATCGTAAGTCCTCTTTCAAGCTTTAAGAATCAACTATATATCGATATTATATCTCTAGAAAACCTAACCAAGTCGATAGAATTTAATTAGAATTAATTTGGACTTTAAAAAGCATGCTGCTAACTGGGGGTCGATGCTAGGGTCGGAGTCTTGATCGACCCTAGGTGTGACCACCCCTATTCTGGACTTCCTGAACACTGGGGTTCGATGCTCAGGGTCTGGTAGGGTCGATTGGCCATCGATCCCCCATGCGACCCCTTGTGGGTTTTGTCAATTTTTCTTCCTTCAGTCCATTCTTTGTGTTTGGGGTCCTATGGCTTGCTCCTACAGTCCATTCCACACATGTTCTATGGCCTAGAACTATGGTTTATTCACCTATATGGCTTTCATGATTTCCCCCATGGTTTTTCATGAAAACCTAACCATGGGTGGATGATTTGGGTTCCTCCTAGATAATCCTCTCTTCATTATCTACTCTAAGGTCTTAAGAAATTCATGGAGATAGTATCCATACCTGAAAAGTATGCTTCTTCCTCTGAATCCCTTCTCCTTGGTCTTCTTCTCCACTTTCCTTCTCTTCTCCTTCCCTTCCTTCTCTTCTCTTTCTCTCATTCCAATTAAGGTTGTAAAAGGAGTGAAAGAGGCTTAGGAACGTCCTATTTATAGAGTAGAAACTCCTAAAATAAGTCTCATTGAGATTAGGAAGGAATCCCATTGAAATTAGGAAGGTTTCCTAATTTTCGGTTCGAACTGTTTTTATCGACTACCGGGGGTCGATAGGGGGGTCGGAGATCCCGTCGACCCCTGGTCCTTAAAGTGTCTGACCCCCCATGTAAAACTGGGGGCCTGACTTTTATACTGGGGGGTCCGACCTTCCCTTGCTGGGTATGCGACCCTCCCTTGCTGGGTACGCGACCTTCCCCTTATTTTGAGTGTTTTTAGGTCAGTTTAATACCTGGGATCGTGATCTCCTTCACGCACGTGATCCATTTGGTTTGACCATGATGGGTAGACCTGGTTCAAGGTGGTAAGACCGGGTTAGTTTGATACGGGTCTTACATAAACGATCATTTCGACATGAAATTTTGCATGGGACCCTTCGGAGATTTCTGTACCGAAATTTTCACATTCACATTGTAGAACACCACAAATAAAGAATAATGGCCTTTGAATCATCTGAATTGAACGTAGAACGACAAAGATATGAAGCATTGAAGTTCTATTGATAATTCTACATGAAAGCTTACATGGGGCCCACCGGTGACCTCTACCCGGAATTTTTCACATCCACTTTGAAAAGGACTGAAAATAAGGAATATTGGCCTATGAATCATCTGATTCCGATATCAGATGAGCAAGATATGATGATTTGAAGTTTAAATGATAATGCATGCATCATACAATTATTATGTAAATGCCCCTGTACTTTCAAACTGTGATACCTTCCTTGTTTGATGTCAGAATTTGATGATTTCGGTCTCATTTTGGAGATAATTTCATGACCTATACATCCAAGTAGGTAATAGCCTATGACTCTACTGTGGGGTTCATTAAAGAATCACAAATATTTGAGTTAAAAGCCAAAAACCTGTCATGTGGATTCACTTATGTTGAGGATAGCAAAAATGGGGTGCTTACAGATGCCCCTCATTAGTTGAGATTGTTACCAATTAAAGGCTAAAGACAAAGGAACCACATTTTTTATACGAGTGAGATTGCTTATTGGGCTGCACTTAGGGTAATTTGTCCTAAACTGCCTACGTATTCTAAGGATGTCCTAGAAATCAAGCTCAGAACGTAGTTCGACTGGAAAGAAGGTTTGCTCTTCTTGGAAAATTGATGATTGTTCTTCTTGTATGAAGCTAGGCTATGAATACAAGGCTCATTTGTAGGCTGGGAATATCTTCTTGCTGAGGTGAGACTCATGATGCAAGGTATGCGCGGGCTTGAACCTGACTTGATCCATTTGTAGGTTGATAAACCTCTTCTTGTATGAAGCTAGGCTGTGAATACAAGGCTCATTTGTAGGCTGGGAATCGCTTCTTGCTGAGGTGGGACTCATGATGCAAGGTACACGCGGACTTAAACCCGACTTGATCCATTTGTAGGCTGATAAACCTCTTCTTGTATGGAGCTAGGCTGTGAATATAAGGCTGGTTTGTAGGCTTCGAACCTCTTCTTGTATAGAGCTAGGCTGTGAATACAAGGCTGGTTGCACGAGCTTGGGCTCGGCTTTGATTTATCTGGATGAAAGAATTATTGTCTTTTCTTTTGACTGAATTGAGGCTCTTTTGATTAAGGTTCTAGTTTGAGTACTTACACTTGCTAGAACATTGAAAATTTCATAGGGCATGTTATAATGATCATTTCTAATGGGGTGGGGAAACAAATGTTTCCATGTTGAATATAAAGAGACATAGTTCATGAAACACACTGGAATTCAAAAAAACAAACCTAAAATGCTATTGGTTTCTTGATTGGTGTAACTCTTGGGAGTGTTCGAACTTTTCAATTGTTCCATTCACGTGCAATGGTATCAACTAGATCTAATGTCAACTTTCTAAGAAGTTCACAATCAATCACTTCTCTGCTGGTGTTTGCTGGATATTGAATTGCTGAGGTAGTCTTGTTGGGAAATAGAATGAAGTATGAGTCAACCCCATGAACCAGACATGTAAGCTATTCTCTGTATTTGTAACAACCCGCTCTTGCTTCCACCAAATGCATTTCCATCTAATATCTATTGTGGTTATTTCTTTGTGGCGGTTAAACCAATCTGTGTCCATTTGATAAGCCATAAGATCTACTCTTTTTTCCAATTGGTAAGGGTTAAGGGTCGTTGCTTTAGATTCCTCAACTAATCCTAACCTCTCTGTTAACCAAATTTGAAGTAGGTATGGTGACCCGCAAAAATATTCCAGCTCGAACTGATTTTGATGAGTTTCCATGAAGTCAAGGCCCTTTAATGTCTCGACCAAAATTGAAGGGATGATGTCAAAACCTTATCTCGCATGTTTGATGAGATCTATTATGATTGGAGATTCTGTATCTGTGCAACTTCATAGCAATAGTTGGGCAATGCTACAATAGAGGTAAACATGTCTTCTCTACTCCTGTGCTTCTTTCCCTTTTGGACTTGTACGAGCATATGATTTGATCATGCACTTTATCTGTAGTCGTTGATCTTATACAAAACGACACATTTCTTTCCTGTCCCAGTTGAAAAAATCTTGTATCTCTTGCTTGTAATCTTTTTCTGGAGATGGTTTGAAAATCTTCCGCTTAGGTATGTATAGGAGGCAAGCTCTGAATTCTTCCACAGTTGGGCCTAACTCGACTTCTTCCATCCTGAAGACATGAACTATTGGATCCAGCATTGAGCGGCTGCTTTCAAGAGATCTGAACCTAATTTTATCGTTGTTAATTGAGGAAGTGCATCCGTTTGTTGCTTTCGTAGGAAAGAGTTATCTTCTGTGAACTCAACATGCCAGCTCTAATTTTTTAGTGCTTTATCCATCTCTGTAATTCTGTCCGACGGATCAATGGAATGTCAGCCTTCCGGGTATGACCTGTAGGAATCCTGACATACAAATAGAGGTTAAATCATGAATCACTGGAATTATCTTAAATTGTAGTTGTTTAGATATATTGAAATGCCCTTAGTAGATTACTCATGAAATGTATACATATGCATGACTCTTTCTGAGTTTTAAGTACTTAAATCTATAGACATGATGAGCGAAAGTGGAGGTCCAAATGGGACTGACAAGAAACTGTCCAGGTGGGTTTGGTGCCTAGAGGAGTTTGTGGTTATTTATGTAGAATGTGCTAATCTTACCTAGAAGACCCCATTTATCAGTTTGAGAAAGGAAGGGCTTATTAGAATCTTGGGATGCCGTCGGATGTAATGAACGACAGATAAGAGTTCCAGCCAGATTTTTATTTTATAATTTCATAGATTGATATACTCATGAGAGTTTATATCAAATGATATGAAAGATGGGCTTTGATGTGTAACTCTTGGGAAATCCGTCGGATAGATGGACAGATGAAAGAGTTTAGCCAAAAAAATAGGAAATTCTTTCTTTGATTATGATGATAAGATGAGCCATCCCTGGGTGAAAGGTGTTGTACCCCATTGGAGAATCTAGTCAACCATGTCGGTAAGTTCTTCAAATGATTGATGCCCGTTGTTGGTGTCAGCAGGTGAGAGAGAGGCCTTCTACACCCTCCATTTTTTTTGAAGAGTGTAGAGGCTATACATAATATCTCTTCACTTTATCCAAGTTGGTCAAGTATTGCAACTCAATGCCCTCCATGTTGACCAGTCGAACAGCTTTTCCAAGTAAGATTTCCTTTACCATGAACGGTCCACTCCAATTAGGGTGAAACTTGCCCCTAGGGTTATGGACAGGTGCTCTTTGCTCCTTCAATACTAGGTCTTCGACTGTCAAGTGACAAACACGCACCTTTTTGTAAAAGGTTGCTGCCATTTTTTGTTGGTATTTTTTTACATTATCAACTGCCTTCCTTCTTCTTTCATCAACGAAGTTCAGTTCATCATATTTGGATTGCAGCCATTCAATTTCTGGAATCTTACATTCCATCAAGACTCTTAGTGATGGCACCTCTATTTCTATTGGGAGGACTGCTTCTATACCATATACTAGTGAATATGGCGTTGCCCCAGTGGATGTTCTTATGGATGTTCTATATGCCTAGAGTGCATAATGTAGTTTGTCTGCCCAGTCAACATTAGACTCTACCATCTTCTAGAGGATAACCTTGACATTTTTATTGGCCACCTCTACTGCCCCATTTGTCTATGGATGATAAGGAGAGGACCGGTGCCTTTTGATGTGGAACTTGTCACATAATTCTTGGACTCTCCCTCTGAAGTGTTGTCGTTGATCTAAGATTATAGAATGTGGCATTCCATGCCGGCATATGATGTACTCTTGTAAAAATTTAGCCACTTTGTTTGTTGTGAGCTTGGCATATGACTGTGCCTCTACCCACTTTGTGAAATAAGCAATGACAACCAAGATGAATTGATGCCCATTTGAGGCTTTAGGATGAACCTTTTCGATCACATCTATGTCCCAGGTTGAGAAAGACTATGGAGAACTAAGAGTATGCAACTCTGCTGGAGGCACGTGTATCAAATTAGTGTGGATTTGGCACTTGTGACATTTCCTTACAAACTCTACATAGTCTGCTTCCATTGTGTTCCAATAATATCCCATTCTGAGAATCTTCTTTGCAAGCATTCTAGCATTCATGTGAGGTCTGCATATTCCTTGATGGACTTGTTTGATGACGTTTTGCTCCTGTTCCTCGTCGACACAGACCAACTGCACTCCTTCATGGGATATTTTGCATAGGATATCTTCGCATAGTATGAATTGAGAGGCATATCGCCTAACAGACTTCTTCTCACCTGTTGTGGCTTCCACTGGATACTTTCCTTCTTTGAGGAAATCTATGATGGGAGAAAACCATGGTCGGCCATCAATTGTCAGTGCATTCACTTCTTCCAAGTGGACTGGTCATACTCTTTTCTCTATAATTAGGGGTTTGATACATCCCAAAGAATCATTTCCAATCATTGAAACCAGGGTGGCCAATGCATCAGCATACTTATTGATATCTCTTAAGGAGTAGTCAAATTCAATTTGCATGAACTTCCGAGCCATGGTTATTATACTTGTTGGTAAGGTATCAGCTTCTCGTCTTTGGTTTTCCAGTCCCCTCTAACTTGGTAGATAACAATTTATGAGTCACCATAGACCTTTAATCTGCAGGCCCCTATGGCCAAGGCTGCTTTCAGTCCCATGATACATGCTTCGTATTCTAAAATGTTGTTTGTGCATTCAAAGTCTAATCGGAATGAAAATGGCACAAATGCCCCTTCTGGATCTATGAATAAGACGCTGGCCCCGTATCCCATATGATTTGCGGCTCGATCGAAGAACATTATCCATGTGTCATTCTTCACCTTTTCTTGAGTTGTGTAGACTTCTTCATCTGGGAATACATCTTCCAGATGTCTGACGTTTTCTTCAACTAGTAGAGCTGATAGATGTTCTGCAATTACGCTCCCCTTGATAGACTTTTGAGTAGTGTATGTGATGTCGAATTCGGACAACAACAATAGCCACCTAGCCAACCTTCTTGTCAAAGCTGGTTCCTCAAATAGATACTTCACGGGGTCCATTCTGGAAATGAGTATGACCTTGTAGGATAACATATAATGCCTCAATCTCTTTGTTATCCAGACCAGGGCTGCGTATGTCTTCTCAGCTGTGAATAATTGACTTCGTAGCCTGTGAATTTCTTACTCAAATAGTATACTGCCTTTTGACTTCGTAGCCTGTGAATTTCTTACTCAAATAGTATACTGCCTTTTCTGTCTTTCCATCGGTATCATGCTGGGCTATCATTGATCCCATAGAACCCTCTAGTACTAACAAGTAAAGGAGTAGTGGTCTCCCCGATACTGGTGGGGCTAAGACTGGTGGGTTCAACAGATAGGTCTTGATTTTGTCGAAAGCCATCTGACATTGAGGGTTCCAATCTTTTGGCTGGTCTTTTCGGAGTAGCTTGAAAATTGGTTTGCATGTTGCAGTGAGATGTGTAATAAACCGGTTAATGTACTGAAGTCTTCCCAAGAAACCTCTTATTTCCTTTTCTGTTTGAGGAGATGGCATTTTAGAGATGGCTTTTATCTTGGCAGGATCAATTTCGATTCCTCTTTGGCTGAGCATAAAGCCTAGCATTTTTCCCGTTATTATCCAAAACGCACATTTTTGGTGGTTAAGCCTTAGTTTATATTTCTTCATCCTCTCGAAGAACTTCCTTAGTGCCGAGATGTAACCTTCTCTGGTGAATGATTTTATGATTATATCATCAACATGCACCTCTACTTCTTTATGGATCAGGTCGTGCAAGATTGTAGTTACCATTCTTTGATAAGTTGCCCCAACATTCTTCAACCCAAATGGCATCACAGTGTAACAATAGGTGCCCTGGTCTGTTATGAAGACGGTTTTCTCCTTGTCTTCAGGTGCCATCTTTATCTGGTTATACCCTGAGAATCCATCCATGAAGGACAAAAGAGCATGATTTGCAGTGTTATCCACTAAGATGTCTATCATTGGTAATGGAAAGTCATCTTTGGGACTAGCCTTATTCAGGTTTCTATAATCTATGCACACCCTCAGTTTTCCATCCTTTTTAGGTACGATGATCACATTTGCTAGCCACTCTGGGTACTTTGGACCTCTAGGAATCCTGCGTCAAACTGCTTCATGATATCTTCTTTAACCTTGAGGGTCTATTCAATCCTTAACCGCCTAAGCTTCTGCTTATATGGCCTTGCATTTAAGACCAGTATCATATGCTGTACAACTTTAGGGTCTATGTCGGGCATATCTTCATAGGACCAGGCAAACACTTCTTGGAACTCCATCAGTAATTTTGTCATTTGTTTGGCTTCTTCTTCTGTCAAGGTAGCACTGATCTTTATCTCTCGAGGTTGCTCTGCTGAGCCGAGGTTAATTATTTTGAAGTCTTCACCGACAGGTTGAGCCTTCTTCTCCTCCGAGGCTTGGATGGATTGTAATATTTCAGGAGATGGTTCATCATTTTTGTCTTTTTCAAAGTTAGAGTTAGAAGGAGAAGGAAAGGAAGAAGTAGACGTAGTGTAATTCAAAATATCATCTTTATTCATGTTCAAAGGCAGAGGTACAGAGGAAAATGTTCCTAGTGGAGCAAACTCAAAACTTGAAAAGGACTCAATCTTATCTAAAGACTTAAGGACCCTAGGCTCAGACATAGTCATAATATGTGGATTACATGGCAACCCGTTTGGGTAAAAATTATTATAACAACTCCAATTGGGGATTATTCAGTTGTTGGGAAGGATGAATTGTTGTATATCGGGACTCCTATCTTGATCTTAACCGGTGAGCATCATCACTTGATCGTCCATAAACAGGTTGCTGATGTTGATCACCTCTGTCTCGGATTTCTGCTCCTTGCTCTGCTCTTGGATCTTGGCTTGCTCGAGCTCTTCCCAGTCAAAAGTACAGTCATGGAATATTTCGAACCTGGGTACTTGCTTTTGGAGGTAGGCATTGAACCGAGGTTCTGAAAATCTGCAATAGATGTTATCTTCTCCTTCTTTAACAAAATACCCATTGAGGGTCTTCAAAAACTGGATGTCCTGCACATTGTACAACCCCTCAGATATTGCTTGATAGACTGCTTCATCTGTCCTTTAGGGTCGCCAGTCCCCACTATCTCTGTCTGATGCTCTTATTGTGCTGCTACCATACTGACTACTATGCTTGTATTTAATCCTCTCGACCTTCCAAAATATTTCGTCAGCTCCCCTCTGCTTTTGCTTGATTACTTTCAGATCCCCTTCAGTGGGGGTATACCTCAGTCCAAATCTATACTCATTGACCAATAGAGATAAGAAAGTGAGATTACCATGTTGGTGGGAACCAAGGCCCATACCAAGAAAGTAGAGCATGTTAAGTAATTGACGAAATGAAAAGGGTAGATGCGTACCTGTAGGATCTGGCTCAGTTGTGGCTAGGATGTTGTCAACCTGGAAGCCTCCGAGAGAGAAATCTTGCTTAGTATCCCCTTGTGACTCTTCACTATTCTATCCAATGGCCAATGTGTTCACGGCTACAGAGTCTGCTTGTATTGTCACAGTGGTACCCTTATGAATGAATTTAACCTTCTGATACAAGGTAGATGCCACCGCATTGGCCTGATGGATCCAAGGCCTACCCAGAAGCATGCTGAATGAGGCCGAAATGTCAATGACTTGGAACTCTATTTCAAATTCAGCCGGTCTTACTTGAATTTGCACTGTGAAGACACCCAATATAGCCCGTCTGGTATTGTTATACGCTTTGATGGTCATATCTGAAGGTTTCAATTCTAATTCGCTAAAGCCTAGATGCTTGAAGGTATGAAAAGGGAATACATTCAAAGCTGACCCATTATCAACTAGGACTTGGAAAATGCTCTTGCCCCGACATCCGATGGTAATATGTAAAGCCTGTATATGATCCTTACCTCCTCGAGGGAGATCGGCATCTTCAAAGACAATTGCATTAACAACATATATGCCTCCTACTAGCATGGCTAGTTCTTCTCCGTCCATTAAAACTGGGACTTAAATGCTTGATAGAGATTTCAGTACTGCATCCCTGTGGACCTTGGAAGCCATCAGAAGCTCCCAACTGGACTCGTTGGCTTGGATCTTTTGTAATTATTTCAATACTGGATTTGGAGGTTCTGGTTGTTGGCAGGTCCATTACTTTTCTCTCTCACGGATTGGGCCGGATCATTTACCATCAGGTGAGATGGTTTATAGTTCTTCCCTGTTAAAGTTTCTGCTACTTCTTGCTCATCTTCCGGGAATATGAACTCCATCTCAAGAAAACGGTTGCCAACTTGGTCTATCTCTGTTTCCTCATCTAAGAGGTAGATGATGAATGGTTCTTCTTCTTCTTCCTACTGTGCTTGTGCTATTGGGTGTGATGAATCTTCAGGGAAATAAAAATCATATTCTTCTTCTTCTTCTTGATGGCTACCCAACATGTTTACTTCATCACCAGATGTGATAACCATACTACTTACTCCTTCTATGATGGGCATAAGGTCCAAAGGCTCATCTCCCCATTCTATAAAATTGACACTGTAGTGAGGGAGGGGATTATTTGCCACCGACACTTGCCTAGGCTGGACCTTAAATTTACCAGAATCCAATAGATCATGTATGGCATGCCTTAATGTGTAGCAATTGTCTGTATTGTGCCCATGTTGATTGTGGTACTTATAGAACAGGTCCATACGAAAATATGGTGGAAGAGGACTTGGAGGTGGACGAGGGTCAAGCACTGTCAACTTCTTAGGTTGTATCAATTTGTCTAGAGCCTTGGGTCGGGTCATCCCCAAATCCATGAACTGTCTCCTTGGCCTTGCTTACAGTGGTGGTGTATCACTTAAACTTCCCAAGATCAATGGCTCAGAATTGGTATTAGCTACTTGCTTTGCTGATTGATTCTCTGCATTTCTTGGCGGATATGTCCTTCTATTCGAGGCCCCTTCCAACATTTCTATCTTTCCTGGTAATATATCTCCCCGAGTTATAGCGTCCTCTATTTTTTGTCCTACAACCACGAGCCCTTCGAATGATAAGATGGCCTGGCCGAAAATGTATGTCTTATATGGCCCACTTAAGCCTTTCATCATTATCTGCACCTGATCTCTCTCGGAAGGTTGATCCCAAAGCTTTGCTGCTACACTTCTGAATCGAGTTAAATAGGCTGTGAATGTCTCTCCCTGTGCTTAGACCATGGTTTCCAATTGCCTACGGTGGGTCTCTATCTCTGTGTTGTAGGAATAGAAACTGATAAATGCTTTGGTAATGTCTGACCATGAATGTATCTTTGATGGGTTCAAATTCATTAACCATCGATGAGCCTTGCCAGTGAGTGAGAATTGGAATGCTTGTCCTAAATGCTCATCAGTAAACCATTCGCCTTGCTTCCATAAGCCCGTGAATGATCTTAAGTGGGTCCTGGGGTCTCCTGTCCCATCAAATTTCTCAGTGGTCCATTTAAACTTGGGAGGCAACTTAATTTCTAGAAAGAAGCATAATCCTTCAGAATCAATGATTTGACTTTCTACTACTTTTATGCCCCTCAATATTTTTTCCACTTGACTCAGTCTATCACCGTATAGGCTATCTTCTTCCTTCAATTTCTTGGTCATAGGGGTAGCCTGAATGATTGATTGTTTCTGGGGTATGACACCTTCCATATCTTCGAATGTCGGGTTTATGAAAAATTTTGACGTAGCTGGGTTAGGGGTACCCTATTCTTGTGGCGGTGTCATATTTACCCTTTCAGAGGTTGACCCTTGAGCCTGCAATTGCAATTGTATATCCCTTACTGTGGCAGCTATCATCCCCATGGTATCTTCCATCTTTTCCATCATGGCATCCATAGTGATCCAGACTTAATTTGATCCATCATCCAATGATTTAGTTGATGTGGTTGAGGTGGGAATAATTGGCTCCGGTGTGTACACACTAGACAACCAGTAATGGGATCCCTTATCCAAGAGGTAGAAATGGTTGTGCCTTAGGCTGACTCCTTGGCTTATACCAGAAAAGAACCCAAAAGTGATAAATATTAGGACTCTAAGATGACGGGAGTGGAAAGAAGTCACATGCACAATTAAGGATGACTCAACCAAACAAGAATTAGCTCCTTCATAAGGGTAATTGGGTAAACATTATCCAAGTCAATTTAATTGAATTTGATTAAGCCATGTGTTCAGTCTTGGGACCTCGTGATTCCAAAAATGGATAATCAGTGGTACCAAGGTCTGGCCACTTGGGTTACCAAATTTCAATGAAATTCAAATGGATATATTAATCCATTGTCCTTATTAGGGATGGTCAGCAAAAGTGCTTCATGGAGGAACAAACTAGTAAATTTCTTCTTGACCATGGTATCTATGTCTTGACAGGGATTTTTTGCTGGTTTTTTTGAAATCGACGTGTTAACAATGAGATATTCGACACATCGAGCTTACTTAATAGAGGGTGTATAGTAACCATCTACTATGATGTAGAACAGGTGTATACATACCTCATACTCCCAATGGGTGAGAGTTCAAGATGCTCATCGTGTAGATTCTATCATGTTGACCAATCGAGGATAAATCGGCTAGAAATTCAACATCTCAAACATGGATGTCATGGTTAAGCAGATTTTACTGGGTCGGTTCAGGGATGAATCAAAAATAACATTCATTGGGCTACAATTTGGGTTAGGACAAAAAATGCCACCTTTACAAGGATGGGGTAATCTATCACCAAATGCACGATGAATAATGGGCCTCGAATCCCTTTATATACTATGTTGCAAGAACCAAATGACGTGGAGTAGCATAACGCATTCCCAGGCGGACTCAAGAAATGGTCGTTAGAGGCTGCTTGTCGGTCGTGATCTCACAAAGTACAGGCCAAGGTTGTGTGTTTCGCCTAGCAGGCTGCCCCATATGCATGGGACCCGGTTTGGTTACTCGCACGAATGTGTAACTGAACCCATTCCCCCCAAAACAATAACATACAAGCATAAATATAGTATTCTAAGAGCTAGCATCCAATTCACACAAGGAAAGTTTTCATTCAGGAGTCTGACATTTATATCCCCAGTAGAGTCGCCACTGTGAGGACAAAGATTGTTTGTTTTTGGAAGTCACCACCTAGATTAAGGTCTAGGACCTTAGAAATGTGAAATCTCACCCTAAGGTAAGGCTTCGATTGACTCATGACCCTTAGATTGGATTTCTAGTCCATTAGAGATTGGATAAGGGTCAGG
The DNA here is from genome assembly GCA_028583415.1 of Protea cynaroides. Taxonomy (NCBI): domain Eukaryota; kingdom Viridiplantae; phylum Streptophyta; class Magnoliopsida; order Proteales; family Proteaceae; genus Protea; species Protea cynaroides. Next base: position 49,411,071 of record CM053276.1, read on the forward strand.
TTACGGTTATTGGAAGGGGTTAGGCACCCAAACCACCTGATCGAAATTGGTCTCCTATACCTTTCCTATGCTAGACTCTATCTATTAAATCGAACCAAACCAAGTGGTTTGATATCATTGACCAAATCTGTATCTATTAGATTGCCTACGTATCACGAAATTATTTTGAAAATCAGGTTCACCATTGTAGTTCAGGTGTGATTAAAGTTTATGGCTGTGATTTATGCTTGTGCATGATTAAGTTCATTGTTCAAGTTGAAGTTTATGCTTTGAAGGACAAAAAACCCTATGGGTTAGTATCTGGATAGTTCATACGAACTGATAGATAGTCCTACTGGATCTAAGAATGGATAACCCATTCTGGATTAGAATGTGGATAACACTATTTGGGTCAAAATGTGAACAACCCTTTCTAGATTGGAATGTGGATAACCCTATTTGGGTCAAAATATGGATGGATATCCTAATGGATCTATGGATAATTCGAGTGGACTAAGGTATGGATCCGAATTTGAGATTCTCTCAGATGACCTACGTATCCGAGGGTTTAACCTAGGAATCAGAATCCGCATAGTTCGGAAAAAATGACTGAAATAACCTGTTCTAGGTTTAGGATTGAGAACCTATTCTAGGTTTAGGATTTAGATCCTATTCTAGGTTTAGAGTTGAGAACCTATTCTAGGTTTAGGATATAGAACCTATTCTATGTTTAGGATTTACTATGGGGCAGAAATCATTCTGAGCTACCCTTTTCATCTTAAGCTCTAATTTTGGAAGGCTTGGGAAAGCATTCTCTTTCTTTATTAAGATTTTAGTAATTTTCCATTATACCCTTCTCAAGAATGTGGGTGCCTAAATGCAAGTCTCCATGCCTAGATTGTCTTCTAGAAGTGTGCATACATGGCAGTTCAACTATGGTGTTGCAAAAATGAAGTTATCGCCACAAATGGAATATTCTATCTAAACATGGCATGTATTATGTTTATGGAAACTAACAATATATAGCAAGATTATGAAAATTTCCCTAACATAGCATATGATACCATAAAAATCTATTTAAACATGGAAAAACTTACAATGCTATATTCTAAGCATGGCAAGTCTAAACATGGCATGTCTAAAATGGTAATTTTCAAGATATTGCTAAATATGGTAAAAAAATCTATTTATTCTACCAAATATAGCAACACATGGATATGACAAATATGGTATGTGAGCAATTCAATCAAAGCATGTGAGTACTCTAAATGTGGCCATTTATCCAAATATGGCATGTGGATACTATAAATGTAGCATGAATGCAATCAAACATGGTAGAATTCAAATCACTCAAGAAATCAATTGCATATTACAGTGAATGAGACATCGATGAAACCTTTCTGAAAACCCAAAATTATCAAAAACATATGTTCAAGAAGTTCTTTGAAAATATTGTAACTTTTATGAAGACATTTGAAATGAATAATGACTCAAAAATGTCAAAATTGTACCACAAACTTTCAAATATTGCACAAACTAGGAACTGATTTCAAATTCTGTCATATTACACCAAAATGACCATATGTAGGTCTTCTGTAATTTAAATTAAACCCTATTTTTTTGACAGAAAGAGGACTTGACATGCTACATTTCATCTGAATGGTACAAATCCCAATAGAGAGCACATATGGGTCAAAAATATTTTACAATTGAGTGCACATGCATGGTGACAGATTTTGTCACCCTGTACCATAATGGGTATATGGAGACCTAAATATATCAGAATTAACTCAAAACATACCCTTAGAAAGAAGATTTATTAAGCTAACTTTTTTCTCAAAGTATCTAATCCCAACAGGGGATGAAATCAGGTCAAATGAATATCACAAGACCAGATATGTGCACTAGTCAAGTCTGTTCCAGATTTTTGACCAGTTGCACCTTAAATTCTGTATAAAATCACATACTTAATGAAAATTAAATCAAAACATATGTCCATGTAGATAATTGATAGATATAAAATTTCATCAAGAAAAACAAGTGTAAACAGAACATTCTCATTGTGAAAATGATACTTTTCAATCATGCCAATCAGTATATCCTAACAGATTCAAAACAGAGCACTATGCACTTCAAAATCAATATCAGTTCAATGAGAAATTGAAAAAAATCCAAAACTAATGCCATTTTTTAGAAGACTTCTTTAACTAAAAAATTTGTTTGAAGTTTTTTTTTCTGATTATGGCCATAAGATCCTTTTCTAAAGACTTTCTGATAGAGGATTGCATTATACCCGAGTAGGACAGCAATGCCAATGGAGAATTTTTTTGAAGGACTTTCCCAATTCCAAATGAAACGAAATTTCTAGAGGAGTCTTCTAACATATCAAAAAAAAAATTGCATAAAAATTTGGGCTTCAAAATCTAAACAAAACCATTTGAGATGCATGTGCCAAATTTGGATCCTAAATCTGAAAATTTCAGATCAGAAATCCACTTTGTAGAATTTATCAAAAACATCAAACATCATCATATAGCATTCAAATCTTCATCATCGAACAGTTTAAACAAATTATCATACATAAAAAATATTAAACATGAGCATCCTAACATCAACATGCATGCAATAGGGCATTCCTAATCGAGATTTAATGAAAATAAGTCTCTTTAAGCAAAATCAATATTCAAACATTCTAAAAGACCACTAAATTCGTTTTAGGGTACCAACCTGCTCAAATGGGGCAAAACCTTTGATGTAGGATTTTTTTTTTGGAGATCGTATCAAGATTTCTGAACGTGAATCCTCATCCTCCTCTTCTCTGCTCCTTTTCTTCTCTAACTCTCTTCCTTCTTCTTCTTCCTCTTCTTCTTCTTCTTTTCCTTTTCTTTCTTCTTCTCAAGGCTCTCTCTTTTTTTCTTCTTCTTCTCTCCCACGGTTTCTCCCTCTCTTCTCTTCTCTCTCTCCTCTTCTTACGGCCTCTTTTCTAGAAAACCCTCTCCTCTTCACACGGCCTCTTTTTTAGAAAACCCTCTCCCTCTCTCACGTCTTCCTTTTCTCCCTTTTCTCTCTTTCCTTCTTCTCTCTTCCTTCCATTTCTTCTTCTTTCCTTCTTCTCTTCTTTCCTTTTTTCCTTCCTCCTTCTAAAAAATCTCCTCTCCTCCACGTTTTTTTTTTCTTTTCTCTCTTTCCTTTTTTCTTTTCTTTCCTTTTCTTCTTTTCTTTCCTTCTCTTTTTCTTCTTCTTCTTCTTCTTCTCGACTTCTCTTTCATTCTTTCCTTTTTTTCTTTTCTTTCCTTCTCTTCTTCCTTCCTCTTCTTCTTCTCGGCTTTTTCCTTCTCTCTTTACTTTTTTCGGCTTCTTCTCTTCTCTCTCTCTCTCTCTCGGCTTTCTTTCTTTCTTTCCTATAATATATATATATATATAAGAAATGCATGCATAGGGCTGACATGAGTTGGTTTGGATGGGTCTGAGTTGGGCCGGGCTGAGTTGGACTAAGTTGGATTGAGCTGGTTGGACTAAGTTGACTTATTCTATCGTTTCATAGTCCATTTCCGCCGCCATTCCACATGGAATTTTTCGATAGCCTCTATTCTAAATTTTCTACATTCACTTTGTATAACACTAAAAATGAGGAATATTGGAACTTAAATCACCTCATTTGGAAATAAAATGGCCAACTTATGAATTTCTGAAGTTTAAGGAGGCCAATTATCGATAATTTGGCTAACATTTTACATGGGATCCTTCGGAGACTTCTGTCTGAACTCCTTTATGTCCACTTTGTAGAGTACTAAAAATGGAACATATTGAAATGAAATCACCTGATTTGGATGTGGGGTGACCAAAATATGAATTTTCAAAGATTAAACAATCATTTCAACATGTAATTTTACAAGGGACCCTTCAGAGATTTCTATATTGAATTTTCACGTCCACTTTGTAAAACACCACAAATGAAGAATAATGGCCTTTGAATCATCTGAATCAAACGTAGAACGCCAATGTTATGAAGCATTGAAGTTCTATCGATAATTCTGCATGGGACTCACCGGTGACATCTACCTGGGATTTTTTCATGTCCACTTTGAAGAGGACTCAAAATAAAGAATATTGGCCTTCAAATCATCTGATTCTGATATTAGATGACCAAGATATGATAATTTGAAGTTTAAATGATAATGCATGCATCATACGATAATTACGTAAATGCCCTACACTTTCAAACTGTGATACCTTCCTTGTTTGATGTCAGAATTTGATGATTTTAGTTTAATTTTGGAGACAATTTCACGACCTGTACATCCAAGTAGGTAATATCCTATGACCTTGCTATGGGGTTCATTAAAGAATCACAAATCTTTGGTTTAAAAGCTAGAAACCTACCATGTGGATCCACTTATGTTGGGGATGGAAAAAATGGGGTGCTTACAGTATGGTTTAGGGTAAATCCCATTGAAAAGCTGAAGAAATGACTCTAAGAGCAGACAGGCTGAAAGACAACTTGGAGTACAACCCATGGGTTGTCCGGTGCAGTGATCGATCAGCTAGATGCTAGACCGATTAGGTGACCATTCACTCTCGGAAACTCTTATAGGGTTTATCAAGATGGATAATCAGTCAGTCAATGCAAGACCGGTCACGTGACTAGACAATGTCCGGAAGGCATAAATACAAGACCAAATAGTAAGTTTAAGTACTATAACTTGATGGAACTCTAATTAAATCCTTTTGTTTAGGTTTTTCAACTAATCCAAGATGGTCTCTAAGGCTTGGAAAGCAATGAACATCATTCACAGGTGAGGGAACAAGACCTAAACTAATTGGATAATAATAAACTACCATGATATGTTTTTAATTTACTGCCTACTGATTATGTTCTGTTAATTGTGCATATAATATGCCATCCTATAAGTTGCTATTATTGTTCATGCATACTTTTTTCTTATTTTGTTATGATGATGATGATAAGAATAGGCATGTGTATGTGTGTGGTTGGTGTGTTGATTGGGGAAAGATTACAGCATCAAACTATTCACCATACTAATATCATTGTATCGCCTTTACCTTAGTGGAATTAATACGTCATAGGGTATCTGGGGAGTGCTCGCGGTTTGTGGTTGTAGCTCTACCGGCAGACTTTAGCTCTATCTCTATGTTATATTGAAGAATATTGGGGTAAGGCCTTGGATACATCTTAATGAAATATAGGATTGGTTAGCCACGAACCCAATTTGCAAGCCCTTACCAGTAGGAGCATAAGTACTGGTATGAAGTAGAGTATCAGGGGGAGTGCTGGTGGTGTGTGATCTGTCAGGCTCTAGCTCTACCTCTATCTTGTAGTGAGTGATGTAGGGTGACAATGGTGTATGATCCATTAAGCTTGCTCACACTCTCATGTATGGTGGTGTGGTAGCCACATATTCTTGCCATAACACATTGAAAACTTAAACCAGACCAAAGATATGAATATGATATTATGCATATGTTTGTCGTATTGTTTTGTTTTCTTACTGAGCTAAGTTGTGAGCTCACCCCACAATATCGTATTCCTTTAATTGATGATATAGGTACCACTGTTGAAGACTATGTTAATGCACCATCATATGGACACGTGGCTGATATGGACGTGGTGGAGGATGAGCATGACTCATCGTGCAATGAGTGTTTTTACTGTGTTTATGCTTAGTGGTTTGTTTTTATATTTAGATTTATAGAATTTGTAAGTGTGTTTTGGTTTACATTGGAGAAATGGTTTACTTATTTATTTATCATTAGATACTCATTTCATATTAATAAAGACTTCAACAATTATTTGTTATCTCTGATTGTGATGTAGACATGTATGGTTTGATAGTTGACACGGTCCTATGTGATTCTGGCTTGAGCTATTGGTTTCTATAATGCTTTATTTACACATCTGGTTGGACTAGAATTGGGGTGTGATAACTTGGTATCAAAGCACTTGAGATCTGCCAAACAAATCTGAATGCATTCATATGTGTCTATGAACTCAGATAGGTTAAATCTAAAAGCTGTAATACAAACACATTAAGCACATTGTTGGTTGAGACAGAATTTTTAGCAAGATCATAATGCACATAATAAAGGATGGAACTATATATAAAGAAAAAAAATGTGTGTCCAAACTTAAAACAGGGTACGATCCATAATTTGGACAGTTACCCTGAGAATATAACCAAGAAAAATAAACTTTTAGAAATAACAAAAAACAATTTATCCCTGGGTTGGTAGGGGAGTTGGTGACTCTCGATCTCTCTCATAGTCCTCTACATAAGTAGTCCGGAGCTAGTGTACGTCCTCCTGTATGACCTAAAGGCTTTGAGTAAGCACTGTTAGACATCGATCTATCGCACGCTGAGCTTTTCAAATCTCCAAGGGGACTGACATCATCGAATCTGGAGTGGGGGATGAGAATGAAAACCCAATAGACCAAAAAGGGAATAATGTGGATCAAAATGGCACACCTCAATTTTAAGACCCGTATTGTACTAACTCGATCTTACCACCTTGTATCAGGTCTTCCTATCATGGTCGGACCAAGCGGACCAAGTGCGTGAAGAAACCACAAGCCTAGGTATGTAATTCAAACCATAAATCATCTAATTGAGACGTGTGGTCACATAACAAAACAAGTATGGTCGACCACACCTCAAAATAATGAAACGAGAGGAGTCTAGTATGTATGGTCGCAGATTTGGGACGTGTGGCCGACGGATCTTGCGATCCCACTTGGCACCACACGATGTTAAACTGACTCCGTGATTAGGAACCTTCCTAATCTGAAGGGGATTCTTTCCTAATCTAAGTAGGATTCTATATGAAGCATTTTTCTCTATATATAGGACATCCCTTAGCCTCTTCCATTCTTTTAGAATTTAGACTGAAAGAGAGAGAAAGAAAGGAGGAGGAAGAGAAGGAGAATTGAAGAGGAAGACTAAGAGGAGGAATTTCAGAGAGAGCTCTGATTCTTCAGCAAGTTTAAGGTATGAAAACATCTCCTACATTAGTTGAATGCCTAGAATTGATCATGGAGGAAGTATTGATTCAAAGTAGGATCTCAACCATGAAACCCATAGACGAAAACTCAAAGGAAATCCATGAAGAGTAGATTGGAGTAGATAATTGTGGAAAATAAAAAATTAAGGCAATAGATCAATTATAGGAAGGACTCTAATGATAGTTTAAGGAATCAAATCATAAAGGGAATAAATTAAGAATGAAAGTCGACCAAATACTTGTGTGATCGCAGCTATGGTCGACCACACGAGGCACATGTGTAGACCACACGCCCTCGGGATGTTTCCAAGAAGGGTGTGGTCGCAAGTGTGTGGTCGCATGATATGCGACTACACCTATCGACCACACACCCTGTGGTCGTAGAAACTGAGACCATAGGTGCAACCACACCTGCGACCACTCAGTTTCTAACGGTCTAATTGATTCTAGATGGGACATTTGAACATTGTAATTAATGAATATGAACTCTAACTTAATATCAATAAATTTATTAGGTTTTCAAGTAGTCCAAAAGTGATTTACAAAGCATGGAAGAGGAATAACCAACAATCAAAGGTGAGGGAACAAGACCTAAACTAATTGGATAATAACAAACTATTTTATTTTTATTGAGTCCAATGCTATGATTGATTCTATGCTTATATGCTTGTAATGTGCATCTCACATGTCATCCAATATTCCTGCTATTACTGTTCTTACATATTCAATTCCGTTTAACATGATGATGATGATGATGATGCTAGGAATAGATATGTGAATATATGTGTGTGGTTGATGTGTTGGATGCGAGTAGAGCATCAAGGGGAGGATGTGGCATGGTGGTCTTCGACCTCATCACCAGACTCTAGCCCTATCTCTACTCAAGTCTTGTCCACTAACATCGTCGTATCGCCATTACCTTAGCAGAACTATTATGTCGTAGGGCATCAGGGGAGGTGGTCTTGGACCATGTGATCTCTAACTCTGTCGGGGGCCTTAGCTCTATCTCTATGGATTTATTGAGGGATGCTAGGGTGAGGCCTTGGATACACTGTATGGCATTAGGATTGGTTAATTACAACCCCTCACCAATAGGGGCTTACATGTTGGTATGGGTAGGGCATCAGGAGAAGTGTTGGCAGTGTTTGATCCAGACACTTTAGCTCTATCTCTATTCCATTGTGGGTGCATGTGGGATGGAAATGGTGTTTGATCCATTGGGCAGATTCACACACTCATGTATAGAGGTGCGGCGGCTACCAAATCTTTCTATAGCATATTGCAAACTTACAAACCAGACCAAAGATATGAATTGAATGTATGCATATGTTTGTTGCATTGCTTTGTTTGTTACTGAACCATGATGTATGCTCACCCTTTCGACGTCGAATACTTTTAGTTCTTGATGCAGGTCCTACTGTTGAAAAATATATGAATGCACCGAAGTATTGACACATGGCTGCGATGAACGTAGAAGCTAAAGAAGATGCGCATGATTCGTTGTGCGAGTGCAACTCATGTGTTTTTTATTAGCTTAGTTATAACTATTGGAACATGTAATTGATTATTTTACTTTACTTTATGTCTTGAGGTACATTGGAGATAATTGGATACTTAATTATTATATCACTGTCAAATTCTCGGTTCATTAATATTAAAGACTTCTGCTATCGTTTATTTACTCTGATTTTTCTTGTGGGATGTATCTGATTTAATCGAATGGGCACGGTCTATACGAGATCCTGATTGAAATTGATTTATTGGTGGTCCATCACACCATTCTAGCTAGACAAGAATTAGGGTGTAACAACTTGGTATCAAAGCTCTCAAGCTCTACTCTATTAAACCAAAATACTACCACAAGGATCATCAACTGAGTTAGAATAAATTAAAAACTGTAATAAAAATACCCCATAAGCACCTGTGTTGTATGACACATAAACTAAGAAAGAGAATAATGTACATATGTAAATGGGAAACCAAAGTTATATATAGAAAAGATACATCCGAATTAGAGTACGGTCCACAACCCAGACAGTTACTCTGTAATATAAAAAGGAAAAAGAAATAAACGGGATCATGAAGCTGGGGGTACTGGAGGAGGAGGTGCCTCACGATCTCGGTCATAGTCCTCAGCATATACTCTCGCAAGCCAAGCTACCTGAGTCTGGGTTACCTGGAGACTAGCCGCCAGATCTGCTACCCTTTGATCTGTGGTACGCTGAGCTCCCAGAATCTTACATAGCAGCCCCATCATGTCATCTGGTGGTGGGCGCAAAGGACCAACTGAGTGAGAAGGAGCCGAGAAGGACCAGCTCCAATGGAATGCTGTGGTGATCGAGGAGGTATGGCATCCACATCCATGTACATTCTATCATCATCCTCCTCATCATCAATCTCGTGTGCCTCTGCTCCTACCTCTGCTGCTGCTGCTATTGCCTCTGCATCTGCTGCAGCTACCCGAGTGAGAGGACGTCTCATAGCATTTCTTTCCTCGTTACTGACCTGCACATCTCGCATCCCCATCCTACAGATGGCCTCCCAATCAAGATCAGTCGAAAAAGTGTCATCATGAATCCTCTCATCGACCAAGTCTACATGTAGGCGAGTGAGTAAAGTGGTGATCAAGCGCCCATAGGATAGGTTACCCACCATACCAAGCGTCGTGGCACGGTGCATGGTGCTGATAATAATATAAAGAAGGCAGATAGGCTGCCTAGTGCAGATGTAGTACAAAAGGTACTTGGTCAACTGTGAAACCTTCTCATTGTGTCCACACTGGGGAATCAGATTGTGCTAAATCATCTTGCAATACACTTGGGGCTCTAGACATAGGTTAATTGCTTTTATCTGCCAGCGGTCATCCCGAAGAATCTGGTTATCTATTTCTACGTGCATTCGCACTGATAGGAATTAGGGTTCCTTGGATGCACAGTATACTAAGGGACCGTCATTGGAGATACCCAGGACATCAGCCAACTCCTGGAAGTTAATTGAGACCTCTACACCTTTAACTAAATTGGTGATCCTGAGCTATCTCCCCCTATTTATATCCTCTGGGTCACCCTCTACCTGTAAGTTACAATAAAACTATTTCACCAACTCAGGGGAGGTGCAACCCTCAAACAACAGGGAGCCAGCCAATACCACTAAAAGCTCCCTCTACATCATATAGGGCTAGGCTGGCCAAGTTGACACAAAGACCCCTTTCTACCTTCTTACGCTCGTACCAGGGATATTGTGCCTCTGTTTCAATGGACCTAAAGCGACGGGGATCATGAACTCTAGGGACTTTAGTGTGAACCATATTATCTATAAAGGCATAGACCAAAAAGCAACATATCAAATATAGTGAAAAGTCAAAATTTAGGCATTATGACAGTGTGATTGGCCAAAAGCCTCACTTTTTATCCAAACATTTGGGCAGGAGGACTTACATAGGTCCCACCCCATCCTGCAAAGTTCATACAATCGGAAATTTAAACTAGCTTGGTCAAATTTGAAGAAACTTTGACAATTGGGAAAAGCCCCAAAATTGAGGTCAAAAATGAGAATTTTCAAGTTTCTATTCAACTAACTGATGAAACTCGAATTTTCATAAGGGCTTTCATTCATTGGATTGCCAATAGTAATAACCCCTAATAAAAATCAAATTTTTACGGTCAAAAAAATATTAATTTAAAGAAAACCCTATAAATGGAGCAAAACCTAGGTATGAAAGCATAAAAAGTAGAAATAGTAGGGAACATACCTAGAGGAACGGAATGTAGGTCGTAGACCGATTCGTAAGGTTGACACTGTAGCAACTCAGTGGTGGCGAGTTGAGTTGTGAATAGTAGAAGACAAAAGTTAAAATAAGAAAATGGCTCGAAATCAGAATTTAAAAACCTGATTTGGTGTCGTGTGGTCACAGAATTAGACCAAAAATGTGACCCCACGATAGAACCCACAATCGACCACAGGCTCTCGGTAAGCTGACAGGGTTTGTGTGGTCGCAACCCTGTGGTCGCATATAGTGCGACCCCACAATCGACCCCACGATGAAAATGCCCTGTTTTGACTGAATGACTTTTAAAATTGAAACTTTGCCTTGTTTATTTGGAAATTAACATGAGATCATTGTATATTATGCTTGCCTCATATGTTTCTTTGATTTTCAGACACTACCACTGCCGAAAACAGGAAATGGCTGGCTGTAGAGTAAGTAGAAGGAGACAGAATGTCAACCCATCTCCACCACCTATGGGGACCAATGACAATGAACGTCAGCAAGGACAGGAAGGAAATATTGGAACTCAACATGTTGCGCCTCAGAATGTGCACACCTAAGCCAACCCAACCAACTTACCTGCACCACCTACGGATTTGGCTACTGTGGTAATGAATTTGGCACAGCAAATGCAGCATATAAGGCAAATGCAAGCCAACATGCACACTACTATGGGAATTGCTTTTCCAGTTGCGAACACAACATCTCTACCTGCAGGACTAGCTAGTATTGCACCTGGTGGTAGCAACACTGTATCCCAAGCACCGCATACACCAGCAGTACAAGGCCAAGTACTAAATCCTGAAGCACCGCAAGGCGGGTACAACCAAGTAACTATCAGTATCAGCCCGGTTTGGCATGGTCATATAGAACACCAACACATAGAAAAAGGGCTGAAGGAACCGTTTATGAAAACTGGATTGATTTAGGCTTTCTATCCGCTAGTTGAACGCCTGCTCGTTGGTGGAGTTCTCCCTGTTCATTCATTAGTTGGATTGAAAACATTAGTTCTTCCACATTCTCAAACTCTTTCAGACCCTTGAATTCAAATGTATGGGGCATATGCTCAGTATCAACTTGATCGCTCTAGACTGATTGAGCATTTCCTAAAATTGAAGCCAAATGAATTCACAGGCAAACCATCAGATCCGTTATGGCCAGCTCACTGGATGGATGAGATGGAAAGAAACTTTATGATGATGACTATAAATGAAGAATAGAAGGTATTATGTGCCACATTTTTGTTGAAAGGTGACGCACACCACTGGTGGAAATCAACTAGAAGTTATCTGTTAACAAAACACGCCCAACTGACATTGGTTATTTAAAAAGAAGCTTTCTTCGAGAAGTATTTTCCAAGGAGTTTCAAAGATCAAATGGAAAAGGAGTTTCTCGGTCTGTATCAGGGACAGATGACTGTATACGCATATCAACAGCGTTATGAAGAACTATTTTTCTTTGCTCCCTCTAGTATGCAGGAGGAAAATACCAAAACCCGAAGGTTCGTAATGGGACTTAGGTGAAGCATCCGTGAGCATGTATTGGGATTAGAAAAGAAAATTTATAATCAAGTTGTACAGATTGCTCGAGTACTAGAATCAAGCCAGAGGGAAAGTTATTTTGCTCATAACAGAGGTATAAAGAGGCCCAATGGAAATACATACAACAGAGGGAACTCAAAGACATTTAAACCCTTCCATACTCAAGGCTTCAATGCTGTAGCAAAGACTACCCCAACAGCCCCACCTCTACAAAAGCAAAGTAGTACTGGAGTTAAATGCTTCAACTGTGATCATGTAGGACATTATTCAAGAGAGTGTCCTAAGCCAAGGAAGCAGTTATATCAAGGAAAATTTTATGCAATTACTTCTGAGGATGTTACCGCATCGCCTGATGTGGTCACAAGTATGACCTGAACTATTCATTTTGTACTACCTTGTGTAAGCATGTAGACTAAATTAAATCAAATCACAGGTATCGTACCTATTAATGGTTTACCCGCCAGAGTACTCTTTGACTCTAGAGCTACTCATTCTTTTATATCTGTCTTTTGGAAAGAAGTTAAATCTACCTCTCAGACCTTTAGACTACAAACTGCCTGTACGATCACCTATGGGATTAGAAGTCAAACTAGATAAAGGTTATGGACCATGTCCAATTCTTATCAGCGAGAAGATTTTGAAGGCAACCTTAATCCAACTCGAGATGACAGACTTTCACGTTATCTTGGGAATGGATTGGTTAGCTCGGCACTCCACAAACTTATTATGTGCGATAAAGAAACTGACATTTAAAGACAAGGAAGGAGTAGAGTTTAGTTTTGCGGGAACCAAACTTTCCCGTAAACGAAAACTCATTCTCTCTGCATTAAAGGCTAGAAAATGCCTCGAGAAAGGAGGAATTGGGTATCTAGTATCCATGGTCGACCTCACCAAGGAAGCACTACGAATGGAGGATATTAAAGTTATGCGTGAATTTTCAGATCTATTTCCTGAGGAACTACCAGGACTACCACCAGACCGAGCGATAGAGTTCGTTATAGATCTTATACCCAGAGCCTCATCAGTATCAAAAGCACCCTATCGAATGGCTTCTACTGAACTGAAGGTACAGTTACAGGAATTACTGGACAAGGGTTATGTCAGACCCAGCATATCACCATGGGGAGCACCAGTATTATTCCTGAAAAAGAAGGACGATAGCGTTCAACTGTGTATAGACTACCAGGAATTGAATAAGCTTATAATCAAGAATGGATACTCGTTGACTCGGATCAATGACATGTTCAATCAGTTGCAAGGTGCCAAAGTGTTCTCCAAAATTATTCTTCGGTCAGGATACCATCAGTTGAAGATTAAGGAAAGTGATATTCCGAAGACAGCATTCAGAACTAGATATGGACATTAAGAATTTTTTGTCATGTCTTTTGGATAGACTAATTCACCCACAACTTTTATGGAACTCATGAATCGGGTATTCCATGATATGTTGGATACGTCAGTTATTGTATTTATTGATGACATACTAGTCTACTCCAAGGACAAAGAAACTCATATCACAAATCTAAGAGCCGCTTTGCAGCAACTAAGAAAAGAGAAGTTTTACGCATAATTTATTAAGTGCGAATTCTGGCTGAATGAAGTCACTTTCTTAGGCCCTGTTGTATCCACTAAAGGAATTAAAGTGGATCCTAGTAAGATTAAAGCCATCGTAAAATGGAAAGCACCTAAGAATGTTTCCAAAATGAGAAGTTTCTTAGGTTTAGCTGGGTATTATCAATGATTCATGGAAGATTACTCTAGAATCGTCGTACCTCTCACCAGTTTGACAAAGAAAAGAGAAAATTTTGTTTGGACCGACAATTGTGAAGAGTGTTTCCAAACATTGAAGGTTAGATTGATATCAGCTCCCATCTTGACTATTCTAATCCCAAGACTACCATTTACCTTGTACACGGATGCGTCTGGATTAGGTTTGGGATGTGTGCTTATGCAAGGTGAACAAGTAATTGCGTATGCCTCAAGACAACTGAAGACACATGAGAAGAACTATCCCACTCATGACTTGGTATTAGCAGCGTGGTACATGCTGTTAAGATATGGAGACATTATTTGTATGAAAAAAAATTTCAGATTAAATCAGATCATAAGAGTCTCACTCATCTTTTTAATCAGAAAGAGTTGAACATGAGGCAGATAAGATGGCTAGAATTACTAAAGGATTATGATTGTGATATCTAATATCATTCATGAAAAGCTAATGTAGCTACTGACATACTAAGCAAGAAAGCTATGACAGAATCCCAAGAAGAAGTTAATGCAAATGTTGTAGTGTGTGTCACAGGAAGAGTATTTAATTACGTTAATGAACAATTCATGATTGATATTCCAAATGAATCAACTGACCAAGGGGTTTATTCTTCTATTCTCATACATGTTTGCTACATTGAAGATTATACCTGATCTATTAAACGAAGTAAAAGCAGCTATTAAATCAGACCCTTATTTGAGAACGGTGCAAGAAGACCTTGAAAAAAGGTAGGACTACTCTTGAGTTCACCTTGGACATTGAAGAGGTACTAAGATATAGAGGAAGGGTATGTGTTCCTAAAAATGAAGACTTGGATATTAGACACAGATTAATGAAGGAAGCCCACACCACCGCTTATTCGGTACATCCTAGAAGCACGAAGAGGTATCATGATCTGAAGAAACTATATTGGCAGAGAAGAATGAAAGCAGATGTAGATAAATTTATGTCTCAATGCCTGAATTGTCAACGGGTAAAGGCTTAAAGGCAAAGACCTATAGGATTGTTGCAGCTACTACCAGAATCGGTATGGAAATGGGATTGCATCACTATGGACTTCGTCATCGGGTTACCATTGACTCCTAGAGTAGTTGACATGGTCTAGGTAATTATAGATCATTTAATTAAGAAGCTCATTTCATAGCTATACAACCTCAGTATATCCTAGAGAGGTAAGCTGTATGTTGATAATATTGTTAGATTGCATGGTGTACCTGAAAGCATCGTGTCAGACAGAGACCCATGCTTTACCTCAAGGTTTTGGAAAGAATTACAGAAGGCGATGGGTACAACGTTGAAGTTTAGTACTTCATTCCATCCTCAGACCGATGGACAATCAGAACGTACCATTCAGATTTAAAAAGATATGCTCTGAGCTTGCGTAATTGATTTCAAAGGATCATGGGATGAAAAATTACCATTGAGTTCACTTATAACAACAGCTATCAAGCGATTATATAGATGTCACCCTATGAAGCACTGTATGGTAGGAAATGTCAAACTCCTTTATTTTGCAATGAAGTTGGAGAACGGAGTATTGTTGGACCAGACTTTGTTGAAGAGACTTGTCGAGTGGTCGACATTGTCAAGGAAAAAGTCCAAACAGCTGAGAATCATCAGAAGCAATATGCAAATAATTGACGCAGAGTTCTCGAATTCACCATAGGTGATAAGGTATTTCTGAAAATATCACCTATGCGTGGATTGAAAAGGTTCGGACAGAAGGGAGAGCTGTGTCCCAGATATATTGGACTTTATGAAGTTCTAGCTAGACGTGAGAAGGTAGCATATCAGTTAGCACTACCCCCATCCATGTCAATTGTGCATGATGTATATCATATCTCATTACTGAAGAAGTACATCTGAGATCCAACACACATCCTAACAACGGATCCACTGGGTCTAACTGATGATATGACATTTGAAGTAGCACCAATCAAAATTACCAATCGGAAGGTTCAACGTCTATGCAACTGTGACATTTACTATGTTAAAGTTACTTGGAGGAGCCAGAACGTGAAAGAGATAACATGGGAAGAATATATGTTATGTGAAAGCAATATCCTCACCTTTTCAACTTGGAAGGTATGTATAAATTTTGAGGATGAAATTTATATAAGAGGGGGGAGTTATAAAACCCGTATCTTACTAACTCAGTCTTACCACCTTGTATCAGGTTTTCCTATCATGGTCAGACGAAGTGGACCAAGTGCATGAAGAAACCACAGGGCTAGGTATGTAATTTGAACCATAAATCATCTAATTGAGAAGTGTGGTTGCATACCTAAACAGGTGTGGTTGACCACACCTCAAAATAATGAGACCAAAAGAGCCTGGGACATGTGGTCGATGGATCCTGCGACCCCACGTGCGACCATACGATGTCAAACTGACTCCGTGATTAGGAAACCTTCCTAATCTGAAGGGGGTTCTTTCCTAATCTAAGTAGGACTCTATATGGAGGGTTTTCGTCCATATATAGGACGTCCTTTAGCCTCTTTCATTCTTTTAGAACTCAAACTGAAAAAGAGAGAAAGAGAGGAGGAGGAAGAGAAGGAGAATTGAAGAGGAAGACTAAGAGGAGGAATTTCAGAGAGAGCTCTGATTCTTCAGCAAGTTTAAGGTATGAAAACATCTCCAACATTAGTTGAATGCCTAGAATAGATCATGGAGGAAGTATTGATTCAAAGTAGGATCTCAACCATGAAACCCATAGACGAAAACTCAAAAGAAATCCATGAAGAGTAGATTGGAGTAGATAATTATGAAAAATACGAAATTATGGCCATAGATCAATTATAGGAAGGACCCTAATGATAGTTTAAGGAATCAAATCATAAAGGGAATAAACTGAGAATGAAAGTCGACCAAACACTCGTGTGGTCGTAGCTATGGCCGACCGCACGAGGCTCATGTGTCATCCACACTCCCTCGAGAAGTTTCCAGGGAGGGTGTGGTCGCACGTGCGTGGTCGCATGATATGCGACCACACGTATCAACCACACACTCTGTGGTCATAGAAACTAAGACAACAGATGTGACCACACCTGTGACCACTCAGTTTCTGGACGTCTAATTGATTCCAGATGGGACATTTGAACACTGTAGTTAATGAATATGAAATCTAACTTATAATCTATAAATTTATTAGGTTTCCAAGTAGTCCAAAAGTGATTTACAAAGCTTGGAAGAGGAACAACCAACAATCAAAGGTGAGGGAACAAGACCTAAACTAATTGGATAATAACAAACTATTTTATTTTTATTGAGTCCAATGCCATGATTGATTCTATGCTTGTATGCTTGTAATGTACATCTCACATGTCATCCAATATTCCTGCTATTACTATTCATGCATATTTAATTTCATTTACTTATAACATGATGATGATGATGATGCTAGGAATAGGAATGTGAATATTTGTGTGTGGTCGGTGTGTTGGATGCGAGTGGAGCATCAGGGGGAGGACGTCGCATGGTGGTCTTCGACCCCGTCACCAGACTTTAGCTCTATCTCTACTCAAGTGTTACCCACTAACATCATCATATCTCTATTACCTTAGTAGAACTATTACGTCGTAGGGCATCAGAGGAGGTGGTCTCAAACCGTGTGGTCTCTGACTCTGTCGGGGGGCCTTAGCTCTATCTTTATGGATGAAATTGAGGGATGCTGGGGTGAGGCCTTGGATACATTGTATGGCATAAGGATTGGTTAGTTGCGAGCCCAATTTGCAAGCCCTCGCCAATAAGGGATTATGTGTTGGTATGGGTAGGGCATCAGGGAAAGTATTAGCGGTATTTGATCCAGACACTTTAGCTCTATCTATATTCCATGGTGGGTGCATGTGGGATGGCAATGGTATTTGATTCATTGGGTGGATTCACATACTCGTGTATAGAGGTGCGACGGCCATCAAACCTTTCTATAGCATATTGCAAACTTAAAAACCAGACCAAAGATATGAATTGAATGCATGCATATGTTTGTTGTATTATTTTGTTTGCTCAGTGAGCCGTGATGTGTGCTCACCTTTTCGACGTCGAATATTTTTAGTTCTTGATGCAGGTCCTACTGTTGAAGAATATATGAATGCGTCGACGTATGGACACGTGGCTGCAATGTATATAGAAGCTGAAGAAGATGCGCATTGTCACACCCCAATTCTGGCTGAACCAAAAGTGTGAGTGAAACGGCTCTGAACCACGGTTCACACCAGGATCTCAATAGACCGTGTCAACCAATCATTCCCAAGCAGTCTAACTTAATCAAGAGTAATACATAGCAGTGGATTAAAATATATAAATGAACTGAACTCTATATTATAATTAAAATAAATACTCCAATTATTCCATCATTCACAAAATTTAAGTAATAATTATTACAAAGTTTTTAACAGAAAATAAACCAATCACTGAGAGAAGACACAGAATGAGCACTCGCATGACGCATCATGCTCGTCCTCCACTGTCTGGGAGTCTAGGGCAGCCACCGTGTTGTAGGCTGGAGCAGTCATAAAGTCCTCCACCGTATACCCTACATCAAGATCTGAAAAGAAATATATATATATATATATATATATATATATATATTTGGGTGAGCTCACAACTTAGCTCAGTAAAGTACAAAACCAATGCAACAAACAATATGCATGGAATAACATTACAATTGGGTCAGGTATAACTTGCAAATATGTTATGGTAAGGTTTGGCGGCCACCGCACCTCCATGAACGAGAGTGTCAGCACACCCAACAGTCAGGCACCTACCACACTATTGATGTTGCCCCACATCACTCACTCCGGTATGGAGATAGGACTCTCGACTGGCTGGCAGGAAGAACCACAATCCCACGTCCTCCCCCTGATACCCCATACCGTACCAATACCTAAACCCCTATTAGCAAGGGCTTACAAGTGGGTTCCGTTTCTAACCAATCATAAATGTCAATACATTATCAATGGCCCTACCCCAGCACGGCTCGCTACGATATAGAGATAGGACTCGAGTCTGGTGGGCAGGACGAACCACAATCCCACGTCCTCCCCCTGATACCCTATTCGCACCAAGTCTGCTAAAGTAAAAGGCTATATGACCCTACCCCAGCACAACTCCCTACGACATAGGGATAGGACTCGAGTCTGGTGGGCAGGAAGAATCACAATCCAACGTCCTCCCCCTGATACCCTATTTGCACTGAGTTTGCTAAGGTAGAAGGCGATGCGAGAAAAGTATTAGTTGTGGATATATCCAGGGCACACCCCCCTTCACATTCCACACACTAACTAAAACATACACATGCCTAACATCCAACAATCCTAGCATATGAAATGCATGAGTAGATCATAATAAAAGAGACAACTACATGGCATGTGAGATGCACAAACATCAAGCAATCAGATAAACATAAAATTATTTACAAGGTTTACTATTCATTAATTAATTAGAGTTTGGGGTCTTGTCCCTTACCTGACGCGTGATAACAATCCCGCTCTATGTCACATGGTTCACTCACGTTGTCTACAGGTCCTACATAATCATATTCAAATGTTAGAATCCATTTATTAAGGTTACAGAGGTCAGAACCTGGTTTGGCCAAGCAAACCAGGCTCGGGAGGCATACCGGTCGCAGGTACCGGTCTCAGTATAGTGAGACCGGTATGTACCACCGGTATGTATACCGGTTGTGGTATATACCGGTTGCACATAGGTGAAGCCGGTATGTGCCTCCGGTATACACCGCAGACCCATACCGCCGGACCTTGTGTCCTACCGGTATAGTCCGTGGTCTGGATTCGAGAGCAAGGTCTCGGATCTCCCTTCCTTGTTGGTATTGGCTAAGTTTTTCTAGGGTTTCTCCTAACCCATTCTAAGGATCAAATACTATGTTGGTCTTTTCATTTCGACTAGAATGCCGTATCAAGTCTAGGTTAGATCCGAATGAGAAAGCTAATGGAAATCCTAGGCTTTTTGGATCACTACGCCGCTTTGTGGCTCCGATCCGTCATCCTAATATTACTAATAGTATAGAGAACTTACCGACGGCGTTCATCGGTTGGCGGCGTGCTCCTCCACTGAAGTCTCCTTCCTGGACGGCCTCTTCCTCCTTGCTCCTTTTCAACTCTTCTCCAGACGGCTAGGGTTTGAGAAGGAACAATGGAGTGGGATCATCCCTATAAATAGAAGAGAGCCGTTCTTGGGAAGGTTTTCCATGATTGGAAACTTTCCAAGTTTCCATTCGGAGTGAGGGACCCGCTGGAGTCCGTCTCCAGCCGAAATTAAGCACACTAGTTGCACATACCGGTCGGAGTGACCGCAACCAATATAGTCCAATCGGTATACCCATACCGGTTGCACATATCGGTTGCACTGACCGCAACCAGTATAGTCAGACCGGTTTGAGATTTAGACATTTTTCACAGGTTCTCTTACCTGAAAATTGAGTGGTTCGTCACCCGGCTTCGCCTTCCGGTCCAGTTATGATTGGGAGACCTGTCATCATATATAACCATGGATTAGACCGGGTTTTCAATGTATGGTTCTTACAACTCTACCACCCTTAAATGAAATTTCGTCCCTGAAATTTGCATGTAGGTCTCACACGCATGATTCATCTTGCGTGTGCAACTCAGGTGTTTTTTATTAGCTTAGTTGTTTAACTATTGAAACATGTAATTGATTATTTTACTTTACTTTATGTCTTGAGGTACATTGGAGATGATTGGATACTTAATTTTTCTATCACTGTCAGATTCTCAGTTCATTAATATTAAAGAATTCCTGCTATCGTTTGTTTACTCTAATTTTGCTTGTGGGATGTATCTGGTTTAATCTAATGGGCATGGCCTATACGTGATCCTGGTTGAACCGTTGGTTTATTGATTGTTCATCACACCATTCTGGTTAGACCAGAATTAGGGTGTGACATCAAGGGATGAACTAACAGGCCATTCCAAGCAACCTACCTGGACCACCAAATGACTCGTCCACGATTGTGACTAACTTGGCCCGACAGATGTAAGGCACACAGCAGATGCTATTCGCCATGCAAGCTGTAATGGGAATGTGAGCACTGACTATCCATACAATACCAATACCTCCAGGTTAGACTAGTACGATCCCAGTTGGCAGTAATACAGTGCCTATAGTAGAGCCGATGTAAGACTCGCATGCTACGAACCCGGTCTAACCTTACATTTCATGTTGTGACCAGTATACGTATCATGGTCGAGCCAAGTGGACCAAGTGCGTGAAGAAACCCAAGACCCAATATGAAATTTAACTCAAAAACAGTCAAAATGAGGGTAGGGTCGCATACCTACACTGGTAGGGTCGACCCCACCTCATTAGGAAGTCAGACCCATGAATTTTATACCTAGGGCCGGACAACTGAGACCCTAGGGTCGACGGGATCTCCGACCCCCAATCGACCCTAGGATCACCGACAAAAATCGTAAATAGGAAACTTTCCAAATTTCAAGGGGATGCTTTCCTATTCTCAATGGGAGTTATTTTGGGAGGTTTTCCTCCATAAATAAGACGTCCCTTAGCTTCTTTCACTCCTTTTGAAACCCTAATTGAAAGAAAAGAGAAGGAGAAGAGAAGGAAAGTTGGAAAAGAAGACTAAAGAGAAAAAATTCAGAGAAACCTCTGAATCTCAGCAAACCTAAGTTATGAATATGCTTTCCCTGAATGATTTAATACCTTAGAATAGTTCATGAAGAGGGTATGATCTAGGAGAAACCCAAATCATCCATCCATGGGAAGATTTCAATGAAATCCATGGAGGTAATCATGGTAGACAAAGTAATGAGATAACCTGGAGTTTTAAGCCATAGAACAAGCATAGAATGGACTGTAAAAGTAAGCCAAAGGACCCAAACTTGAAATATTAGACTGTAGAATGAAATAGTCGACTCAAACCACGTGCGGTTGCACGTAGGGTTGATTGGGAATCGACCCTACCAGACCACAGGATCGACCCCTAGCTCCTGGGAAATCCAAGGAAGCTACGGTCGCACCTAGGGTCGATGGGACAACTGACCCTAGCATCGACCCTATACCCTGGGGTCGCATAAACCCCATCCTGCGACCCTAGCTTTACAGCAAGCTTAAAACTGTCAGAATAAATTCTAATTAAAATCTTTCGACTTGTTAGGTTTTTCTATTGACATAAAGGTGATTCTTAGAGCTTGAAAGAAGATTTACACTCAAGCAAAGGTGAGGGAACAAGACCTAAACTAATTGGCTAATAATAAACTATTTTTATTTCTTGAGTCCAATGCCATGACTGATTCTATGCGTGTATGCTTGTAATGTGCATTCAACATGTCACTAATATTCATGTTGTTAATGTTCATGCATATTTAATTCTATTTATAACATGATGATGATGATGATGATGCTAGGAATAGGCATGTGAATGTTTGTGTGTGGTTAGTGTGCTTGATGCGAGTGGAGCATCAGGGGGAGGACGTGACATTGTGGTTCAGCCAGGTCACCAGACTCTAGCTCTATCTCTACTCAAGTCTTGTCCACTAACATCGTCGTATCACCATTACCTTAGCGGAACTAATACGTCGTAGGGCATCAAGGGGGGACGTGACATTATGGTTCAGCCTGGTCACCAGACCCTAGCTCTATCTCTATGGATGTATTGAGGGATGCCAGGGGTGAGGCCTTGGATACACTGTTTGAAATTAGGATTGGTTAGTTGTGAGCCTAGTTTGCAAGCCCTCGCCAGCAGGGGCTTACGTGTTGGTATGGAAAACTGGTACAGCAATGACATTTTCATTGGGTGTATATTGTCCATAGTGGGTGAATGTGGAACGACAATAGACGATATCTTTGGGCAGCTTCACATACTCGTGTATAGAGGTGAGGTGGCCACCGAACCTTTCTATAGCACATTGCAAACTTAAAAACCAAACCAAAGATATGAATTGAATGCATGCATATGTTTGTTGCATTGTTTTGTTTGCTCACTAAGCCGTGATGTGTGCTCACCCCTTTCGACGTCGAATATTTTAGTTGATAATACAGGTACCACTGTTGAAGATTATATAAATGCTCTTGTGTACGGGCGGGCTGCAGCGATGGACGCTGAAGTGATGATGGAGTCACATGATTCGACATGCGAGTGCAACTCTTGTGTTTTCGATTAGACTTTTATTTGGATTATACAAACAATGTATTCGAATTAATTATTTAAGTTTATGTCTTAGTCCTTTTGGAAATAATTGGTTAAATTATTTATTTTATCACATTTAGATTCTCAGTTCATTTAATATTAAAACTTCCGCTATTGTGTATTTATTCTGATTATGGTTGTGGATGTGTATGGTTTAAGCAAACAGACACAGCCTATTTGAGATCCTGGTTAAACCGTTGGTTTATTAGCGGTTCATCACACCATTTTGGTTAGTCCAAAATTGGGGTGTGACAGCAGATCCCAATAAAGCACACCCAGTACAGAATCTTGGAGCACAGCAAAGCGTATACCAAGGATGCTACCAGCATTAGCCACTTGTATATGAAGCGTATGGGCAGAATGATCACTCACGAAATGTGGAAAGCTTTCTGAAACTGAAGCCTCAAACAAGCAAGATTTCAAATCCATTGTGGCCAGCTCAGTAGATTGACGAGATGAAGAAGAATTTCATGATGATGATGATTACTAAAGAAGAAAAGGTTCTGTTTATAGCCTTTATGCTGAGGGAAGGTGTGAATCACTGGTAGAGGTTTACTCGCACATATATACTAACCAAGCACCCTCAGTTGACTTGAACAATTTTTAAAGAGGCTTTCTTTGAGAAGTACTTTCCAATGAGCTTTAGAGATCAGATAGAGAAGGAGTTCTTGAGCTTGTATCAAGGATAGATGATAGTTGATGCTTACCAAGAATTGTTCTTCTTCGTGCCTATTAGCATGCAAGAAGAAGACACAAAATCCCAAAGGTTCACTATGGGACTAAGGGGAAGTATTCGAGAATATGTGTTGGGTCTAGAGAGGAAGATCTATAATAAAGTTGTACAAATTGCTCGAGTTCTTGAGTCAAGTCAGAAAGAAAGTTTATTTGCTCAGAATTGAGGACTAAAGAGGTCTAATGATAACACGTCTAATGGAGGGAACTGAAAGTCCTTCAAGCCATTTAGGACCTAGAATAATGCTAGAGCAATCAAGACAATCCAAATGGTCCCTACCATAAACTGGTCAACTGACTGCGAATATCAAGTGCTTCAACTGCGACCAAATGGGGTATTATGCAAAGACATGCCCTGAGCCCAAGAAGCAGTTGCAGCAGGGAAAAGTACATGCTTTAACTTCTAAAGATGCCACCGCATCACCTAATGTGGTCATAGATACTATAACCATGGCTGGTGTACCCGCCAGAGTACTCTTTGACTCTGGGGCTATCCATTCCTTCGTGTTTGTTTCATTTGGAAAGAAATTGGACGTACTTATCAGACCATTAGACTACAAGCTATTAGTACAATCTCCATTGGGACTAGAGGTTATATTAGATGAATGTTATGGATCATGTCCAGTTCTTATTAATGGATGGACCTTGGATGTAAACTTGGTTCAGCTAGAGATGGCATACTTTGATGTCATCTTATGAATGGACTGGCTATCCCAGCATTTAGCGAGTCTGCTTTGTGTTGAGAAGAAGTTATGGTTCAAGGGCAAAGATGGTGTAGAGTTTGGTTTCCTTGGAACTAAACTTCCTCGTAAACGGAAGCTTTTCCTCTAGGAACTCAAGGTGAAGAGATGCCTTGAGAAGGGTGGAGTTGGATATCTGGTATCTGTGGTGGATATTAGCGAAGAAGTACCACGGATGAAAGATATTGAAGTTGTACATGAATTTCTAAATGTGTTTCCAAAAGACTTACCCAGGTTGCCACTTGATCGAGAGACTGAGTTTGTCATAGACTTATTTCCAGGGGCGGCACTTGTGTCTAAGGCAACCTTCGAAAGGCTCTTACAGAACTGAAGGAACTAAAGACTCAGCTACAGGAGTTATTATACAAGGGTTTTATCCAGCCAACCATTTTACCGTGGGGAGCACCAATATTATACGTGAAGAAAAAGGATGGTAGTATTCGACTGTGTATAGACTATCGAGAACAAAACAAACTCACGATAAAGAACTGGTATCCTTTGCCTCAGAGGTGATGATTTGTTCGATCAATTACAAGGTGCAAAGGTGTAAAACCAACACTCTACTAACCTGATCTAACCATGTCGTATCAGGTCTTCCTATCATGGTCAGACCAAGCAGACCAAGTACGTGAAGGAACCACAAGACTAGGTACAAAAATCAGACCAAAATTAGCTAATTAGGAGTCTATGGTCGCATATCAAAGCAGGTGTGGTCGACCACACATAAGATAAATGAGACCACTCCATTCTGGGATGTGTGGTTGCATATTTGGGATGTATGGTCAATGGATTCTGCTACCACACGTGTGACCACACGATGTCATGACCTACTCTGAGTTTTGGAAACTTTCCAAAACTTTGGGATCTCTTTCCTAGTTAGATTGGGCCGTATATAGAAACTTTTTCTCTATATTAAGGATGTCACATAGTCTCTCATACTCTTTTAGAACCCAAATTACAAGAGAAAGAGAGAGAAAAAGAGGAAGAGAAAGAGATTTGAAGAGGAAGGCTAAAGGAGGAATTGCAGAGAAAACTCTGATTCTCCAGTAAGCTTAAGGTATGGAACCATTCTTTATACCAATAGAATGTCTAGAATAGGTCATAATTGAGATGTTGAGTCAAGGTAGGATCTCAACCATGAAACCCATGGACAAAAACTCAAAAGAGATCCATGATGAGTAGATTAGGGAAACGAATTATGTAAAAGTATGAATTTAAGGTCATAGATCAATCATAGGAAGGACCCTAATGATAAGCCAAGGAATTAAATCATGAAAAGATGTGGTCATAGCTATGGTCGACCACACGAGGCATACATGATTGACCACATGCTCTCGGAAAGGTCCCAGAGAGGGTATGGTTGCATGTGTGGTTGCATATCACGTATCGACCACACACCCTATGGTCATAAAAACTGAGACCACAAGTGTAGCCACACCTGCGACTCCTCGATCTGTTTGATTCCAAATGGGATTTCTGACTATTGTAATTGATGAACTTATACTCTTACTTAGAATCCATAAATTTCTTAGGTTTCCAAGTGGTTCAAAAGTTATTTTTGAAGCTTGGAGAAGATCGAACATCATTAATGGTGAGGGAATAAGACCTAAACTAATTGGTAATAATAAATTATTTTATTTTATTGAGTCCAATGCAATGATTGATTCTATGCTTGCTTGTTTGTAATGTGCATCTAACATGTCATCCAATATTTCTGTTGTTACTACTCATGCATATTTATTTTTGTCTATTTATAACATGATGATGATGATGCTAAGAATAG
Source organism: Protea cynaroides (assembly GCA_028583415.1). NCBI lineage: Eukaryota > Viridiplantae > Streptophyta > Magnoliopsida > Proteales > Proteaceae > Protea > Protea cynaroides. The sequence goes on from CM053276.1 coordinate 49,437,587, forward strand.
GCATGTGATTGTGTGTGTATGGTTATTGTGTGGGATTTGAGTGGAGCATCAGGGGAAGATGTGGCATTATAGTTTAGCCTAGCAAGGGTTTACGTGTTGGTATGGGTAGGTCATTAAGAGAAGTGTTGACTGTGTGTGATCCAGACACTTTAGCTCTATCTCTATTCCATGGTGGGTGCATGTGGGATGGCAGTGGTATTTGATCCATTGGACGGATTCACACACTCGTGTATAGAAGTGCAGGGGCCACAAAACCTTTATATAGCACATTGCAAACTTAAAAATCAGACCAAAGATATGAATTGAATGCATGCATATGTTTACGCATTGTTTTTTTTTTTGCTCACTGAGTCGTTATGTATGCTCACCTTTTCAACGTCGAATACTTTTAGATGTTGATGTAGGTCCTACTATTGAAGATTATGTAAACATGCTAAAAAATGGACACGTAGCAGCAATGGACGTGGAAGCTATGGAAGAAGCGCATGATCCGTCATGCGAGTGCAATCAATGTGTTGATTAGTTTAGTTATTTTGATATCGAAATATGTAATTGATTATTTTATTTTTATGTCTTGAGTTATTAGAGAATAATTGGATTTACTTATTTACTATCACTGTTAGATACTCAGTTCAATAGTAATAAAGACTTCTGCTATTATTTATTTACTCTGATTATGCTTATGGAGTATATCTGGTTTAATTGGATGGGCACGACCTATACGAGATCCTGGTTGAACCGTTGGTTTTCATGACAGTTCATCACACCACTGGTTGGTCCAGAATTGAAGTGTGACAGCTTGATATCAAAGCTCTCAGGCTTTTCCTTATTAAACCAAAATACTTCTACAAGGGTCTTGAATTGAGTTAGGATAAAATAAAAACTGTAACATAAACACACCATAAGCACCTGTGTTGTTTGGGACATAAATTAAGAAAGAAAATAATGGACATATGTAAATAAGGAACAACATGATATATTTTTATATAGACTCGAATATAAATATGACAAAATGTACATCAAGGGCCAGAGTACATTCCACAGTCCAAACAGTTACTCTGTAATACAATAAAAAGAGAAAGATACATATCGACGAGGAGGTGCCTCTCGGTCTCTACCACGGTCCTCGGCATACACCCTCGTTAGCCAGGCTACCTGTGCCTGGGTCACTTGTAGACTTTCAGTGAGACTCGATACTCTCCCATCAGTAGCACGCTGAGGGTCATGAATCTCACGTTGCAGCGTCATCACATCATCTGGTGGTGGACGCGAAGGGCCAGCAGAATGAGAAATCCAAGATGGGCCAGCTCCTATAGAATGCTACGGTGATGAAGAAGGGATGGATCTACGTCCATGTACATCTGGTCATCATCCTCCACATCGTCACTCTTTGATGCCTCTATTGTTGCCGCTGCTACAGCCTCTACATCTGCTACCGCCACCTTAGTGAGAGGTTGTCTCATACCGTTTCTCTCTGCGTCACTGACTTGCACATCTCGCATCCCCATCCTACAGATGGCCTCCCTGTCAAGGTCAGCTAAAAAGGTGTCCTCACATATCCTCTCATAAACCAAGTCCACCTGTAGGCGAGAGAGTAAAGTAGTGATCAAGCGCCCATAGGATAGGTTACCCTTTAAACCAGGCGTCGTGGCGTGGTGCATGGTCTTGATAATGATGTACAGAAGGCAGATGGGCTGCCAGGTGCAGATATAGTACAGGAGATACTGGGTCAGCTGTGAAACCTTCTCATAGTGATCACTCTAGGGAATCAGGTTATGCTGAATAATCTTGTAGTACACCCAAGGCACTAGACGGAGGTTGACTACTTTCATCTGCCAGCGGTCATCCCTAAGAAGCTAATTACACACCTCTGTGCATGTCCTCACTGATAAGAACTGGGGTTCCTTTGGTGGGCAGTAGACCAAGGAACCATCATTTGAAATGCCCAGGAGATCAGCCAATTCCTAATAGTTGAACGAGATCGGTACACCTTTTACTAAACTTGTGACTCGAAGCTCCCTACCCCTATCTATGTCCTTTAGATCACCCTCCATCTGTAAATTGTAGTATAACTTCTTCACCAACTTAGGATGGGTGTAACCCTCATAAAAAATCACACGGAGCCAACCCATATCACCAAAAGCCCTTTCCATATCGAACAAGGCTAGACTGGTTAGGTTGACACATTGACCCCCATCTACCTTCTTGTGATGGTACCAGGGATACTGTACCTCTGCTTTGATGAACTTGAAGTGTAAGACCCATGTCAATCTAACCCGGTCTTACCACCTTGAACCAGGTTTACCTATCATGGTCGAGTCAAATGGACCAAGGGCGTGAAGGAGATCGAGATCCCAGGTATCAAATCGACCCAAAAACACTTAGTTTAAGGGGAGGGTCGCATACCCAGCCAAGGAGGGTCAGACTCCCCAAGAACAGAAAGTCAGACCCTTAGTTTTGAAGGGAGGGTCGGACTCATTAGGAACCTAGGGTCGACGGGATCATCGACCCTCCCATCGACCCTCAGTTTCTGCCGAAACTGAAATTAGGAAATTTCCTAATTTTCGATTTGGATTCTTTTCTAATCTTAAAGGGATTTATTTTAGGATGTTCCTACTCTATTTAAAGGACGTCCTTAAGCCTTTTTCACTCCTTTCACAACCCTAATTGAATTGAGAGAAAGAGAAGAGAAGGAAAAGAGGAAGAAGAGAAGCAAGGAAGAGAATTTAGCCAAAAGAGAAGAGTTGCAGAGAAGGAGTATTCTTCTCAGGTACGGATACTAATTCCATGAGTTTCTACAGACCTTAGGTTAGAAATTGATGAGAGTGTGATCTCAGAGAAACCCAAACCATCAACCCATGGTTAGGTTTTCATGGAAAACCGTGGGAGAATATACGAAAGCTATTTAGGTGGATGATTCATGGTTATAGACCATGGAATGCATGTTGAATGGACGGTAGGAGCAAACCATAGGACCCCAAGCATGAAGAATGGACTAAAAGAGGGAAATCGACCAAAATACACCGAAGGTCGCACTGAGGGTCGATGACCATCCGACCCTAGGTGATCCTAACTATCGACCCTCAGTGTTCGGGAAGTCCAGATTGGGGAGGGTCGCACCCAGAGTCGATCATGACTCCGACCCTACCTCCAACCCTCAGTTAACAGAACATTTTTTAAATTCAGAATTAATTCTAATTAAATTCTATCGACTTTGTTAGGTCTTCTAGCAATACAATAACAATATAAAGGTGATTATAAAGCTTGGAAAAGTATCTATTAGCAAGCTAAGGTGAGGAAACAGAACTCTAAACTAACTGGTTAATAACAAACTATTTTCTATTTCTTGAGCCCAATGCCATGCTTGATTCTATGCGAATATGTTTGTAATGTGCATACAACATGTCATCTAATATTTCTATTATTTGTTCATGCATATTACTTTATTGTTTATAACATGATGATGATGATGATAGGAATAGGCATGTGATTGTATGTGTGTGGCTGGTGTACTTGATGCAAGCGAGTATCAGGGGAGGTGTGATGAAAACGTCAATAAACGTTAACCTTTGGCGGGTCTCAGCACTTTAGCTCTATCTCTAACTCAAGTCTTGTGCATTAGCATCGTCGTATCGCCATTACTTTAGCAGAACTATTATGTTGTAGAGTATCAGGGGAGGTGGTCTCGGTCCTTGTAGTCTCTGACTCTACCGGGGGGCCTTAGCTCTATCTCTATGGACATTTAGAGGGATGTTGGGTGAGGCCTTGGATACACTGTTTGGCATTAGGATTGGTGAGTTGCGAGCCCAGTTTGCAAGCCCTCGCTAACAGGGGCTTATGTGTTGGTATGGTATTATATAGCAATAAACGTTAACCTTTAATGTATAATGTCATGGTTAGGGTGGATGGGGACGACGATAAAAATTACCTTCGGGCGGACTTCCACACCCTGTGTATAGAAGCGGGGTCAATAAACGTTAACCTTTGACCACCCAATCTTTCTATTGCGTATTGCAAACTATAAACCAGACCAAAGATATGAATTGATTACATGCATATGTATTGTTACATTGTTTTGTCTACTCACTGAGCCGTGATGTGCGCTCACCCCTCAACGTCAAATATTTTTTAGTTGATGATGCAGGTTATACGGTTGAAGATTTTATGAATGCTCCAGCATACGGGAACGTGGCGGCGATGGAAGCTGAAGCTGAAGTAGATACACATGACTCCTCTTGCGACTGCAACTCATGTGTATTCGATTAGATTTTTCTTAGGTTTCTTTATTTGAATTTAATAAAAACATGTATTTGATAATTATTTATGTCTTAATTGATACAGAATAATTTGCTATTTAATATTTATATCATAGTAGATTCTCAGTTCATTTTATTATAAGATTTCCGCTATTGTGTATTTACTCTGATTATGATTAGGGATGTGTGGAAGTTTAGATAACACGGATATAGCCTACTCAAGATCCTGGTTAAAACCGTTGGTTTGCTAGCGGTTCATCACACCATTCTGTACAGTGCGGAATTGGGGTGTGACATAAAGCAATGGGGATTATGAACTCCGGGGACTTTGGTACGAACCATGTTACCTGCAAGGAGCATAAACCAACAAGCAACTTATCAGACATAGAGGAATTTGAATTTCAATATTATGATGGCATGATTTAGCCAAAAGCCTCATTTTCACCCAAATACTTGGACTAGAGGACTCACATTCATCATAAGCCATCATACAATGATCAATTAAATGAGGACTTGCTATTAAGCAAAACAAATTTGAAGAAATCTTTAAATTGGAAAAAATCCCCAATTTATAGGTCAAAAGATAGTTTTTCCAATGATTGACCAAACCGACCGACAAAACCCAAATTTTCTAGAAGGCTTTTGTCCGTTAGTTGCCCACAAGCAAGGTTCACCAATAAAAATCAAATTTTTACGATTGAATAAAAATAATTGGGAAAAGATTGGAATAAGTGATGAAAACCTAGGAGGAACCGACAAAGAGAACAATGGGAATGTAGAACTTATCATAGAGATGTGGAACCCGGTAGTTGATCGAGAAAATTTCATGCAAAGTAAGTGGTCAGTACTGTAGCAACTCAGTGGAGGCGAGTTGAGTTGTGAACAGTAGAAGACAAAAGAAGAATGAAGACAAATGACTCGAAATCGGGTTTAAAACCTGATTTAGGATCGTGTGGTAGCATAATTCGACCAAAAATGCAACCACACGATCGACCACAGGCTTTCTATAAGCTGCCAGGGTTTGTGTGGTCGCAACCCTGTAGTTGCATAAAGTACGACCATAACTATCGACCCCACGATGAAAATGCACTATTTTAATTGAATGACCCTATAAATTTAAATTCTTGCCCTGTTTGTTGTGAGACTAACATGAGATCATCATATATTGTACTTTTCTCACATGTTCCTTGACTTTTCAGACACTACCATAGTCAAAAGTAGGAAATGGCTGGGCATAAAATAAACCGAAGAAGACGCAACCCAAGCCCACCTCCACCACCACCTGGAGGTAAATGCCAATGAAAACCCTAAGGAATAGGAGGGAAACCTGGAGAACCAGAATGTAGCACTGCCAGGAGTCAAGAATCAGGCCAACCCAATAAATTTGCCAGCCCCACCTACAGATTTGGCTATGGTTGTTATGAACATAGTACAACAGGTGCAACATTTACAGCAAATGCAAGTGAGTATGCAAGCTGCTATGGGAACTGCTCCACCAGCTACAAACACAACACCTATACCTATGGGGTAAGCTAGTACCATACCCGAGGGTAGCAATATTATGCCCCAAGCATCTGCTATGAATAACACAATACCCCAAGCACTTCAAACGCCAGTGGTACAAGCTCAAGTGCATAACCCTGAAGTACTGCAAAGCGGATATAACTAAGCTAACTACCAGTACCAACTGCCTATGTATGGAACATACGCATAGTAGTAGCTGGACCATTCTGGGCTGATCGAGCGTTTTATGAAAATGAAGCCAAAGGAATTCACTGACAAGCCATCGGTCCTCTGTGACTAGCCCACTAGATTGACAGGATGGAAAGGAACTTTATGATGATGACTACCAATGAAGAAGAGAAAGTATTATGTGCCACTTTTATGCTGATAGGTGATGCAAACCATTGGTGGAAATCCACTCGGGGTTATCTCTTAACAAAGTACACTCAACTGACCTAGGCTATCTTTAAATAGGCCTTCTTCTAGAAGTATTTCCCCAGGAGTTTCAGGGATCAGATGGAAAAAGAATTTTTAAGTTTATATCAGGGACAAATGACTGTCGATGCTTACCAACAGCTTTATGAACAGTTGTTCTTCTTTGCCCCCTCTAGCATGCAAGAGGAAGATACCAAAACCCGAAGGTTCGTCATGGGACTTAGGGGAAGCATCCGAGAGCATGTACTGGGACTGGAAAAGAAGATATATAATGAAGCGGTACAGATTGCTCGAGTACTAGAATTGAGCCAGAAGGAGAGCTATTTTTCTCAGAACAGGGGCAGTAAGAGGCCAAACGGGAATACATTCAATGGGGGAGACTCAAAGACATTCAAACCCTTCCGCACCCAAGGCTTCAATACTGCAGCCAAAACTACTCCAACAGCCCAACCTCAATAGAAGCAGGGTAATACTGGAGTCAGATGCTTCAATTGCGATCAAGTAGGGCATTATTCAAGAGATTGCCCTAAATCGAATAAGCAACTGCAACAAGGAAAGGTTTATGTGGTGACTGCTGAAGACGCTACTGCATCACCCGATGTAGTCATAGGTATGACTGACCTTTTGTTTGTAATACCTTGTGTGAGCATATAGATTAATTTAAGAAGAAAAATCACAGGTATTGTACCTATTAATGGCATACCCGTCAGAGTACTCTTGGACTCTGGGGCCACTCATTCTTTTATATCATTTGGAAAGAAGCTAAGTCTACCCCTCAGACCTTTAGACTGCAAACTACTTGTACGATCACTTATGGGATTAGAAGTAGAACTAAACAAGGGTTATGGACCTTGTCCATTTCTTATTGGCAAGAAGACTATGGATGCAACCTTAATCTAACTCGAGATGGTAGGCTTTGACATCATCTTAGGAATGGATTGGTTAGCCTGATACTCTGCAAACCTATTATGTGCGGAAAAGAAATTGACATTTAAAGGCCAGAACAGTGAAAAACTCAATTTTTCAAGGACCAAACTCCCTCGTAAATAGAAACTCATCCTCTCTGCATTAACGGCTAAAAGATGTCTTGAAAAGGGTGGAGTCGGATATCTTGTGTCTGTCGTGGACCTTACCAAAGAAGCACTACTAATGGGAGATATAGAAGTCGTACAATAATTTTCAAAAGTGTTCCCTGAAGATTTACCTGGTTTGCCACCCGATAGAGCGACAAAGTTCGTTATCGACCTATTGCCAAGATCTGCACTTGTAATGCACCATACCGAATGGCTCCAACTGAATTGAAGGAATTGAAGGTTCAACTACAAGAGCTATTGGACAAGGGTTTTATCTGACCTAGCATATCGCCTTGGGGAGCGCCAGTGTTATTTTTCAAGAAGAAGGATGGTAGTGTTAGATTATGTATAGACTACCAAGAGTTAAACAAGCTCAAGATCAAGAATCGATATCCCCTACCTTGAATCGATGATTTATTTGATCAGTTGCAAGGAGCGAGGGTGTTTTCTAATATCGATTTTAGGTCTGCATATCATCAGTTGAAAATCAAGGATAGTGACATTCCAAAGACAACATTCAAAACCCGATATGGACACTATGAGTTTCTAGTGATGTCCTTTCGATTAACCAATGCACCTGCATCTTTTATGGAACTTATGAATCGAGTGTTTCATGACATGTTGGATACTTTGGTTATCATTTTCATAGATGATATATTGATATACTCCAAGGATGAGGCAACTCATGCGACAGATCTTAGAGCAGCTTTACAACAGCTAAGGAAAGAAAAACTTTACGCCAAATTCCAGAAATGTGAGTTCTGGTTGAAAGAAGTGCAATTCTTAGGTCATGTAGTGTCCATCGAAGGAATTAAAGTGGATCCCAGTAAGATTAAAGCTATTATAAAATGGAAAGCACCTAAGAGTGTTGCAGAAATCAAAAGTTTTTTGGGTTTAGCTGGGTATTATAGATGGTTTGTGGAGGATTACTCCAGAATCGTCGTACCTCTCACCAGTTTGACGAAGAAAGGAGAAAATTTTGTTTGGACGAAGAGAGTTTCCAAACACTAAAGGCAAGACTTATATCAGCTCCCATCTTGACCATACCGGTACCAGGAGAACCATTTACCTTTTATACCAATACTTCTATGTTAGGATTGGGATGTGTTCTCATGCAAGGAGAGCAAGTAATTATATATGCTTCTAGACAACTGAAGGCACACGAGAAGAACTACCATACTTATGACTTAGAGTTAGCAGCAGTGGTACATGCCGTCAAGATATGGAGACACTACTTGTATGTAGAAAAGTTTCAAATCAAGTCGAATCACAAGAGTCTCGCTTATCTCTTTAACCAGATGGAGTTGAACATGAGACAAAAAAGATGGCTGGAGTTACTAAAGGATTATCCATGGAAGGCTAATGTAGTTGCTGATGCACTAAGTCGAAAAGCAATGACAAGGCTAAAAGAAGAAGCCAACACTAGTGTGGCCATGTGTGTCGCAGCAAGAGTATTTAAATATGGTGATGAGCAATTTATTGTCGATAAACCTGGAGGTTCAATAAGCTTGGGGTTGATTCACAAGTTTTCAAATATATTTTTGCACTTAAGATTGTACCCGATTTGTTGGACGAAGTGAAAACGGCAATCAAATCTGATCCCTATTTGAGAACAGTACAGGAAGATCTGGAGAAAGGAAGAATCATTTCTGATTTCACTTTGGATTCTGAAAGTACATTAAGGTACAAAGGATGTGTGCATACCTGAAAGTGAAAATATAGATATCAGAAATAGATTAATGAGAGAAGCCCACTCTACTTCTTATTCAATACATCCTAGAAGTACAAAGATGTACCATGATTTAAAGAAACTTTATTAGTGGAGAGGAATGAAAATGGATGTAGCTCGATATGTGTCTCAATGCCTAAATTGCCAACAAGTAAAGGCAGAAAGACAAAGACCAGTAGGCTTATTACAATCACTACCTGAACCAGCCTGGAAATGGGACTGCATTACTATGGACTTCGTCACTAGATTACCGTTGACTCCCAGATTAGTAGACGCAGTTTGGATAATTGTGGATCGACTTACCAAGATAGCTCGTTTCATTGTTGTACGACTTCAATATACCTTGGAACGGTTAGCAAAGTTATACATATATAACATTGTTAGATTGCATGGAGTACCTGAAAGCATCCTGTCTGACAGAGACCCACACTTTACTTCAAAGTTTTGGGAAGGATTGTGAAAGACTATGAGAACCACGTTGAAGTTTAGCACTGGATTTTACCCTCAGACCGATGGACAGTTAGTGCGTACCATTCAAATTTTATAATACATGCTCCGAGCTTATGTGATTGATTTCAAAGGATCATGGCATGAGAAGTTACCATTGATTGAGTTCTCATATAACAACAGCTATCAAGCTACTATACAGATGTCAACCTATGAAACAGTGTATGGTAGGAAGTGTCGAAGTCCCTTGTTCTGGAATGAAGTTGGAGAGTGAAGAATTGTAGGCCCCGAGTTTGTTAAAGAAACGTGCTAAGTAGTCGACATAATCAAGGAAAGAGTTGGGACAGCTCATAATCATCAAAAATAGTATGTAGATAATCGATGCCGAGACCTTGAGTTCATCGTGAGTGACAAAGTGTTTCTGAAAATATCACCTATGCGCAGCTTAAAATAGTTTAGATAGAAAGGAAAGCTAAGTCCAAGGTACGTTGGGCCATATGAGATTCTAGCTAAGCATGGGAAGGTGGCATATCACTTAGCACTACCCCCATCTATGTCAAGTGTGCATGATGTATTTTATATCTCGTTGCTGAAGAACTACATCCCAATCTTACCATGTCATATCAGGTCTTCCTAACATGGTCGAACCAAGTGGACCAAGTACATGAAGGAACCAAAATGCTAGATACGTAAATCGAACCAAAATCAGCTAATTAGGAGTGTGTGATCGCATACCTAAGCAGGTGTAGTTGACCACACCTAAGAAAAATGAGACCACTCCATTCTGGGATGTGTGGTCACATATTTGGGACATGTGGTGGATGGATTCTACCACCACATGTGCGACCACATGATGTCATGACCGACTCTGAGTTTTAGAAATTTTCCAAAACTTTGGGATCTCTTTCCTAGTTAGATTGGGACCGTATATGGAGAGTTTCCCTCTATATTAAGAATGTCCCATAGTTTCTCCTACTCTTTTAGAACCCAAATTGCAAGAGAGAGAGAGAGAAGGAGGAAGAGAAGGAGATTTAAAGAGGAAGGCTAGGAAGAGGGATTACAGAGAAGACTATGATTCTTCAGCAAGCTTAAGGTATGGAACCATTCTCTATACCAGTAGGACGTCTAGAATAGGTCATAATTGAGATGTTGAGTCAAGGTAGGATCTCAACCATGAGACCCATGGACAAAAACTCAAAAGAGATCCATGATGAGTATGTTAAGGAAAAGAATTGTGTAAAAGTATGAATTTAAGGCCATAGATCAATCATAGGAAGCACCCTAATGATAAGCCAAGGAATCAAATCATGAAAGGATTGGACTGAGAGTGAAAGTCAATCAAAACTCGTATGGTCGTAGCTATGGTCGACCACATGAGGCACACATGATCGACCACACGCTCTCAAGAATGTCCCAAAGAGGGTATGGTAGCATGTGTGGTTGCATGATATGCAACCACAAGTATCGACCACAAACCCTGTGGTCACAAAAATTGAGACCACAGGTGTAGCCATACTTTTGACCTCTCGGTCTGTTTGATTCTAGGTGGGACTTTTGACTATTGTAATTGATGAACCTAAACTTTAACTTAGAATCCATAAATTTCTTAGGTTTCCAAGTGGTTCAAAAGTGATTTACAAAGCTTGGAGAAGATTGAACATCGTTAAAGGTGAGGGAACAAGACCTAAACTAATTAGCTAATAATAAGCTATTTTATTTTATTGAGTCCAATGCAATGATTGATTCTATGCTTGCTTGTTTGTAATGTGCATCTAACATGTCATCCAATATTCTTGCTATTACTACTCATGCATATTTATTTCTGTCTATTTATAACATGTTGATGATGACGCTAGGAATAGGCATGTGATTGTGTGTGTGGTTAGTGTGTGGGATGCGAGTAGAGCATTAAGAGGAAGACGTAGCATTGTGGTTGAGCCTGGTCACCAGACTCAAGCTCTATCTCTACTCAATTTCTACCCACTAACATTGTCATATTGTCATTACCTTCGCAGAACTATTACGTCGTAGGGCATCAGGGTAGGTGGTCTCTGACCATGTAGTCTTCGACTCTGCTAGGGGGCCTTAGCTCTATCTCCATGGACGTATTGTGGGATGCTTGGGTGAGGCCTTGGATAAACTGGATGGCATTATGATTGGTTAGTTGTGAACCCAGTTTGTAAGCCCACGTCAGTAGGGGCTTACGTGTTGGTATGGGTAGGGCATCAGGGGAACTGTTGGCGGTGTGTGATTTAAACACTTTAGCTCTATCTCTATTTCATGGTGGGTGCATATGGGATGGAAATGGTGTTTGATCCATTGGGCAGATTCACACACTCATATATAGAGGTGTAAGGGCCACCATACCTTTCTAAAGCACATTGTAAACTTAAAAACCAGACCAATGATATGAATTGAATGCATGCATATGTTTGCGCATTATTTTGTTTGCTCACTGAGCCATGATGTGTGCTCACCCTTTTGATGTTGAATATTTTTAGATGTTATTGCAAGTCCTACTATTGAAGATTATGTAAACCCATCAACATATGGACACGTAGCGGTGATGAACGTGGAAGCTATGGAAGAAGCGCATGATCTGTCATGCAAGTGCAATCAATGTGTTTTTTATTAGTTTGGTTATTTTGATTGTCGGAACATGTAATTGATTATTTTATTTTTATGTCTTGAGTTATTGGAGAATAATTAGATTTACCTATTTACTATCACTGTTAGATACTCAGTTCATTAGTAATAATGACTTCCGCTATTGTTTATTTACTCTGATTATGCTTGTAGAATGTGTCTGGTTTAATTAGATGGGCACGGCTTACACGAGATCCTGGTTGAACCATTGGTTTTCATGACTGTTCATCACACCACTGGTTGGTCTAGAATTTGGATGTGACAAAAGGAGTTCTCCAAGATCGTGCTACGGTTAGGATACCATAAGTTGAAGATTAAAGGAATTGACATCTTGAAAATAGCTTTCAGAATTACGTACGAGCACTATGAGTTCCTGGTTATGTCCTTTGGTTTGACCAACACACCTGCATCTTTTATGGAGCTCATGAACCTAGTGTTCCATGACATGTTGGACACATTGATCATAGTTTTCATTGACAATATTTTAGTCTATTTAAAAGATAAAGAAACTCGTGCAATAGATCTTAGAGTAGTCTTACAATGGCTGAGAAGGGAGAAGCTTTATGCCAAATTCAAGAAGTGTGAGTTCGGGCTGAACGAAGTGATTTTCTTGGGTTACGTAATATTGTTAGAAGGAAAAAAGGTGGACGTTAGTAATATAGAAGCAATTGTAGGGTGGGAAGCACCTAAGAATGTTGCAGTGAAGTTTCATGGATTTAGCTGGTTATTTAGACTGTTCGTGGAGGACTACTCTGGGATCGCAGTGCCACTTACTAAGGTAACCAATAAGGGAGAAAAGTTCATTTGGATCGACAAGTGTGAAGAATCTTTTCAAACTCTAAAAGCATAGCTGATATCGGCTCCCATCTTGACCATTCCAATACCAGCGGAACCCTTCAACCATTATACAGATGCCTCTGGATTAGGTTTGGGATTCGTGCTTATCATAGCCCGTTCTAGGGAATTGGGCCTGATATCCGAGAGACAACCTGAATCTTCCAACAACCGACAACCAAAGTGATCTACCAATAAACCCCACAGTCTAGACACACAATATCCATCGTAATCAATAATAGGTAATAATAATATTTGTAATAGAATATCAGAGATGCAGCAGAATAAAAAATAAGAACCAGATGCTAACTAATAATACTTTAATAACATAAGTTTGTTATCCATTATAGTTGTTCCACACTATCTATAGTACTACATACATCCCATATTACATAACCAGAATAAATCCGAATAGGTTTCTGTGGATAGACAAAACCATCATCTATCTAAAAATAGTAAAATCCATAAGATCAAGGAGCAGACTCTGGTCCCATAGATGCAGTCCCTATAGGTACAGCCCTTGACATGATCACGGAGGGGAACCCCACCAAGAGAAGTATCCTCAACATTAGCGGGATCCATAGTTGTGCCTATAGTAGTGGTACCTATAAGCAAAGCTAAAAAGATTCGATATCGAGGGATGAGCTCTATCCAAGCTCAATGAGGAATCAGGTATCTAATGCAATCCTATGCAACAAGTTATGAATGTAGTACAGAAGAAAATAAATAATCAATTGTAAGCGTCATACAAGTGTCTATGCAAATCATGGTCGATCTGTACCCTAGCGTGGATCCTGCTCAGTACCCAACCGCCTGAGCAATGCCTCATACCCTACTACCTAAGCATATACACCCATACCCCACCGCCTAAGTGCCTCCTCCTTAGTCTTCCTTTTCAATTTTCCTTCTCTTCCTTTTCTTCTCTTTCTCTCACTTTCAATTAGAGTTCTAAAGCAGTGAAAGAGGCTAAGGGACGTCCTATTTATAGATTGAAATCCTCCATAATATGCCCCAATGAGTTTAGGAAAGAACCCCCTTCGGATTAGGAAGGTTTCCTAATTTTCGGTTCTGACTGGGTTCCGTGGGGTCGGAGGTGGGCTCGCAGAATCCGTTGACCACACCTTCTAAAATGTTTGACCACACGACCTAAATTTGTGTGGTTGGACTCTTTTGAGGTGTGGTCGATCACACCTATTTAGGTATGCAACCACATGCTCATAATGGACTATTTTTGGGTTGATTTCATACCTGGTCTTATGGTTTCTTCATGCACTTCGTCCACTTAGCTCGACCATGATAGGTAGACCTGATACAAGGTGGTAAGACCGGTTAGTTCGATATGAGTCTTACATATACCACCTTGTCCAATCCCAGAATGGTGTTTAATTTTGCCAAACATTGGGTGATTGAATGACCTCCTGTGCTGGCAGAGTTAAGAGAATGAGAGGTTGAGGAAGTGTGTGATGTAGTGAACAAATCCAAACGGGCTTTGGAATGTTCCACCATTGCATTTATAGCTCCCATTATGTTAGTACTTTGAATCTTTTTCCTAAGGGAAGAAGGAGTCCTATCCAGTCTATGACCTACAGCTTCCTGTGGGGTACGCTGCACATTACCTTCTTCAGTGACATCAATGGTAGGTTCTACAGGTAGAACCTTTGAACCATCTTGGTTGTCCAAGTTATCAGCGTCTCCTTCTTCAAATATGAAGTTGTCATCGTGGTTGTTACAGGAAAATTCCCCAGTTGCATATGAATCACCAAATATTACTTAGAGCTCTCGATACTGGGACAGTCCATTTTTCCTAAATTTGGCCAAACCTTGGTTCTCCTAGAAGCAAATGAAAAAAAGCTTCAAAATTTCTAAACTGATTAGTAGGGAATTACTATTTGTACTACAGTTGGATATGATTACCTGGATGTGTCTGTCCCATATAGCTGGGTCATGTGTTTCAATACACTTGGTCGTGTCATTCCATCCAAACCCAGTAGCATTGACCAGTCTTCCAAAACTACCATACTTAGACCTCAACTTGTTCAATTTGTTCCTCAACTGTTTCAGTGTCAATGGTCTAGCCAATGCTTCTTCCATTTTGTTCTTTATGTTACTCCACCAGTCTTTGTTAAACGTGCAAGTTGTTTTATTTCCCTTTATGACCTCCTCCACTAGTATATCAACATTGTGTCCACTTCTAGCTAATTCCATTTAACTGTCTCTATACTTTTTCTTGATGAACTTGCCATTTTACAGACTAACAACTTGTTGTAAATGAAACAAAGTTGACAATCAGCCTTTAAAAACAATCAAATGGCCTAGGCAATGATTAATCCATGGTAAGAATTTAGAACTTAAATAGAATTTAATCATGATCTAAAAAAACTTACAAAGAAGTTCACATCCCAAGATTTCTCAACTTTAGAAGACTTGATACAATTAACTAGTTAAATTTATACGTCACTTATTTTTTAGCATGATTTTGGCTATTTTGGTTGAATTCTTGGATTTTTGCTTGACCTAAATGGCAACAAAATTTGAGAATTTTAACCTTGACTCATAGTAAGAGAGAGAGAGAGAGAGAGAGAGAGAGAGAGAGAGAGAGAGAGAGAGAAACTTGTGAAATAAATGAAATAATCCTGAATAGAAATCATGAAATAGCTTTCCAGCTATTGCATTATTTCTATTGAAATAATCCTTGCAACTTTACCAAAAGGATTAGCTCAATTGGAAAAGAACAACACCTTAAAAAGATTATGAGTTAAACTCTTTAGGGCCTACCTATCAAAATAAATAAATAAATAAATCCTGCAACTCTCTTTGTCCTTTGAAGATGTTTCATTAGTTTTGAATGTGTAGATTATAAAATATTTAATTGTGTAATAGGAGTGGTTGTTGGATCATGATGGCAAAAATTTGGGACCTTTTTAAATCTGGGTTGCTATTACATCATTGGGCTACCATTTGAATGTTTATTGGGGTGGATGTTTAATCTTGGAGTCGAGGTATGTTTCCATCTCTAATTTCCTTACTGCATGATATTGGGGATATGGTTAAGTATCTAATTAAAAAGCTTAAGTTATTAAATAACTAAATCAACTAGTATACAAAGACATCTCAAGTCAAGGTTTTTCAATAGGGGACTCACTCTCACTATCTACTACCTAGAATTTCTAAATACCAAAATTCATCAATCATTCTGTTGGCAAAAGAAACAAAAAGGATTAATCAATTCCAGTTAACACCACCCTACAACTTTAAGCACGACTACCCATTAACCAAAATTTATGAGAACAAGAAACAGATTCCCTATTTAGGAAACCCATCAAGAAAAAAAGGAAAAAAATTTAGCGGTTCTACACTTCTACTCAAATGGATTATAAATCAAAAGAATAGAAGTAAAAAAAAAAAAAAAAGAGTTTTTCCATTATGAGACACTTACAGATGAGCAGAGAAGGGCCTTATCTTATAAGCAAGAATGTCAACAAACTCAAAGGGGAAATCATGGAAGCAGGAAAGAGTTCATTGTTGAAAAACTCCAAATTCACAGCACACACACACACACACACACACACACACACACACACACACACACACACACACACACACACACACACACACACACACACACACACACAGAGAAGCGAGAGTTTTTACTCTCTCTCTTGGTTCTTTTATTTAATATAATTTCTACCAAAAGTTTTTATTTTCTGCTATTTAAAATGGATAAAAAGTATCTCTCAGATGAGTTAACTCCCTTGTTCTAAGATTAAAATACTCCCATAGCAATGTTAACGAAGAGATTTTTGATATTACTGGTGGGATGTCCACCTAAAAGTTAAACCACTTCAATAACCAGAAAAAGACAAGGAATATAACATTTCAGCTTTCAGTGGTATTTACTCATCATCCCAGATTTCAATGAGAAATGTTAATACTATTTTCACTGTGAGAGACTTCTAACCCCCTGTGCTATTATTGAAATCAGAAAACCAAACAAAGAATTTCATGGAACCATAGAAAATTAAGGACAAGCAACTGATGGAAGCAAATACTACTTATAAAAATATTATAATTTCAGACATTTGGAATTCATAAACTTGTTTAACATGAATAACATAAAATTGGGGATGTCCAGGGAAAAGCACTGTGTTTGTTTAGGAAAATCATAACCCATTGTCAATCGAAACAATACCATACCGCAACAATGGATCTTGGTCTCATGAGTCGCAGGTTGTTGGTGAATCTATCACTGATTTTCTCGCTCGTCGGTGAAGTTGAAATGAGATGGGAAACTAATCTTGGTCTTGAGAGTCACAGATCATCTAGGGGTCGTCGCTGCTCTATAAGATATTCACAAACTGCAAAATAATGTCATCAAAGTGTAACCTTTTAGGTTGAGAACCGAATGGAAGAGCCAATGACGGAAGGAACAAGAAAAATTCAGAATCAAAAGGAAAATGGAAAACCCTAGAGAGAATGAGAGAGAGAGGGATGGAACCTGGTGAGTCCTATAGTGTTGATAGATGCAAAAGATGGTCTGAATCTAAAGGCGAAGAGAGTGAAGGTTGGGTCTGGAGGACGAAGAGGACTCTGGGCTACACAAAGACGAATATGGAGAATATCGTCGCCCATCGGTCATCCATCGTCGGCCAGTAGTCTAGAGTAGCAGAGATGAAGAACTCATATGCCGATGATGAAGAATGAGAAGAACCCCAGCTCTGGTCTCTGACAAGCTATCGGGTTTTTTCAGTGGTTGAGGGAATTAAAATGGAGTAACTCCATTTAACTTCAACTCCAATTTTCAACTCCGAAGTTGAAAAGCATCTTTTTTTATGCTCCAAAAAAGTGGATTCTGGAGACTATTTGGAGCCGGTTCAGCCATGGATTCTCCAAAAGTCCGAACCGGGTTACCAAACAAACTTCTACTCCATTTATGCTCCAGAAGTCAAAATCCAACTTCTGGAGTGTTATCAAACACTCCCTTAGACTCCATTTTAGATCCCCATTCATGGAGAGGGTGAGACCTAAACTTTTAGGTTAAAGCTTGGTCTTTATTCATAAAGGCCAACATTGGTGGAGTTCTATCATGATCTCTAGTGTACTTCCCTACAGAAATGGGGGAAGGAGAAGGGATGAAAACTTACCTTAAGGAAGATCGGTTCTTGAGCTTGAGTTTCTAAGCTTGAGCTCTAAGCTTCCTTCTCAAATACTCACTCTCCTATGGTTTAGCAAGAGGGATAAAGGAGAGTGAGCCCTCATTTTATAGGACTCATAGAGAGAGAGTGTCCTACTCTTTCTCAACTGACAAAAGTTAAGCGGTAGCACGTTCCTCTGGTACGTCCGGTTGAACTAAAAGCTTATCTGGGCCTAGTTTCATGGGCCCAGTTGGATGGTGATGCTTCCTAGACTTCAAGTATCTCCTCTCACATGGTCTAGTACTCCTATGTAACCCAAGGGGCTGACCAACATCATATGTAGGGTCACAAGTCAGTATGCTAAGGGTTGGCACAGTAAGACCCGATACGGAGAGAATCGAATCGTGAGGATTTTGGAGTGGGTCTTACAGTGCTGATGCAAGGTGAATAAGTGATTGCTTATGCTTTGACACAGTTGAAAGAGTACTAGAAGAATTACCTTACACATGACTTGAAATTAGCAGCAGTGATTTGCAATCAAGACTCGGAGACATTACTTATACGGTGAAAATTTTCAGATTAAGTCAGATCACAAGAGTTACCTATCTTTTCACTCAAAAGGAGTTAAACATAAGGCAGAGGAGATGGTTAGAGCTACTAAAGGACTGTGATTGTGATATTCAGTATCATCCTGGAAAGGCAAATGTGCTAGCAGACGTGTTGAGTAGAAAAAGGATACTATAGCCGAAAGAAGAATCTAATATGAGTGCTACTCTATGTTTAACGAGATCTACTACTGAAGGGAATATAATGTAACACATATTGAAGTCTCTAGATGATCCTATAGAGCAAGGACTAATCCATAAGTTCTCGCTTATGTTCACAGCATTAAAGATAGTACCAGATCTGATGGACGAAGTGAAAGCTACAATTCTACTAGACTTGTATCTGAAAATGATACAAGAAGATTTAGACAAAGGTAAACCTAGCGCTGATTTTTCCTTGGAAGCAGAGAAGGTACTCCGATACAAAGGGAGATTGTGTATACCTGAAAGTAAAAACTCGAACATTAGGAACAGGATAATGATAGAAGCTCATTGAACACCATACTTCGTACCTCCCGAAAGGACTAAGATGTACCATGACCTAAAGAGATTTTACTGGTGGAGAGGTATGAGCAGATGTGGCTCGGTATGTGTTCCAACATCTAAACTGTCAGCAAGTATAGGTCGAAAGGCAGCGACCAGCAGGTTTACTACAACTATTGTCTGAACCAACATGGAATTGGGACTGCATCACTATGGACTTCGTCATTGGGTTACCACTAACTCCCAGATCAGTTGACATAGTCTGGGTGATTGTCGATTGTCTTACAAAGATGGCTCGCTTTATTTCTATACGACCTCAATGTACCAAGGAGTGACTATCCAAGTTGTACGTGGATAACATTGTCAGACTGCTTGGTGTACCCAAGAGTATAGTGTTTGACTAAGACCCATGCTTTACTTCAAAGTTCTGGGAGGGTCTATAAAAAGTAATGGAAACAAAGTCAAAATTTAGTACAATGTTTCACCCTCAAATCGATGACCAATCTAAATGGACCATCTAGATTATAGAAGATATACTTCAAGCTTGTGCAATCAATTTTAAAGGAGCTTGGGATGAGAAGCCACCACTTATCGAGTTCGCTTACTATAACAGCTACCATATAGATGTCACCATATGAAGCATTGTATGGAAAGAAGTGTCAAACCCCTCTGTTTTGGTACGATGTTGGTGAATAGAGAATTATGGGGCCAAAATTTGTGGAAGAGACTTGTCAAGTGGTAGATCAAATCAAAGAAAGGGTCAAGACAGCTCAAGATCGTCAGAAGCACTATGCGAACAATCGACGCCGAGACCTTGAGTTCGCTATGGGTGATAATGTATTTCTGAAGATATCACCCATGCAAGGTCTGAAATAGTTTAGTAAGAAGGGGAAGTTATGCCGTAGATACATTAGATCTTATGAGATTTTGGCAAGGTGTAAAAAAGTGGTGTATCAGCTCACGCTACCCCCATCTATGTGTAGTGTACATGATGTATTTCATGTTTCCCTACTGAAGATATATTCCATGTTTCCCTACTAAAGAAGTACATCAGAGATCCATTGCACATATTGACTGTGGATCCATCAGATTTGATAAATAACTTCAACTTTTGAAGTGGTGTCAGCCAAGATCACCAATCGAAAGGTACAACATCTTCAAAACTGGGACATTTATTATGTTAAAGTAACCTGGTGAAGCAAAGACATGCAAGAGGTAACATGGGAAGAGGAAAATATCATGCAGAAACAATATCCTCGCCTGTTCGACTCAGAAAGTATGTACGAATTTTGAGGATGAAATTTTTTTTAAAGGGGGGAGTTATAAGACCCGCACTCTACTAACCCGGTTTAATCGTGTCGTGTTAGGTCTTTCCATTATAACCGGCTCAAGGAAAGCAATTAGATAAAGGAACCACAAGGCCAGGTTAAGAAACTAGTCCTTCGTAGGTTATCAAATAGATTTGTCTGTTTTATGGATTGGGAGACCCAATAGTCGACCAGTCAAGCTAAGAATTAGACTCTAAGTTTAGGAAAGTTTCCAAATTTCAAAAGGACTCCTTCCTAATTGGAATCCCAATTTCTATGGAAGGTTAACCTCTATATAAGTGATGTTTCTCCACTTATTCCCACTCTTTTGATCATTCTCAAACCCTAAAACTGAGAGGAAGCGAAGAAAAGAAGGCTTAGAGAAAAAGAAAGCTTTGGAAAAAGAGAAAAAGCTCTGTAGAGAAGAGTTATTGTAGGTTTTCAATGGTTTCCAACACATTACATAGAGGAACCAATGGTAAGTCCTTTACTTTGTAGATGGTTAGTAATTTATTAGGATTGGAAAACATTATTAGAAGATTGAATCCCACACAGTGATTGCAGTTACAAGATCTTTCAAACAAATCATAAAAATTAGGGTTCCCTTGAATGACCAGTCCCTAAGGACTAATGACCATAGTATGGTTTAAGTTTGATCCAATTGAAAAGTCAAAGAAATGACTCTGAGAGAAGACAAGATGAAAGACAACCTGGAGTACAACCCAGGGGTTGTCCGATCCTGTGACCAGTCTGCTAGTTGCCAAATCGGTCAGGACACCGGTCAATCTCAGGAAGTCTGACAGGGTTTGTCAGGATAGCTGATTAATCAGCCAATACAAGATCAATTACATGATAGGACAATGTTTGGAAGGCATAAATACCAGATCAGACAGTGAGTCTGAGTACTATAAGTTGACAGAATGGAACACTAATTAAATCCTATCAATTGTTTAGGTTTTTCAACTAATCCAAGATAGTCTCTAAGGCTTGGGAAGCAACGAACATCATTTGTAGGTAAGGGAACAAGACCTAAACTAATTGAATAATAACAATCAACCATGTGATGTTTCTATTTTACTGCCTACTGATTGTGTTTTATTGATTGTTCATATTTCATACCATCCTATAAATTGTTATTATTGTTCATGCATACTTTATTCTTATTTTATTGTGATGATGATGATAGGGATAGGCATGTGTATGTGTATGGTTGGTGTGTTGAATGGGGAGAGGATGTAGCATTAGACCATTCACCATACTACATTGTCATATCACCATTACCTTAGTAAAATTAGTACATCATAGGGTATCAGGGGGAGTGATTGCAATGTGTGACTGTAGCTCTGCCAGTGGATTCTAGCTCTATCTCTGTGTCATATTGAAGGATATTGGGATAAGGCCTTGGATACATCTTAATGACATCTACGATTGGTTAGTCATGATTCTAGTTTGCAAGCCCTCGCCAGTAATGGGGTAGAATATGAGGGAAAGTAGTGGTGGTGTGTGATATGTCGAGCTCTAGCTCTATTTTTATCTTGTAGTGAGTGATGTGGGGTGACAGTAGTGTGTGATATGTTGGGTGTACTCGCACTCTCATGTATGGAGGTGTGGAAGTCGTCTATCCTTGCCATAACACAGTGCAAACTTAAACCAGACCAAAGATATGAATATGGCATCATGTATATGTTTGTTGCATTGTTTTGTTTTCTCTTAGAGCTAAGTTATGAGCTCACCCCACGTTATCATATTATTTTAGCTGATGATGCAGGTACCACTGTCGAAGACTATGTTAATGTGTTGTCATATAGACACGTGGCGGCTATGGATGAGTATGCGGTGGACGACCATGACTCATCATGCGAATGTTTCCACTGTGTTTATGCTTAGTGGTTTATTTGTATTTAGATTAATGGAATTTGTAATAGATATTTAAAGTATGTTTTCCTTTACATTAGATAAATGGTTTACTTATTTATTTATCATTAGATTCTCAGTTTATATTAATAAAAACTTCCGCTATTATTTATTATTTCTGATTGTGATGTGGACATGTATGGTTTGATAGTTGGCACGGTCCTATGTGATCCTGGCTATGTGATCCTGGCTTAAGCTGTTGGTTTTATAATGGTTTATTCACACTTTCGATTTGACCATAATTAAGGTGTGACATTACACTTAGGTTGGATTGATTCACATGTCATTCATTACTTGTATATGTATGAGCATGCATTGCATTATAATAACTATGATTATTATATGTGTGATGTTTGGGCATGATGGACATGTGGCATATTAGAACACAATACACGGACCATGTTGATGATGCTATACCCTAGCAGAGGTACGGTGATCCATGGGAGTGAAGCTAATGATCTCTGTAGGGGTATAGTCTTTCTATTTAATAATGCATATGTATGACCATGTATAGTGGTTTGTGTGGCGTATTGGAGCACGGGTTCATGGATCATGTTGGATTAAATTACACACTAGCGGGGGCATAGTGATACATGAGAGTAGAGCTGGAGATCTCTGCTAGTGGGCTTCATAATGATTTTACCGGCATACTAGTGGGGACATAGTGATCCATTGGAGTGGAGCCAAGTACCTCTGCTAATGGGCAACCATGATTAATTAATTGAACCTAATAGGCATAGGTGGTGCCATTACCCTATTTCCTACACCCTTTCGGTAGATGTTAAGATACTGGCATAGGCTTATACTTCTGAACATTTGGAGACCTGAGGGAAGAGTCAGTTGGCATATGGTTACTGATGTGAAACGGAGTCCATGATGACAATCCTGAAGGGGGCTCGAGGGCAATTTTTAGGGCCTAGAAGGGGGTTTTCTTATAGAAGTTGTTTAACAACCCGAGGTCATCATTTTATCTTCTATCTTTACCTGGTATATGAAAGATGGAGGCTTTGGGACCATAGGCAGGACCGAAAGCACAGGCTGAATCTCAATATGATACAAAGTAGTAACACAAGTCATGAGATCAAATATTAAAATTTGCATTTCATATTGTGTGTTGCATGCACGTGATATTGGGTTTCTCATTGAGCTCGAATGCTTATATCGATATGTTTTTTTTTTAGATTTTGTTGCAGGTGACTATTCAGTTGCTAATTTTATGGAGTCCCCGTTGGTGAGCATTGTCGTCGAAGCTGATGATGTTGGTGAAGAGCACGACGAGGCCTGCACTTGCATCGACTGTATCTACGCATGACGTAGCCCTCCCCTTACTCTTTTCCTTCTTTTCACTTTATGATTATTTTTGTTGGTAGACAAAGAGGTTTATCAAAAAATTATCAAAGATTTACTTCTTTTTGGTTTGACTAAATGTATATTGGATATTGTAGTATTTTGGTGGAGAACAATGTTTATAATTTCATAACAAATAATATTATGGTTATGATATCAGTAGAGTTGCATCTGTTGTGTATTAATGCTTCTAC
The DNA here is from genome assembly GCA_028583415.1 of Protea cynaroides. Lineage (NCBI taxonomy): Eukaryota > Viridiplantae > Streptophyta > Magnoliopsida > Proteales > Proteaceae > Protea > Protea cynaroides. The sequence goes on from CM053276.1 coordinate 49,461,492, forward strand.
TACTGTTATTATCAATTCTTGATTTATTGTATGGATATCGCTTGTGTATACTGTGGGATTTATATGGTAAACTTTAAGGTTAGTAATCTTGGATGTATTCAGGTTGCTACAAGGGTTGACTTGGATATCACGTCCAATTCTCCAAAGTGGCTGTGACACTATTCATGAGTTCCATAAATGATGCTGGTGCATTAGACAGTCCAAAAAACATGACTAAGAACTCATAATTTCTATATCGAGTTCCAAAAGTAGTCTTTGGTATATTAAATTCTCGAATCTTTATTTGATGATATCCAGATTGGAGATCTATCTTGGAGAATACTTGAGCTCCTTTAAGTTGATCAAATAGATCATAGATCCTGATCAGAGGATATCGATTCTTGATAGTAAGCTTGGTTTGCTCATGATAATCAATGTACAATCAATCGCTTCTATCTTTCTTCTTAGCCAACAAGATTGGAGCACCCCAAGGAAAAATACTAGGTCTTATAAATCCATTATCTAACAATTTTTGGAGTTGAACCTTCAGTTCCTTCAACTCAGAGGGTGTCATCCGCAAGGGGCTTTAGATTGAGGAGCTAATCTTGGAACTACATCGATCAACAACTCAGTTTAACAATCAAGAGGTAAACCAGGTAAATCTTCAAGAAATATATCTGGGAACTCATTTACTACATCAATCTTGTCACAGCCCATTCTGGGGAATCGGGTGTGATATCCAAGTCAACCCATAAGACAACTTGAATACTTCCACCAATCGACAACTACAGTGATCTATATACAAATCCCACAGTCTACACATGCAATAACCACAATAATAATGAAAGAAAATAGAGTAATAATAGCAAAAGCTACTATAAATAAAAGATGTTAACTATGTGATATCGTATCATAAACTAAGGCAAGTCTTATGAAGTTTCATCACATTAGTCTTCATAATATCAAAATATCTCATATAGAAATATCTTGAATCAAAGTGTAAATCTGTAAACATTGTTTCGGATAGATCTCATTGTCTATCCACATCAGAATCAAAAGTGAAAGGAAAAGAATAGAGGCCATCTCTATGCTCTCTCGTAACATCTTCAGCACCAGTGGTATCACTAATCAATGAGTCCTCCATAAAATGAGCTATAGTGTAATCACCTGCATCAACATATAGAAAAAAAGTATCGTTACGAGGGTGAGCTCCCATCCCAGCTCAAAGGGAAGTCAGGTATCACATGCATGCATTATCCAACGAAATGAAATGAATTCATCAATTAAGTCATAGCAAATGTTCTACTTTGGTGTCATATTGAAATTCAGCCAGCACTTTTGGTCCCGCCTACGGCCACTAGCCTCTAACTCTCATACATGGAGCAAGGTAGAAGAAGAATATGAGGTCCCAGATCACTAAACTCCTTTTACAAGTAAACCCCCATCCAGGTCCTTTAGGCTCATCACCTCCCACCATAGACCCCATGTGACACCAAAGACCCCAGACTGATCTGATTCTTCCATTAGGTCTGCCAACCGAGGAAGTATGAGTATATACCAATATTTAAACCCCTATTGGCAAGGGTGTAGAAATATGAAGAAATGTCACCACTTGTGTCTATCATGTGCATCAATTTAAATAGGCCTACACCCCAGCAGAGACCCCCGACTCCACTCCCACGGATCACTGTGCCCCAGCAAGAGTGCTAGCAATTCCAACATGATGCATGTGTCCGTGCTCCCACATGCCACACGCACCATTATACATGATTGAGCATATACATATATAATGAATGGGGCCATACCCCAGCAAAGACCCTCGACACCACTCTCATGGACCACCGTGCCCTTTCTATAGTAACAACATAAAACAACATCCCCCGTGTATTATGGTCCCACATGCCACACGACCACCATACCCAAACAACAATCATCATACAAAGCATACATAGTTATCATTATGCCAATGCATGCTCAATAAAAAAAATAGTTATTAGATTGCATGCTATAAATGTAAATATAGCATGTTGTAATCACAAACATAGCATGTTATCAACATGAAAGTAGACCTGTTAAAATTCCATAATTACTGTGGACCAAACGCCTCACCTGATAGCACTTAAAGTGCAGCTGCAATGCAAAGCCAAATAGATGGCTAATACCTTGCTCAAGTTCGATACCTATTTATGTAGATAAATTCATTAGGTTGGTTGTCTAACTTTTAACTATTAAAGGCATGCCCTTCATGTTTATATATCTCATGTCACACCCCAATTCTGCACCATTCGTTCAGAACGGTGTGATGAACCGCTACAAATCAATGGTTCAACCAGGATCTCTAGTAGGCGATATCCATTAGAAATAAACCACGCACATCCACAACCATAATCAAAATAAATACACAATAGCGGAAGTCTTATAGTAAATGAACTGATCGTTTTAAATGTAATAATCATAATTAAAATATCAAATTATTATTGTATCAACTGAGACATAAGTAAATAGAATATCAATTACATTTTTTATAAATCCAAATAAAAATCCTAATAGAACACGCATGAGTTGCACTCGCATGAGGGGTCATGCATATCCTCTAAGTCTTCAGCCTCCATTGCAGCAATACGCGTATACATCGAATCATTTATATAATCTGCAACTGTGGTACCTGCATCATCAACTAAAAATATTCGACGTCGAGAGGGTGAGCACACATTATGGCTCAGTGAGCAAACAAAACAATGCAACAAACATATAAATGCATTCAATTCATATCTTTGGTCTGGTAAATAAGTTTGCAATGTCCTATAGAAAGGATAGGTGGCCAAAGATTACGTTTATTGATGCCGCACCTCTATAGACGAGTCTGTGAAGCCGCCCAAAGGTAACGTTTGTTGCCGACTCACATGCACCCAATTCATGGACAATGTACACACAAAGGTCACGTTTATTGCTGTACCCGTTGCCCATACCAACACGTAAGCCCCTGCTGGCGAGGGCTCGCAAACTGGGCTCGCAACTAACCAATCCTAATGCCAAACAGTATATCCAAGGTCTCACCCCAGCATCCCTCAATACGTCCATAGAGATAGAGCTAGGGTCTGGTAACCAGGATGAACCACAGTGTCACGTCCCCCCTGATGCCCTACGACGTATTAGTTCCGCTAAGGTAATGGCGATACGATGATGTCAGTGGACAAGACTTGAGTAGAGATAGAGCTAGAGTGTTGAGGCCCCGCCTATGACACCTCCCCCTGATACTCGCTCGCATCAAGCACACCAACCACACACATACATCCACATGCCTATTCCTATCATCATCATTAACATCATCATGTCATAAACAATAAATAAATATGCATGAACAGTAATAATAGAAATATTAGATGACAAGTTAAATGCACATAACAATCATACACGCATAAAATCATTCATGGCATTGGACTCAAAATAAAACAGTTTATTATTAACGAATTAGTTTAGGTCTTGTTCCCTCACCTTTACTTGATCGTAGGTCCTCTTTCAAGCTTTAAGAATCAACTATATATCGATATTATATCACTAGAAAACCTAACCATGTCGATAGAATTTAATTAGAATTAATTCTGATTTTAAAAAGCATGCTATTAACTGGGGGTCGATGCTAGGGTCGGAAGTTTCATCGACCCTGGGTGCCACCACCCCTATTCTGGACTTCCCGAACACTGGGGGTCGATGATCAGGGTCGGGTAGGGTCGATTGGCCATCGACCCCCCATGCGACTCCCTGTGAGTTTTGTCAATTTTTCATCCTTCAGTCCATTCTTCGTGTTTGGGGTCCTATGGCTTGCTTCTACAATCCATTACACACATGTTCTATGGCCTAGAACCGTAGTTCATTCACCTATATAGCTTTCATGACTTCTCCCATGGTTTTCCATGAAAACCTAACCATGGGTGGATGATTTTGGTTTCTCCTAGATCATTTCCTCTTCTCTAGCTATTTTAAGGTTTGTAGAATTACATGGAGATAGTATCCATACCTGAGAATTAGGCTTGTTTCTCTGAAGCCTTCTCCTTGATCTTCTTCTCCACTTTCCTTCTCTTCTCTTTCTCTTCTCCTTCTCTTCTCTTTCTCTCAATTCAATTAGGGTTCTAAAAGGAGTAAAAGAGGCTTAGGGACGTCCTATTTATAGAGTAGAAACTCCCAAAATATGTCCCATTGAGATTAGGAAGGAATCTCATTGAAATTAGGAAGGTTTCCTAATTTTCGGTTCGAGCTGTTTTTACCGATTACCGGGGGTCGATAGGGGGGTCGGAGATCCCATCAACCCCTGGTCCTTAAGATGTCTGACCCCCGGTATAAAACTGGGGGTCTGACTTTTATACTGGGGGGCTCCGACCCTCCCTTACTGGGTATACGACCCTCCCCTTATTTTTAGTGTTTTTCGGTCAGTTTAATACCTGGGATCGTGATCTCTTTCACGCACTTGATCTGTTTGGTTCAACTATGATGGGTAGACCTGGTTCAAGGTGGTAAGACCGGGTTAGTTTGATACGGGTCATACAACTCCCCCCTACTTATAAAAATTTCGTCCCCGAAATTGTTCATACCTTCTGAGTCGAATAAATGAGGGTATTGCTTTCGCATAGCATTCTCTTCTTCCCATGTAATTTCTTCTATGTCTCTACTTCTCCAAGTGACCTCAACATAATAGATACCTCGGTTGCGTAGTCGTTGAACCTTTCGGTTGGTGATTTCAGTTGGTGTTACTTCAAATGTCAAATCATCAGTCAAATCAGGTAGATCTACTGTTAGAACGTGCGTAGGATCTTTGACATACTTCTTCAATAAGGAAATATGAAATACGTCATGCACACTTGACATAGATGGTGGTAGGGCTAACTGGTAAGCCACTTTCCCACGCTTAGCTAGAATCTCATATGGCCCGACATATCTTGGACTTAGTTTCCATTTCTGTCCAAACCGTTTCAATCCTCGCATAGGCGATACTTTTACGAATACTTAATCACCCACGACGAACTCAAGGTCTCGGTGTCGGGGATCGGCAAATTGCTTCTGACGATTCTAAGCTGTTCTCACTCTTTCTTTGATAATGTCGACCACTCGAAACGTCTCTTCAATAAATTCCGATCGAACAATACTACGTTCCCCAACTTTATTCCAAAACAACGGAGTTCGACACTTTCTGCCATACAGTGCTTCATAGGGTGACATCTGTATAGTAGCCTGATAGCTATTATTATAAGCGAACTCAATCAGTGATAACTTTTCATCCCATGATCCTTTGAAGTCAATTACACATGGTCAAAGCATATCTTTTAGAATCTAAATTGTACGCTCCGACTGTCCATCTGTCTGTGGATGGAATGCAGTACTAAACTTCAATGTTGTACCCATAGCCTTTTGCAATCCTTCCCAAAACTTTGAAGTAAATCGTGGATCTCTATCGGACACAATACTTTCAGGTACACCATGTAATCGCACAACGTTATCCACATACAGCTTAGCTAACCTCTCCATTGTATACTGAGGTCGTATAGGTATAAAGCGAGCTGTTTTAGTCAGGCGGTCTACAATCACCGAAACTGCTTCAACTACTCGAGGACTCAATGGTAATGTAAGACCCGTATCAAACTAACCCGGTTTTACCACCTTGAACCAGGTCTACCCATCATGGTCGAACCAAATGGATCACGTGCGTGAAGGAGATCATGATCCCAGGTATTAAACTGACCCAAAAACATTCAAAATAAGGGGAGGGTCGCATACCCAGCAAGGGAGGGTCGGACCCCCCCAGTATAAAAGTCAGACCCCTAGTTTTACATGGGGGGTCGGACATTTTAAGGACCAGGGGTCGACGGGATCTCCGACCCCCCTATCGACCCCCGGTAGTCGATAAAAACAGTTCGAACCAAAAATTAGGAAACTTTCCTAATTTCAATAGGATTCCTTCCTAATCTCAATGGGACTTATTTTAGGAGTTTCGACTCTATAAATAGGATGTCCCTAAGCCTCTTTCACTCCTTTTACAACCCTAATTGGATTGAGAGAAAGAGAAGAGAAGGAAGAGAAGGAGAAGAGAAGGAAAGTGGAGAAGAAGATCAAGGAGAAGGGATTCAGAGGAAGAAGCATACTTCTCAGGTATGGATACTATCTCCATGAATTTCTTAAGACCTTAGAGTAGATAATGAAGAGGGGATTATCTAGGAGGAACCCAAATCATCCACCCATGGTTAGGTTTTCATGAAAAACCATGGGGGAAATCATGAAAGCCATATAAGTGAATAAACCACTGTTCTAGGCCATAGAACATGTGTGGAATGGACTGTAGGAGCAAGCCATAGGACCCCAAACACGAAGAATGGACTGAAGGAAGAAAAATTAACAAAACTCACAGGGGGTCGCATGGGGGGTCGATGGCCAATCGACCCTACCAGACCCTGAGCATCGACCCCCTGTGTTCGGGAAGTCTAGAATAGGGGTGGTCTCACCCATGGTCGATCAAGACTCCGACCCTAGCATCGACCCCCAGTTAGCAGCATGCTTTTTAAAGTCCGGATTAATTCTAATTAAATTCTATCGACTTGGTTAGGTTTTTTTAGTGATATAATATCAATATAAAGGTGATTCTTAAAGCTTGAAAGAGGACTTACGATCAAGCTAAGGTGAGGAAACAAGATCTAAACTAATTGGTTAATAACAAACTGTTTTTATTTCTTGAGTCCAATCCTATGCTTGATTCTATGCGAATATGCTTGTAATGTGCATTCAACATGTCATCCAATATTTTTATTATTTGTTCATGTATATTTACTTTATTGTTTATAACATGATGATGATGATGATGATAGGATTAGGCATGTGAATGTATGTGTGTGGTTGGTGTACTTGATGCGAGCAAGTATCAGGGGGGGTGTCATAGGTCGGGCCTCAGAACTCAAGCTCTATCTCTAACTCAAGTCTTGTGCATTAGCATCGTCGTATCACCATTACTTTAGCAGAACTATTACGTCGTAGAGTATCAGGGGAGGTGGTCTCGGTCCTTATAGTCTCTGACTCTACCGAGGGAACTTAGCTCTATTTGTATGAGCGTTCTGAGGGATGCTGGGGTGAGGCCTTGGATACACTATTTGGCATTAGGATTGGTTAGTTGCGAGCCCAGTTTGCAAGCCCTCGCCAGTAGGGGCTTACGTGTTGGTATGGCACTGTACAACAATAAACGTTAACCTTTGTTGTACAATGTTCATGGTAGGGTGGATGGGGACGATAATAAACGTTAACCTTTGGGCGGACTTCCACACCCTGTGTATAGAGGAGGGGTCAATAAACGTTAACCTTTGACCATCGAACCTTTTTATTGCGCATTGCAAACTTTAAACCAGACCAAAGATATGAATTGAATGCATGCATATATATTGTTGCATTATTTTGTTTGCTCACTGAGCCATGATGTGTGCTCACCCCCTCGACGTCGAATATTTTTAGTTGATGATGCAGATACTACCGTCGAAGATTATGACAACGCTCCAGTATACGGGGACATGGCGGCGATGGAAGTTGAAGATGAAGTGGATACGCATGACTCCTCTTGCGAGTGCAACTCATGCGTATTCGATTAGATTTTATTTTAATTATTTGGATTTAGTAAAGACATGTAATTGATATTTATTTACGTCTTAGTTGATACAGAATAATTTACTACTTAAATATGATTATCACATCTAGATTTTTCAGTTCGTTTTACTATAAGACTTCCGCTATTGTGTATTTACTCTGATTATGAATGTGGATGTATGAGGTTTAGATAAAACGGATATAGCCTACTCGAGATCCTGGTTGAACCGTTGGTTTGCTAGCGGTTCATCACACCATTCTGAATAGTGCAGAATTGGGGTGTGACAGGTAATCCCGTGACGAAGTCCATAGTGATGCAGTCCCATTTCCATGCTGGTTCCGGTAACGGTTGTAACTGTCCGGCCAGTCTTTGTCGTTCAGCCTTTACTTTCTGAAAATTTAGGCATTGAGACATGAACTTAGCTACATCTGCTTTCATTCCTCTCCACCAATATATTTCCTTTAGATCATGATACATTTTAGTGCTTCCAGGATGTATCGAATAGATGGTGGTATGGGTCTCTTTCATCAATCGGTGTCTAATGTCCAAGCTTTCTGTTTCGGGTACACATATTCTTCCTTTGTACTTTAGTACCTTTTCTTCGTCCAAGGTGAACTCAGGGTTAGTTCTACCTTTTTCGATGTCTTCTTGTACCGTTCTTAGGTAGGGGTCTGATTTGATAGCTGTCTTCACTTCATCAACTATATCCGGTATAATTTTCAATGCGGCGAACATATTTAAAAACCGATGAATAAATCCTTGTTTGGCTGATCCATCTGGTGCATCTATCATAAATTGCTCATTACCGTGCTTGATTACCTTTCTAGTAGTACACATTGCGGCAGTTGTGCTAACCTCTCCCTGTGATTTTATCATTGCCTTTCTACTCAACACGTCAGCTACTACATTAGCTTTTCTCGGATGATACTGGATATCACAATCATAGTCTTTCAGTAGTTTCAGCCATCTTCTTTGTCTCATATTTAGCTCCTTCTGATTAAATAGGTAAGTAAGACTTTTATGGTCTAATTTAATCTAAAACTTCTCCCCATACAGATAATGTCTCCATATTTTGACAGCATGTACTACTGCCACTAATTCCAAATCATGTGTGGGGTAGTTCTTTTCATGTGTCTTCAATTGTCTTGAGGCATAAGAAATTACTTGTTCTCCTTGCATAAGTACACATCCTAATCCCAGTCCTGACGCATTGGTGTACAAGATAAATGGTTATCCTGGAGTCAGGATGGTCAAGATTGGAGTTGATATCAATCTAGCTTTCAAGGTTTGGAAACTCTTCTCGCATTTATCCGTCCAGACAAACCTCTCGGCCTTCTTAGTTAAACTGGTAAGAGGTATGGCAATTCGAGAATAGGCTTCCACAAATTGTCGATATTACCCAGCTAGACCCAGAAAACTTTTAATTTCCACAATGCTCTTCGGTGCTTCCCACCTTACAATAGCCTCAATCTTGCTGGGATCCACTTTAATTCCTTCAACGGATACTACATGGCCTAGAAATGCAACTTCCTTTAGCCAAAACTCACACTTTGTAAATTTGGCGTAGAGCTTTTCCCTTCGTAGTAGCTGCAGAGCGGCGTTTAGATTCTTGACATGAGTTTCCTCATCTTTGGAGTAGACTAATATATCATCAATGAATACAATAACCGATGTATCCAACATGTCGTGGAAAACCCAGTTCATAAGTTTCATAAAGGTTGCTGGTGCGTTTGTCAATCCAAAAGACATGACCAAAAATTCATAATGTCCATATCTGGTCCTGAATGCTGTCTTGGGGATATCACCATCCTTAATCTTCAGCTGATGGTAACTTGACCAAAGATCAATCTTTGAGAACACTTTGGCACCTTGCAACTGATCGAACAGGTCATCGATCTGAGGCAATGGATACCGATTCTTGATTGTCAGTTTATTCAGTTCTCGGTAGTCTATACACAAGCAAACGCTACCATCCTTTTTCTTCACAAATAAAACTGGCACTCCCTATGGTGATATGCTAGGGCAAATGTAACCCTTGTCCAGTAGTTCTTGTAGTTGTACTTTCAATTCCTTCAGTTCAGTAGGAGCCATTCGATAGGGTGCTTTCGATAGGGTGTCACACCCGAATTCTTCTATCTACAGATGAGGGCTGAGATTGATAGTCAGCTCATCCGACCTGATTGCTAGCAGATGAGAGCGTGTTATCTGCGTTCAGATCCACGGGTATACTACAAGATCATTTAGCATAACCTGATACCGCAGAGTGGTCATTACGAGAGGATCTCCCAGCTGACCCAGTATCTCCTAAACTGTATATGCACTAGGCAACCCGTCTGCCTTCCATACATCATTATACGTACCATGATCAGCGCTACATTGCCCAGTCACAATGGCAACCTTCCTTACGGACGCATGATCACTACCTTGCTTACCTGCCTGGGGGTTGACTTAGTGGATGAGAAGATTCAGGAGAAATCCTTCTCATTGCTTCTGGATTGGGAGGCTATCTGCAAGATGGGCATGCGGGATGCCCAGATCAATGATGAGGAGAGGAACGCGATGGTGCACCCTCGCACTCGAGTGGAGATGGCTGATGTTGAGGCTGCAGCAGTAGGCACTAGAGCAGGGGTTCATGGGGATGATGACGATCGGTTGTACATGGATGTAGATGCCATACCCCCTCCATCACTTACACATGCTACTGGAGCTGGTCCGTCTTCTTCAACTGGTCCTTCGCACGCGGCTGGTCCTTCGTATACTCCATCTGATGACATGATAAGGATATTACATGAGATACGAGAGGCTCAGCGTATGTCTGACCTAAGGATGGGAGAGCTTATAGAGGCTCAGCGTATGACTGACCAGTGGGTGGCTGATCTCACAGCTAGTCTCCAGAAGAGCCTGACTCAGATAGCCTGGTTGACCAGGGTCTACGCTGAGGACTATGATAGAGACCGTGAGGCACCACTTCCCCCAGCACCTCCAGCTTCTTGATGTACTACTTTTATTTTTCTTTTTGTACTTCAAAGTAACTGTCTGGATTGTGGACTGTACTCTGCTTTGATCATATATATATATATAAACGTTTGTTCTTCCTTTTTAGTTGTATTTATCTTTGTTTCTCATTTAATAGATGCATTATTCTCTTTCATTTAAGTCTCATACAACACAGGTGCTTATGGTGTGTTATTATTATGTCTTTTTATATTTTTATCCTATCTCAGTTCACGACCCTTTTGTAGAAGTATATGGTTTCACATATAAAGCCTGAGATGCTCTAATACCAAGTTGTCACACCCCAATTCTACACCATTCAGAACGGTGTGATGAACCGCTACAAACCAACGGTTCAACCAGGATCTCTAGTAGGCGGTATCCATTAGAAATAAAACCACGCACATCCACAACCATAATCATAATAAATACACAATAGCAGAAGTCTTATAGTAAATGAACTGAGCATTTTAAATGTAATAATCATAATTAAAATATCAAATTATTGTTGTATCAACTGATACATAAGTAAATAGAATATCAATTACATCTTTTATAAATCCAAATAAAAATCCTAATAGAACACGCATGAGTTACACTCGCAGGAGGGGTCATGCGTATCCTCTAAGTCTTCAGCCTCCATTGCAGCAACACGCACATACACCGAATCATTTATATAATCCGCAACTGTGGTATCTGCATCATCAACTAAAAATATTCGACGTCGAGAGGGTGAGCACACATCATGGCTCAGTGAGCAAATAAAACAATGCAACAAACATATGCATGCATTCAATTCATATCTTTGGTCTGGTAAATAAGTTTACAATGTGCTATAGAAAGGATAGGTGGCCAAAGATCACGTTTATTGACGCCGCACCTCTATACACAAGTGTGTGAAGCCGCCCAAAGGTAACATTTATTGCCGACTCACATGCACCCAATTCATGGACAATGTACACACAAAGGTCACGTTTATTGTTGTACCCGTTGCCCATACCAACATGTAAGCCCTTGCTGGAGAGGGCTCGCAAACTGGGCTCGCAACTAACCAATCCTAATGCCAAACAGTTTATCCAAGGCCTAACCCCAGCATCCCTCAATACGTCCATAGAGATAGAGCTAGGGTCTGGTGACCAGGATGAACCACAGTGTCACATCCCCCCTGATGCCCTACGACGTATTAGTTCTGCTAAGGTAATGGCGATACGACAATGTCAGTGGACAAGACTTGAGTTAGAGATTGAGCTAGAGTGCTGAGGCCCCACCTATGACACCTCCCCCTGATACTCGCTCGCATTAAGCACACCAACCACACACATACATCTACATGCCTATTCCTATCATCATCATCAATATCATCATGTCATAAACAATAAATAAATATGCATAAACAGTAATAATAGAAATATTGGATGACATGTTGAATGCACATAATAATCATACACGCATAAAATCATTCATGGCATTGGACTCAAAATAAAATAGTTTATTAATAACCAATTAGTTTAGGTCTTGTTCCCTCACCTTTACTTGATCGTAGGTCCTCTTTCAAGCTTTAAGAATCAACTATATATCGATATTATATAACTAGAAAACCTAACCAAGTCGATAGAATTTAATTAGAATTAATTCTGATTTTAAAAAGCATGCTGTTAACTAGGGGTCGATGCTAGGGTCGAAAGTTCCATCGACCCTGGGTGCGACCACCCCTATTCTAAACTTCCCGAACACTGGTGGTCGATGATCAGGGTCTGGTAGGGTCGATTGGCCATCGACCCCCGTGCGACCCCCTGTGGGTTTTGTCAATTTTTCATCCTTCAGTCCATTCTTCGTGTTTGGGGTCCTATGGCTTGCTTCTACAATCCATTACACACATGTTCTATGGCCTAGAACCGTAGTTCATTCACCTATATAACTTTCATGACTTCCCCCATGGTTTTTCATGAAAACCTAATCATGGGTGGATGATTTGGGTTTCTCCTAGATCATTCCCTCTTCTCTAGCTATTTTAAGGTTTGTAGAATTACATGGAGATAGTATCCATACCTAAGAATTAGGCTTGTTTCTCTGAAGCCTTCTCCTTGATCTTCTTCTCCACTTTCCTTCTCTTCTCTTTCTCTCAATCCAATTAGGGTTCTAAAAGGAGTGAAAGAGGCTTAGGGATGTCCTATTTATAGAGTAGAAACTTCCAAAATACGTCCCATTGAGATTAGGAAGGAATCCTATTGAAATTAGGAAGGTTTCCTAATTTTCGGTTCGAGCTGTTCTTACCGATTATCGGGGGTCGATTGGGGGGGTCGGAGATCCCATCGACCCCTGGTCCTTAAGATGTCCGACCCCTGGTATAAAACTGGGGGTCTGACTTTTATACTGGGGGGGTCCGACCCTCCCTTACTGGGTATGCAACCCTCCCCTTATTTTTAGTGTTTTTGGGTCAGTTTAATACCTGGGATCGTGATCTCCTTCACGCACTTGATCCGTTTGGTTCGACCATGATGGGTAGACCTGGTTCAAGGTAGTAAGACCGGGTTAGTTTGATACGGGTCTTACATCTCACTCCCCGAATTTACGATATGTAAAATTTATATGGCAACTGAACCACCGATCATTTTTATCGTACTCCACCCAGGATGCACGCTTAGTCGATACATACACCAACAAACCACCTCCCCCTTAACTCAGTTACAGAGTAAATACTTGGCAGAAACATACTACAAAAATTGAGCTCTATTTGTAAAGTCATAACATTAGCAATAAACCATTAAGAATTTTTCAAATCATCAACCATGTGTACTTATAGTTTCATAGCCCTAAATACATTGGGCAGTAGCACCATTAAAAGACAAGTACTAATAACTAAATGTATTTAAATCGAAAAGAACTAAGTCATGGCTCCTAACTAGAGCGGCCTTCCATCTCTTGCAAGATCTTCACAATTTTTTCCTGTTAATCGGATCAACATCATCTCGTTCCATCTCCTACGTGCTTTTTGGTTCCACTGGTACATCGTCCTGTTCTGCATCTATAATACCTGCAATCACAACTAAAACGTATGGTGATCGCAAGGGTAAACTCTCTAACTTGAACTCAATGAGAAACAGACAAGCAGGCAAACACATGAATAGATTATGCACAAAAAGGTCCAGTATAATGTATGCTTACTATGTTAAGGTAAGGCCTACCTACACCTCCCAGAGACTAACTATCACCTCCATGCACGGGAGTGTTGGGTGCTAACCACCCTACCTGGTAGCCCTGGTGCCCCCACTTAACCTCCCAATCAGAATGGTGATTGGGCAGTAAGTCTGGCCAGACACCCAGTGCATTGTTGACCCTCAGCCCCTCATAATTCCATCCTACCAATACTTGACCCCCTACTGGCCATGGTTACATACATGGGTTCTACTTATAACCAGTCCTATATGACATCATATGTACGCTTCTAATATCGTAGTAGGATTTCTAGACCATCCGTTGTGCCCCTCTCCAAGATGATGTCCTCTACTAGGATTGTAAGACCCGTACTCTACTAATCAGGTTTAACCATATCGTGCCAGGTCTCCCATCATTACCGGCTTGGGTAAACTAACCAGATCAACCATGTAAAGAAATCATAAGTCTAGGTAAGTAAACTAATCCAAAAATAACTATTTTTCATTGTATGGTCGAATAGCAAATATTGTGTGGCCGACCACTCAATCAGAAGGTGAGGACAATCGATTTTCATTGTGTGGTCGCACATTCTACTTTGTGTGGTCAACGGGTTCTGCAACCATAGAGTCGACCACACAAATCCAGATCTAACTTTGAGATTTGGAAACTTTCCAAAAACTAATGGGATCTCTTTCGTAGTTGAGAGATGACTCTATATGGAGGTTTTTCCTCTATATAGAGGACGTACCTTAGCCTCTCTCACTCTTTTAGAATCATTTTTAAACCCTAAACCTAAGAGAGAAAGAGAAGGAGGAAGAGAAGAAAAAGGAGAAGGAGGCTTGGAAAAGAGAATTTACAGAAGAAGTTGCTAACCCTCACTGCAGCAAGAGACAAAGGTAAGAAATCTATTCCTGTAGATGTAGGTTGATTAGGATTGATCTCCCATCAATGAGTTGATAAGTTGAACCCAATGTTGTGATTAAGATCATGAAATTTCTTAATTAATCTCAAAGAGAAACCATGGAAATTGGTTAGGGATAAATTGTTGATGGGAAACCCATGAATAAGGCCATAGAGAGACCCTAGAAGGTGTTTCGATAATGAACCAAGGGATAAACTAAGAAAAACCCACAAACACAACCTGTAACTTTTGTGGTTGCATTACTGGTCAACCACAGGTGACTAGTAACTCAACCACAGGCTTTCAGGAAGCTACCCATAGTTGTGTGGTTGCATCAATGGATGCATGAAGCACGACCACACAGTCAACCACACAATGTATGGTCGACATATACCTGTGACCACTGCATCGACTACTTAGTTTTAGAAAGTCTATTTTGAGGCCAAACCAGATTTTAAACTATTGTAATCTAACACTATCAAACCCTAATCTAAATTCATAAATTGTCTAGGTTGTCAACTAGTACAAGTGAAATTCCAAAACTTGGAAGAGATTGATACTACGATCCAAGGTGAGGAAACAAGACCTAAGCTAACTAGATAATAACAAGCCACTCTTTACTTTATTTATCTAATGCTATGATTGATGTCATGCTTGTATGATTGTAATGTGCATCTCACATGTCATCCAATATTACTGCTATTCTTATTCATGCATATTTATTTTATTGTTTTACTCTATTGTTGATGATGATAGGAATAGGCATATGTTTGTGAGTGTGGTTAGTGTACTATGTGGGTAGGGGTGTGTGATCCTTAAACTATGCTTCACATTGACATCATCATATTGTTGTTACCTTAGCAGAACTAGTACATAGTAAGGCATTGGGGGGTGTTCGTGGACCGTGTGGTCTTTGACTATGCCGAGGAACCCTAGCTCTATCTCTATGGACGTATTGAGGGATGCTGGGGTAAGACCTTGGATACATATGGATGACATCTAGGATTGGTTAGTTGTGAGTCCAGTTTGCAAGTTCTCTTCAGTAGGGACATACGTGCTGGTATGGGTAGGGCGTCAGGGAAGTATTCGCAATGTGTGATATTGATACTTTATCTCTATCTCTATTCCATGGTAGGTGCATGTGGGACTAAAATGGTTTTTGATCCATTGGGCGGATTCACACGCTCGTGTATAGAGGTGCGGTGGCCGCTAATCCTTTCTATAGCACAGTTGTAAGCTTAAACCAAACCAAATATTTGAATTGAATGCATGTATATGTTTTAGCATTATTTTGTTTCTTCACTGGGCTGTGATGTGTGCTCACCCCTCAACGTCGAATATTTTTAGTTGATGATGTAGGTCCTATAGTGGAAGAAGACTATATGGATGCGCCGTCGTATGGGCATGTGGCAGCGATAGATACACAGACTGTGAAAGATGAGCACAACTCTGCGTGTGAATTTTTTCAATGTCTTTATTCTTAGTTTATTCGTATTTTGATTGTAAAAATCTTGGAATAGATTATTTAACTATCTCTTGATTTGTTTGGAGATAACTGGATTATTTAATTAATTATCACGTTAGATCTCAGTTCATTAATAATAAGACTTTAGCGATCAATTTATTATCTCTGATTACAATTGTGGAATGTGTATTTGGTTTGGATGGTTGGCACAATAATTATGAGATCCTAGCTTAAACCATTAGTTCTTATGATAATTCATCACACTTTTGGTTTGACCAAAATTGGGGTGTAACAAGGATACAAAACGATACATAGTAATTAAGGTGCTTGGCAGATTGGATCCAACGGTCCTAGACCCCTTGACTACATCCTACCCAGCATTACACATCAAAATCACAATCACAATCAACATGTTGTTAATGCAATGCATGCAAAATAACAGATATTGGATGGCATGTTATTCTTAAAGTAAATAAAGGCATGCAGCATCAAAATACACAAAAATTAAGTCAGGGTTCCGTTCCTCACCTTATAGTGTTAGTCGTAGTTATCCATGCAAGAACACATATTTGCAAAGTGTTTGTGTGCCTATAAAACATGTGGGGTTGTTAGTTAAAAGTTTTGTTGGATGTAAATTGAATTACTTTAGTCGGCTTTACCGGTCGATATATCGATCGATATTCTATCGACTGGTCTATGGTCCGATAAAGTTCTTGAACCTTCAACCATTTGTCGATCGATATCACAGTCAGTATAGAGCTTCGACCATAACATCGTCTGGCTAACTCTTCAGACCTTCTAGAACATGTCGGTCGATAAACCGGATCGTACTATACAGTCCGTAGTACCGACCACCCCTTCGAATGGCCTCTTTCCTATCCAATGAGTTAGGGTTTCTTCTTATGGTTCCATTCCTTCCCTTGCTAGGCTACTATGGTCCATAATGGGGTAATTTCTCCACTTATGTACCCCTCCTAGCAATTTGGATCCACTATTTAACCTAAAACAGTTATTAGGAAGAGTTTTCCCTCATTCCTATAGTCTATATCATTCTCACCATTGATTAGGGTGTTCATTCATCACTTCAGATCTACATCTTCCAATTCAGAATTATTTAGGTTTACAATAAAATCTACAGAGGTTAGGGTTTTACCTACAGTAGTTTGACTACTAGGGTTTGACGGTGCACTTTATGGTGATTTCTTTTACATGAGAGCTGCAACACTTGCTTTCTCCCTTCCCTCCTCCTTTCCTTCCCCTAGAGAACGCATCAGAACTCTCCCAGACTGATACCTACTGAGAAGAGTGTAGAAGGTATGATTTTTATTTGTTTTAAGTATCCAAGTTGTAATCAAACTCTCTAATTGAATTTGGGGTCCTAGGTATTTGCCAAGTGGCAAGGATTTGGATCTAAATAGAATCTTCCTTCCTTTTCCAACTCCAAGTAGTTAGAGTGATGTGGAACCTTTTTAGGTTCATTCATAGGTTCTCAGAATATCATAAGGAGTCTCCTAAAGTGAAACCATTTATTGGTTTGAAGAATTGGTCAACTCTGGCCTTATCAGTCGATGGTACCTGTGCATAGACCAACGGGATTATCGACCAGCTGGTATCGACCCCCAATAGTTTAAAGGTCAAGTTAGACTTATTCTTATTCCTCCCTTTTTCCTAGTGGTAATGGCACAACCTAGTTCCTCATAGGCTCATGCATCTGTTTGGTCCATGGTGGAAAACCTTACTAGCACTATAGAAATCCAGTTAAGCCGAGGTTTATAGGTGCGTGTTTTACAATACAAGCACCCCAAGACACGTCAGAAACCCAACGGTTGGTCCCCAAAGGTTCTAGCTAGGCTGACCAGCTATCTGAACCAGAAAAAAATGGTGGTTCTGGGGGGTACATCCTCTGGTTCTTCTCTCTGGCTAATACTTAAAAAAATTCACCTATTTTTAATTAAACCAAAGGGTACAGACGGATGTTGTGTCATTCAGTACAACCTCCAGATAATCCTCTATGATCAGGTGATCATCACTATGAGCTAACAATTAGTAATCCAGATGCAACACCGGATGGTATTCCCTCCAGCTTACCCTCTGAATATCTACAATACTCACAGGGCTAAGTAAACGGAGCCTCCGATGATCTAGAGGATATGCCTCCTGTGTTTTCAGAGGATATGTCCCCGGTAAGTGTCCTCCGGATTAATTGTTGTGACCACTCAAACCAGACTTCTGGGTCCCCATTTTCTGGGCTTTGCATCCCCATTACTCAATAGCATGATTTCATTTGATGAAAATCGTTCTCTTAAGCTAGGAGAAGAGGTTAGAGTCATGATTGACTCGTTTCATTCCCAACAAGATGGTGGGTGAACAACATACTCTAGGGGTTGGTCCTTGGGTTCCATTGGTGGAGTCTATCAATGGTGGAATCCCACCATTAGGTCTATCATGGTGCTGGAAGAGAGAGAGAGTGATAGGAACTCTCAACCAAGGAGTGAACTACCTATGTCACTAGGTTTAGTTTACCACTATTAATGTTGACCATTAATGGAGGAGTAACTCTCATTATGTCTAGCATTAAGCTAGAGGTGAGAGAAAGAGAGAGAGAATGAAGTGAACTTACCTCACAAGAGAGAAGCTAGGGCACAAGCCTAAGCTCCCTCATACTTCCCAAAGCTCTTTCATGAATCCCAAGGTCCAAGGAGTGGAATAAGGGACTGGGATCCCCTATTTATGAATCCCAAGGAGAAAGTATCTTACACTTTTGATTCTCACACATAAACCTGGGGCAGGGCTATCGGGTGGTGTTTCATCTGGCAAATCCTCCGGTCAGGTAAAATTATAGCCTTTCGATCAGTAGGATGGCCCCTATGCATTGGGATGCATGTGGGGCTACTCTAGGCCAATTCTAGTGCATTTACATTGCATGTATGTATAGAGAAACTCACCTAAGATTCAGATGTTTCTATCAGATCCATGTTGGGTGCTCCGCCAGTCTAAGTGTTGAGACTTGGTACAAGAGGAATCCATGTTAGTAGTGGATTCTAGGTGCGGGTCTCACAAATCTGGTCAATGGTTGGTATCTTTACGGTAGTATCAGTCACAGATGCTATGTGACACCCCGTTCCCGATGTATCGGTACTATGGAATCCAATGGATCTCTCCATCCTTTCAGGGCACAATAAATCCCCTTCTAAGAACGTATATCAAGGTATTTCATCAGCCAATCCCAAAGCAATAATTATAAAACATCAAAGTAACATAAACATCTTCAATTTCACTTCTAATTAAAACAATAGCATAAATTAAGAGATTCATTGAGTAAAGGAAGTCTTTAAATTTTAAGCTAACATCTAAAGGTTCAATTTAACTCGTCCAAGTCATTCTTAATTTCCATAATTATGAAAATCCAAAAAAACCTTTAAAAATTATTCCAAACCCAAAATAATTTAAAATAATTATCCAATTATCCAAAAGTAATCCAAATTAAAGTAATAATTATTGTTCAAAGTTTATTTAAAATGTAAACCCAAAATAGTAATATCCCATCACCAAAGCAATACCAAAATAGGCACATCTTAAGACTAGAAGTAAATTTATGCATCACACGATGGATCAAAGACATCTTCCTCAGGTTCACTGTCTTTATCCTCTACACCAGATAAATGGCTACCTGAAGCATCGAGCAAAGAACCTGCAACATCTAAAAAAAATTTGTGAATACAAGGTACGCTCAACCACTAAGCTTAGCAAGAAAACAAAACGTGCAGCAAGCAAAAGCATGCAACTATCAACTACAGTTTGGTAAATAACTATTAGTGCCAGCTTAGATAACCCACGCATGGAGTCTTTAGGCTATATGGATCTCTACTATGAATGAATACCGACTCGCACAGGTAGTTTCATCCCCTAGTATGGGTCTGTCATTATGGTACAAGCCTGTATTACTCCTGCCACTTGCCCATAACTCATCCCAAGCCTGTATGAAGCCAGCCACTTGAGGAGATGGTAACCCACTAGTTGACTCGCCCATCTACCTATATTACATTGGTCATGGGGAGCATCGCAGCTATGTTCATACCACCTTTTTATTGAACCCATATCATTAAATAACCACCTAATGGCTAGGGGTACAGTTATACGGGATACTCATGTTTAACTAGCTATGTCCACCTAATTAGCCATATTATTGGACCATTACATCGCCAAGATTTCGACTCCATCTGCTCATTACATAGGACATCGTAACTTGGCTAGGTTATATATGGTCAATGCAAAGCAGCACTAGTAAGAAATGGTGCAAGTATCCCATTCCACCCACCTTCTTCCTTACTGACTTAACCAGACATCATGAAAGAAACATGGATCAGTCGAGTTCATGGGGTCAGGAGCATCCCATTCCACTTGTTCCCCTATTACATGGCACTGCTGACCCCAAACGCAAGGATGCATATGCATGATCACACAGATCAGTTTATTGGATGGCATGTTATCATACAAGAGAATGTTATCAATCTCACACCATCACATAGCATAATAAATAAGAGAAAACTTACGCAACCAAGAGGTTTAGTTCCCTTACCAAAAGATATAGAGTAAACTATAGTAAATCCAATTAGGTAGCTACATACCAGAGTCCTCGTAGCTCTATCAAGATCATAAGCAATAATATTCATTAACGTATTATCCAATAGAGTTATTCCAGTTTCTTTTTAAGCTTATTATTTTGGTGTTTAAAATGTTATATACTTGTCTGATAACTCAAACCTAACCTATACTATCTATTTATCATTGCATAGAATTAAGATCCTTTTGTTATTAACCTCATCCATTACTTTTCATAGTATTAGGGTACTTCTAACCTAAACAGATCTATTGTCCACATGAGATAAATAATGAGTGGCTGGTTCCCACAAGACAGCATGCTCATTAGGTAGATTCCACCCAGTATAAGCCTTAATACTATGAAGGAGATCTTCTAATGAAGTCAAGGGTGTTCTATCACCATGCAGGGGTCAGGTTATTAGTTTTTAAAGTTCAACATTCTCTGTCCAAAGGTTTCTAGCAATTCACAAAGTGAACAGCAAGTACAAAATATTTATCGGGTTATTAATAGAAATAGCTGAGAATACATAGCTATAAACGTGACTTCAGGGATCCAACCCCTTAATTAGGTTTCTAAAAATCCTTGGAAGTCATTGACCAATGATTGTCGACAACCAGGGTCAAAATCTCATGCAACACATGGCATCGACCATACAGTCTTGACCACCAAGCTTGCGGCACGTGTAATTGACCGCACTCTTCTGTATGGTCAAATGACAATGCCCACACCCCATAAAAGTTTCTTAGCTCCTGTAGGTTGAGTTTAAGCTCTCATATCACAAAGGTGACAAGTCATTGGTTGTTTTAGGGAGTAGACCAAACTCTACCTCTGGCATAAATGATGCATACAGCGTTTCGCATTAAAGAATGGTCATTACTGGTTTCCCAACCCTTAAACAATTCAACATCAAATATAGGAAGTCACTGGCCAAGTTTGGTTAGAATCTAGCACTAAAATGACGTGCGACTGATAGCAACAACAGCATGTCTTGACGGCCAAGTCATGCGGCTCGTCCCGTCGATTGCACGTCGGAACGTAGTCTGATGGCCATCAACTTTCTTTGACGAGATCCTCTTATTTTTCTTAGTGGGAATAAGGAGTTTGAGCTCCAAATTCGATTTCCACATTGAGTTATGGACACCACTTCCATTTGTTGAATAATCGAATTAACAAATCTGATTTTAATTATAGATATGAGTTCCAAACCTTCGGATCTCATCATTGGTCCATGATCCGAGACTCTTGAGGTCAAACTAAGGTTTCTAACAATTTATTTATATTTTGTTTAGTCTAGTTGGTTTGTTATTAACTGATCTCCATATCGTATGTTCATGATCCGAATCTGTGAACAGTGGTTCATACACTAAAAACCACACCAGTAATGGTGGTTATCCAATAGGAGGTTGGGCTTCTTTCATCTATGCCGCCTTCCTTCCAAATCCAATCCGTATGGACTGCTATTCACGGTGCGGGTTGGTGATTAGCAGCCAATACCCATATAGTTTAACCATTGGTGATGGCATTTTTCTTTATCCTTAGATACCGACATGAGGACATCCTCTTTGTATTCAAGTCGCCACCAATAATGAGAAGGGAGAGGGATTTACCTGCGATGGTTCCTCTTATTTGGCTCTCCGACCAATTCGTGGTGGCAGGTACAAACCTTACCATTCTTCTCCTCTTCTTCCTACGGTTCCTTCTTGGCAATTTGCAGAGGAAGACTTTCTCTCTTCTCTTCTTTTCTTTTGCTTTGATGGACTGAATGGGATAATAGAGATTAAAAATCTCTTCTTACATAAAATCGGTTAGATTAGGATCCCATGATGGTAATGGAAGGATTTCGGCTATTTTATTTCCATTATAGACTCAATCATGGTCAGCCTACCACAAATACAGTCGATGACAGTTGGCCATGGAGGGAGAAGGCTGAGTTCAAACGGTGGGTCCCGTATAGAGCCCATCACCAATCAGTCCGTGCCTAGAGGTGCAGCGGCACAGTGTGTGGCTGATGTGCAACTGCACCACCTCTGCCTAGTGTTGAACCTCCATTTTGGCCGATCAGCTTAGGTGTATGCATCCCATGCTCTTGGGGGTCACATAGGTTGGGTCCTAGGTTTCCCCTAGTGCACTTTAGTATGCTCTAATGACATAGGAGGTTCAAGATAGTGGTTTGGTGTCACCTCAAGGATATGTCATCGTCTATGGCTGTGTCAATACGATGTGTTCACACAAAAGAAGACCTAACACATGCCCAAAATGGTCAGATCATAATAGGGTTTGGGCACGGGTTTTACATGCTAAGTATCCAATGCAAGCATGTTGCAATAGCTTGCAGGCATGCATTCCAGATATAAATAACTTCTTACCCTTTCTAGGTTATCTATGATACATTTAAATGCTGTTCCATCGGTTAGTTGGAATGGAATCTTTCTTTCAACATAAAGCAGCTCGCTCGGTGAGTGGAGAGCCAGTCCAGGCCTAAGATAGCATCAAAATCTGACATGTTTAGCTCGATCAAATTAACATTCAGATTCTGATCTTCTAGCTGAACTTGACATGGTCATAGTACTCTGTCAGTACTAATTCCAGTCCTAAAGGAGTTCAAACAACCAATTAAGACACTAATTGCTTAGCAGGTAGGGGCAACTTATTAGCAAACTCAGGGGAAACAAAAGAATGAGTGGCCCAAAATCAAAGAGAACTCGAGCCGGGTAATCGAGTATCTGAAGAGTGTTTAACGTATACAATTCATGCATCAACACCTATACAGTTGGATTATTCAGCATAACATCATCCCAAGGAGCGGCCACAAGGACACAATCATGACCTTCAGTGAGTATGTGTTCTACAGTGTCTATACTCGTTACCACTTGTGTTTACCCTATATTCTCGTGAGGATGATGATAATGGCTGGCATGGCAATGAGAGGAACTTGCCATATGATCGACTACTTACGCATCTATTCAGAGCATCGGGCATTGACATTTTTGCTGATGAGGTAGTAGAGACGTCAGTTCATTCTGATCTTGGTCGGCATGCACTAAGTCACATGCAAGGGTTACAAAATATGGTTCTTAGCAATGATGAGTTGGAGGTTATATCACTAGTAGTTATTCTTCCTATCTCTTTTGGCAAGATTATAGAGGAGGAGGAACTCACTAATGCTGCCGCAATGACTGCAGAGGTCCACAGACAGAGGACGTTCCGATGGATTCTACCAGTAGTGATGATGAGGTAGAAGGTGACGACGATGACGATGGAGATGTTGATGAGGGTACTCAGCTTAGGGTACACCCATCACTAAGGCAGAAGTGTTTCACCAGCATCGATAGAGGTTCGTAGTCTCATGGCTACAATTTCTGAGCCTACTCTTAAAGATTTACATAGCATGATGCAAAGGCAATTCGATCAGATAGAGGATGCCATGAGGTCTGTAGGGATTGTATTTTCACCACCTGATCAAATTTAGTAGCTTGTCTACAGGTGGAAAGATTTTTATTTATTTTTTAATTTTAATGTGGAAAGATTTTTATTTATTTTTTAATTTTAGTCATTGTTTATTTTTTTCCTTTTTATGTATTTTTTTTTTCTTGATTTGTTCATCGAGTAACTGACCAGATTGTGGTATGTACTCTCTTTTGCATCAAACATCATTTGTAATGAGAACCGAAATGTTCGTGCATTTAGTATAGTATGCTCTTTTAAAGTTTATGTTATTGTCTGAACCAACGAGTGTTTAATATTTATTTTCTTATAAGTTGTTATTTAATCCTAACTGGTTTCAGTTCAACACTTCTGATAGTAGTTGTGAATGTAATGTAAAGTAAACTACTCTAATACCAGACTTTGTCACATCCTAAAACCCTGACGTTTTGGTATGATTGTGGTTTCTTCCCAAGACAAGTACTACCATACCAGAATCGTTCACAGTACTCACATATCACAACTCTTTTGTTAATCACAACATAGATTACGGGAACATTAGAGGCAAATTCAGAATAATAGTGAAAGTCAATAACTAGAAATGGAAACTATGTCACACCCAGTTCCCTACGTATCAATACAATGGAATGTAACAGGATCTCTCCATCCTTTTCTCGCACAAGAAATCCCCTTCCAGGATCGCACATCATGGTACTCTATAAGTCAACCCCGAACAAATTCTCATTTAAAGTTAATCAAAGTGACATAACATCTCCCAATCATTTTCCAATTATAGTCACTAGCATCAAACTAAGAGAGGCGTTATGCAGTGAAAGTCTTAAAATTTAATTGCCAATTATTCACTGTTGACATTTAAGGATTTAAAAGTTAATATCATCCAGGCTAATAAAAGTTCCCTTAATTATTATATCCAAATAAAACTATCATTCGTGTTCCCAATTCCAAACTAATAAACCATCAATATCCAAACCAAGTAATTTAAAAACCATTGTTTAAAGCTTATTTTAAATGTAACCTAAAGTAATAAAATCCCAAATCCAAAACAGAAATGAAATAGGCTCATCTTAGGCCTAGAAGAAACTCTATGCATCGCACGATGGATCAGAGACGTCTTCCTCAAGTTCAAAGTCCTCATCCTCCACACCAGATGGACTGTAACCCGTAGTAGCATAAGCTGAAGAACCTACAACATCTAAAAATAGTTTGTGCACACAAGGTAAGCTCAACTACTGAGCTTAGCAAGAAAACTGAGCGTACAACAAATAAAATGCATGCAACTATCAACTACGGTCAAGTATGATAACTATAAGTGCTAGCTCAAGACAACCCACGTACGGAGTTTCCAAGCTACACAGGTCTTCTCCCATCAGAGCCACCTCACTCAGCATACAACATCACCCCCAAGTATGGGTACGTCGTTATGGAAAAGTCTGTATTATGTCAACCACTTACCCATTACTCATCCCAAGCTTGTATTATGCCAGCTACTTGAGGAGATGGTGATTGCTTTAGTCAACTCACCTACCCATCCACACTCTGTCGGGTATGGGAGCAACGCAACTATGTTCATACCACCTTTTTATTGCACCCATGAGGTTACATAACCCCCTAATGACTAGGGGTACAGTTATACGGGTAATTATGTTCAACTAGCCATATTCCCCTAATTAATCATATTACTAGACCGTAATGTCGCCAAGCTTCCGACCCCGTCTGAGGCCCCACATATGACATCTTCATTTGGCTAAGTTACATATGGTTAATGCAAAGCAGCATCAGTAAAAAGTGGTGCAAGAATCTCATACCACCCACCTTTCTCCTTACCAACTTAACCAGACATCATGAATCAAACATGGATCAGTCACTTTTATGGAAAGGTAACGAGTATTCCATACCACTCACCCTCCAATCCTTATCGACACTGCTGATCCCAAATGCAAAGATGTATATGCATGATCACACATAATAGTTTGTTGGATGGCATGTTATCATACAAAAGTATGTTATCAATCGGATACCATCACACAGCATAATAAAATAAGAGAAAACATAGGCATACAAAAGGTCTAGTTTCCTTACCAATAGATAGAGAGTGACTATAGTAAATCTGATCAGGTAGCTGCCTACTAGAATCCTCGTAGCTCTATCAAGTCATAACAACATATTTCTTTAACATATTATTCGATAGAATTCTTCTAGTTTTTCTTTATTATTTACATTATTATTTATGGTGCTTACAACATGCTTTACTTAGTTGATAATCCATTGCCTAATATTTATTGTTTGATTATCATGACATAGCACCTAGGGTTCATAATTAATCTCATTTGTTACTGTTCATAAACTAAGAATAACTTCTATCCCATAATGATCATGTTGTCCATACAAGGTAGGTGAAAATGTGGGTTAGCACACCATGAAACAGCACACTCATTAGTCAGAAGTCACCTTCTATTAGCCTTAATAGTAAGAATCCAACAAAGTCAAGGGTTCTAGCATCATACAAGGGTCAGGTTGTTAGTTTTTTAAGGTTCAGCACTTGTTGTCTAGGGTTTTCTATTGTTTAAAGTAACGAACAACAAGCAACCAAATAGACAATCCTGTCATAAATCGAAATAGTCAAGAACACATAGCTATACACATGACTTCAAGGATCCAACCCTTTAATTAGATTCCTAAAAATTTCAGAAAGTCACTGACCAAAGATGGCCAACAACAGAGGTTAGAATCCCATGCAACCCATGGCATTGACTGCACTATTTAACCACCAACCCTAGAAAGGTTGCTTAGCCCTTATAAGTTGGGTTTATGGTGTCACACAGAGACAATGCGTGATTGGTCATTTCATAGTATAAACCAAAACCTTACCTCTGGTATACATGATGCACAGGGAGTTTCATGTCAAATGAATACTATTTTAGGGTTTTAAGGCCTTAATAAAAACCAAATAAATTATAAAGAGTCACTAGCCATGTTTGGTCAAATTCTGATGTTGGAATGACTAGCAGCTGATGGCATCGACCACACATCTATTTAGCCAGGTCGTACAGCACATCCCGTTGACCCCACATAGAAACGTGGTCCGATGGCCACCAAACCTTACCAACATGTTTCTCATATTTTTCTTAGTCTGAATAAGGAGTTTGAGCTCCAAATTCGATTCCTACGTCATGTTATGGTTACCATTTTGATTCGACAAATTGTTGAGATCTTATATCTGATTTTAAACTCTAGATCCCATCTCCAACATCTAATCCCACTTCATTCTAGGTATTTGGGTCCTTTGCAGTCTTCCTAAAATCTTCAATAATTCACAATAGTTTATTTATATTTTTGATGATTCGATTCCACCATATAGTTGTGCCATGCATGCTTACTGTCCACGATCCATCCTCGTGAACAGTGGCCTATGTGAATTGATGTGAATTAAATATGTATGTAACCGCAAGTGCACGGTATCGTGCAGTAACGGGTCGATCTCAGGGAGGAATCGTTATTATCCTAACTCAAATAAGGCAAAGCGTACCAAAGGGATATGATTGAATTAACACCTTAATCACTTTAAATAAAAATTAATCAAGCAATAAAAACAATAATAACCATTTATAACGGTACGAAAATTTACGAAACCACTAACCATAAAGTAACACAGATTTATTGCAAGAAAGAAACGAAATTAAAAGTAAAAGAATGTAAGAAAAACTTATCTCGATAGAAGATTTCTTTGTCGTTACTCGTCGTCTTGTTGTCACTCCAAGGCGATGTGCAAACGATTACAAAGGGAGCCTTCTCCCCTAAATTAAATTAGTAATGGGGTACAACCTATATTTTTCTACCCTACTACAGATTTCTAAATCTGAAATTAAAACTAAAAACAAATAAATAAATAAATAAAAATAAACTTAAGCAAGAAGAACACAACTTGAAAAGAAAAAAAAAACTAAGAATCATAAATTCTCTCATAAATTCTCAAAACTAAGAAAAAACTCATAATAGAATTCTTGGATGATTTTCTATTGCTGAGCATCACATATATATACAAGAGAGTAAAGATCACAATTAATCTTTACAATTGAATTACAAGAGATTTTGTGGAGATAATTTTGATAACCGAATTCCAATCTTGTAGGTTCATTGTATATGGACGATTCTTGAGTAGAAAAAATCTTGCACTAACTCATCATATCTTTAGCATCATTATCTCTTTTTGAAAACTTCCATAATCGATTGGAGCTTTCCATTCTTCCATGCCATGATAATCTTGTAAATTTGATTCCAAATAACTAAAGAATATTTTCTCAAGAGAATAGAATCTTTCACATGATAGGGCTACTCTTTGACTTGGTCCAAGGCTGATCTTATACACAAAATTCGTGGCTCTCCTCATAAAATTCGTCTTATGCCCGACTGCTGAGTTGACTGGGTGAGTTAACTGGACAGGATCACCAAAAATTCATAAAATGATATTTTTAAACTCAAATTTCTCCATTCTTTCACCTATACCCAACAAATATAAAATCAATATTAAATACCCGAGAAGCATCATAAATAGAATAAGAGATGTATATTTTATGCCCTAAATTCACACATAAAATGTGTTCATCAGATTCCCCCACACTTGAGCTTTGCTAGTCTCGAGCAAAGAAAAATATAAAAATAAAATAAAATCCTAACTCACTTTCATAGGAATCACGATTGCACTTAGCACGTGCAACAAGCCTTTAAACCCCTAGGTTACCCCTAGTGGACGAGTTGTGTCTCGTGAGTATTTTTAGAGAATAAACACACAAAATTCATATAGAAATTTCAAACTTTAATTTTGGTATTAAGGAAAGAGAGCACACACATATCTTATTAGTCAAGACACTCAACTTGGGATCAAGAAAACATAGAAACCCCCACACTGGAACATTGCTACCTCATATGATTCAAACACTAAGGTTGCATCTCAATTAGGAAACCTTATTATATCTTCTAAACATATCTCTCCTTAGGGTGAACCCTTTGTAACATACTGGTAACCAAGACCGAAGAATAGCTTTCAACACTTGTATTTTTTTTTTCTTTCTTTCTTTCTTTCTTCCTCTTTAAGCTACTCCACTACAATTGGCTTGAGAAATGCAGGTGGTTATGCATTCCCATGTTACTATGTAGCTTCGCTTTTGGCATATATCTTTAAAGACATTGATGCTAAAGAGTACTTTTTTTTTCATAATAAGAGCTGTATCCAAGGAATTTCATTCAAGACACTTCGCTTCTTGAGGCGGAATGTCCTGTATAGTTCCAAGAATAAAAAAAACTCTTATATTATGATTTTTTTTATAATACAAGGAGGTCTCAGCTTTATTCAAAGGTTGAAATTATCAACTATAACCATAAAATATTCATCCCTTCAGGAGAGGTAAGATGTATTATTTAACTTAATTCCCATTTCAAAATACAACCTAAGTACTATCCTCACATAGGGTTTCATTACTTCGTATGTGATAGTTTCCTAGGTCTCTTTCTCCTTCCTCTTTTGTGTCAAAACCATAGAAATAGTGATTGAATTTCCCAAAAACCAAAGTTAAAAAGTTAAAATTTACAATGAAAGCTCAAAATTCATTTTTTTTTATGAAATCTCAACCCTTCCCCCATACTTAAATCATGCATTGTCCTCAATGTATACAGAAAAATAAAAGACAAGGACAAGGGGAAGAAAAAACTCCCTGAATCAAGGATCAGTGTAAAAAGGCTCATGGAGATCCATGACCTCTTCAGTGGAGTCATGTGAAAGCTCCAAAAATGGCTTCAAACGTTGACCATTCACTTTGTTGGTTGCACCTGTACCTGGATTTAAAATCTCAATTGCACCCGATGAGAAAACATTTTGAACAATATAAGGGCCCTCCCAACGAGATCTAAGTTTACCAGAAAAAATATGCAAACGAGAATTATAAAGCAAAACCTTGTCACCAGGGGTGAAAGACTTCCGAAGGATATGTCTGTCATGATAAGCCTTGGTCTTGTCTTTATAGATGCGGGCACTGTCGTAGGCATCATTTCTCAATTCATCCAACTCAGAGAGCTGGAGTCCTCTATGAGTGCTAGCATTTGACAAATCAAAATTTAATTTCTTAATTTCCCAAAATGCCCGATGTTCTAATTCGACTGGTAGATGGCAGGCTTTTTCGTACACCAAACGGTAAGGGGATTGACCAAGAATGGTCTTGAAAGCAGTTCTATAAGCCCACAAAGCATCTATGAGGCGAATGGACCAATCCTTACGAGTAGGATTGATAGTTTTTTTCAAAATTTGCTTGATTTGTCAAATGGACACTTTAACCTGTCTACTAGTCTAAGGGTGGTAAGGGGTTGCCAATTTATGGGTAATACCATATTTTTGAACAAGGACCTCAAATGGTTTGTTACAGAAGTGTTTCCCCCTATCGCTAATGATAGCTCGAGGGGTACCAAATCGTGAGAATATATTCTCCTTTAAAAATTTAATGACTACTTTGTGGTCATTGGTCTTAGTAGCAACAGCTTCTATCCATTTGGACACGTAGTCCACAGCTAACAAGATATACTCATTCCCAAAAGACTTTGGGAACGGACCCATAAAATCAATGCCCCAAACATCAAAAATTTCAACCACCAGAATTGGGTTTAGTGGCATCATATTCCGCTTGGTAATGCGGCCTAAAGAATGACAAGAAGGGCATGCCTTACAGTAATTAAATGCATCCTTAAAAAGACTAGGCCAGTAGAATCCAGACTGTAAAACCTTGGCCGCAGTCTTATTTGGCCCAAAGTGGCCACCACACGCCTGATCATGACAATAAGACAGCATAGATTGTTGTTCATGGTCAGGTACACATCTTCTGATAATCTGATCAGGGCAAGTCTTGAACAGATAGGGATCGTCCCAAAAATAGTACTTGACTTGGGAATGGAATCTATACCTATCCTGGGCGGACCAATGGGAAGGGGTCGCACCCGTTACCAAGTAATTTACAATATCAGCGAACCAAGGCTCACTAGATACTGCAAACAATGCTCATCTGGGAAAGACTCGTTGACTGGTGAATCGACAGTCAAAGAATTAGGCAGTCGGGATAAGTGGTCAGCAACCAGATTTTCTATTCCTGCTTTATCCCTAATCTCTAAGTCAAACCCTTGTAAAAGCAAAACCCATCTAATGAGATGAGCTTTGGCATTCTTTTTCTGCAAGAGATGCTTGAGAGCGGCATGATCCGTATACACAATGACATGGGATCCTATCAAGTAGGCACAAAATTTCTCTAAAGCGAATACAATAGCTAAGAATTCCTTTTCAGTGGTGGTGTAATTAAACTATGCATCGTTTAAAGTTCTACTTGCATAACAAATTACATGGGGTAACTTATTGATCCGTTGCCCAAAAACAGCTCCTAATGCAAAATCAGAAGCATCACATAAAAGCTCAAAGGGCTTTGTCCATATGGGTGCCAGAATAACGGGGGCAGTGGTTAAAATCTTTTTGAGTTGATTAAAACTCTCAAGACAGGCATCATTAAAATTAAGGAGCTGGTCTTTAGCAAGCAAAGAGGTGAGAGGACGAGCAATTTGACTAAAATCTTTAATGAGCCTCCGATAGAAACCGGAATGCCCTAGAAAGGAGCAAATGTCCTTAATAGATTTGGGAACAGGTAGCTTTTCAATCAATTCTACTTTGGCTCTATCAACTATGATCCCATCTTTGAAAATGATGTGACCCAACACTATGCCCTGTTTTACCATGAAGTGGCATTTCTCCCAATTTAAAACTAAATCTTTCTCCGTACACCTGACAAGAACTAAGGAAAGATTATGTAGGCAATCAAAAAAAGTAGACCCATGCACAGAAAAATCATCCATGAATACTTCTAAATATTGTTCTACCATATCTGAGAATATGCTCATCATGCACCTTTGAAAAGTGGCAGGGGCATTGCATAGCCCAAAAGGCATGCGCCAGTAAGCATAGGTTCCGTAGGGGCATGTAAAAGTGGTCTTGTGTTGGTCATCTAAGGCAATGGGGATTTGATTGTAACCGGAGTATCCATCTAAGAAGCAATAGTATTCATGTCTGGCCAACCTCTCTAACATTTGGTCAATGAAAGGCACAGGGAAGTGATCCTTCCACGTTGTCGTATTCAGCTTTCTGTAGTCTATGCAGACTCTCCATCCTGTTTGGATACGGGTTGGAATCAATTCATTGTCAGCATTAGCAACTACAGTGACTCTTGACTTCTTTGGTAGCACATGTACCGGACTTACCCACTCACTGTCAGATATGGGATATATGATCCCATGAGCTAAGCACTTTAGAATCTCTTTCTTAATGGCTTCCTTCATCACAGGATTTTCCCGGTTCTCTTGAGGGGTTGGTATCTTCCATAAGGTGTATATGATGTTGAACAATAGACGGACTAATACCTTTGATGTCAGCCACAGTCCAACCTAAGGCTTCCTTGTGATTTTGTAAGAGTTTAACTAACTCTTCTTCCTGATTAGAAGTCAAATCAGATGCAATAATAACAGGAAGAGTTTGGTCAGGTCCTAGGAAGGCATACTTCAGAGTGGATGGTAACTCCTTTAATTCTAAGCTAGGTGGTTCAACCATTGAGGGCTTGAGAATAGAAGTGGATAGAGGTCCTAGAGGTTCCACAGGTGTGTGGATACTCTATGCCTCTGATGAGAAAGTATCCTCTACTCCTCCCAACTCTTCCATACACTGCGAGAATTCCGAGTCAAAGTCAATGTCAAAAGTGGTCTCTACATGGTCAGGGAATTCTTGGAGCATATGTACTTCCTCATTCGGTTGCTTACCCAGCCTAAATACATTTAAATCAACAGTTTGGTTACTAAATGATAGTTTCATGAGACCATTCCTGCAATTTATCAGTGTATTGCTTGTAGCCAGAAACGGTTTCCCTAAAATGATAGGGATTTGATCCCTATTGGAGACAGGATGTATTTCTATTATAATAAAATCCACAGGAAAAAGAAATTCTCCTACCTTTAACAAAACATCCTCTACCATTCCTTTAGGAGTTTTTACAGAGCGATCAGCTAGTTGAAGTGAGATGGACGTTGGTTTCAACTTTCCCAATCCTAATTGTTGGTAAACATGATAAGGTAGAAGATTCACACTTGCACCTAAGTCTAGCAGAGCATGATCAATAAAAGTGTTTCCTATGATGCAAGAGATGGTAGGACAGCCAGGGTCCTTGTATTTGGCTGCCACAGGATGGTTTAGAAGGGAACTTAAATGTGCAGCCAAGAATACCTTTTTAGGAATTTGACTAATCCTCTTTTCTGTGCATAAGTCTTTAAGGACTTTTGCATAAATAGGAATTTGGTCAATTGCATCCAAAAGTGGGATATTCAATTCTACCTGTTTGAAGACCTCTAAAATTTTATCAACTAAAGCAGTCTTCTTTTGGTTTACCAACCTATTAGGGAATGGGGCTGGTGGAGTAAAAACTCTGTCCGGGATAGTCTCTTTGGGTCTTTCAGGTACATCAGACGAACCTGAAGAAAGAGGCTCAGTAGCTACCTCAGATTGGGGAACATTAACGGGAAAAACTGTGGGTTTGTTCTTTGGTGCTTCATCCCGTAAGTACTCTTGGCCACTCCGTAATGCATGGACTGCATTGCATTGTTTGGAGGACCCTGATTGATTCTCTATGTCATTCACTTGAGGGTTTGACCTATTTGGTTATGGGTGATGGCGTGGGTTGGTCTCTGGTTGGCTGGGCAGAATACTCTTGTTCTTTTCACACATTAGGGTAACCAATTGGGTAAGTGTCCTCTCCATACTAGTATGCCCTGCCATTAGAGCTGCCACATTCTTCTCCAACTCACTGAGTCTTGCCGGCTCACCCGTGTTAGAAAACCCAGGGGGTTGCTGAAAATTACCTTGGGGAACAAAATTACCTAGGGGGAGCATATGGCCTGGTGTGACCGAGAGGACCTTGATTTGGAAATTGGGATGGGTCCACACGGTTCCCTTGGTTCCAAGAAAAATTTGGGTGATTTCTTCATCCTGGATTATAAGTGTTACTATACGGATTGTAAAGTGCACTTACATTAGCATTCTGAGAATTTCCCTGTGAAGGGCATTCCTCTACTGTGTGTCCAGGAGTTTGACACCAATTGCACATTAGGACTTGCTTTTGGATAGGGTCTTTAGGAACTAAAGCTTCTATCCTTTTGATAAGGCTATCTACGTGTGCCTCCTTAGCTACTATGCCATCGACAAAGTAACCTTTACCTTTTTGAGTGCGATCTGTCTCCTGCATAGACTCCCACTCTCTTGTTTTTTCGGCGAGATCCGCCAAAAAGTTCCAAGCATCGTTAACATCCTCATAGGAAGTGAATCCTTGAGGACACATAGACTAGCATTTGCTTGGTAGGAAAGTCTATCCCCTCGTAAATAATTTGACAAAGCTGCCATATTTCAATACCATGGTGAGGGCACTCTTGGAGTAGACCATGGAACCTTTCCATGAGTCTTGAAAAGACTCATTTGACTCTTGTTTGAACCGCACTATATCCCCTCGAAGTTTATTTGTCTTGTGAAGAGGAAAAAACTTTTTAAGGAATAACACAGTAAATTTTTCCCAGGATGTAATGGAATTTGTGGGAAGACCATAAAGCCTTTTTTTAGCTCCATCCTTGAGTGAAAAAGTCATGCACCTCAATTTGACAGCATCATCACTGAACTGTTGCATTTTAATGAGGGCACACACCTCCTCGTACTTACAGAGGAACAAATATGCATCCTCTGAAGATAACCCATGAAAATGAGGAAGTATGGTAATGAATTGAGTTTTCAAGTCATAGTTGTTGCCTGTGGCAGCCATGGTAATGAATTGAGTTTTCAAGTCATAGTTGTTGCATGTGGCAGCCGGAAATTGAATACATGAAGGTTGTG
This sequence comes from Protea cynaroides, assembly GCA_028583415.1. Lineage (NCBI taxonomy): Eukaryota > Viridiplantae > Streptophyta > Magnoliopsida > Proteales > Proteaceae > Protea > Protea cynaroides. Next base: position 49,496,591 of record CM053276.1, read on the forward strand.
CTGCCCTAGCAGGGTAAAATCTATCCTTAAGTGTCATCTTTGATTCAGCCATTGTAAATGATAGGACTCTTACTAGACGATTGCTAGCATCACGAGTCCATACACTCATGCACAAAATTGTTTTAAATGATAATTTTTTTTTCTTTTACCTCTAAATTCGATGCGAAAGGCTGGATTTTTTCGAATCGGGGTCAATGCAAACCTCCTGACGATCAATGGCTTAGAGCCCGGTCATATCTGCAATTACCTTGAGAAACAACACCGTTACCGCCGAAGCTATTGGTCGTTATTCCTCTTGATAATTCGATAGCCAGCATCCCTTAACACCATATCAAGGTCAGGATTGGACCATCGATTGTACTATTCCAACCTAACGGATCGGAGGTGCAAATAAAGGCATAAAAACCAATGTAAACTTTTTGAATTTTTCTTTTTCCTTTTTTTTTAAAAAATCACTTAGAATTCAATGAAATTTTTTTTTTTTGCATTTTTTTAAATCACTTTGAACTATTTAAAATAGAAAAAATAACGGCTTGCCTCCCCGACATCGGTGCCAAAAACTTGATGTGAATTAAATATGTATATAACCCCTAGTGCACGGTATCATGCAGTAACGGGTTGATCTCAGGGAGGAATCGCTATTATCCTAACTCAAATAAGGCAAAGCGTACCAAAGGGATATGATTGAATTAACACCTTAATCACTTTAAATAAAAATTAATCAAGCAATAAAAACAATAATAACCATTCATAGCGGTACGAAAATTTATGAAACCACTAACCATAAAGTAACATAGATTTATTGCAAGAAAGAAACGAAATTAAAAGTAAAAGAATGTAAGAAAAACTTATCTCGATAAAATATTTCTCGGTCGTTGCTCGTCATATTGTTATCACTCCAATGCGATGTGCAAACGATTACAAAGGGAGCCTTCTCCCCTAAACTAAATTAGTAATGGGGTACAATCTATATTTATCTACCTACTACAGAGTTCTAAATCTGAAATTAAAACTAAAAACAAATAAATAAATAAATAAAAATAAACTTAAGCAAGAAGAACACAACTTGAAAAGAAAAAAAACTAAGAATCTCAAACTCTCTCATAAATTCTCAAAACTAAGAAAAAACTCATAATAGAATTCTTGGATGATTGAGCATCACATATATATACAAGAGAGTAAAGATCACAATCAATCTTTACAATTGAATTACAAGAGATTTTGTGGAGATAATTTTGATAACCGAATTCCAATCTTGTAGGTTCATTGTATATGGACGATTCTTGAGTAGAAAAAATCTTGCACTAACTCATCATATCTTTAGCATCATTATCTCTTTTTGAAAACTTCCATAATCGATTGGAGCTTTCCATTCTTCCATGCCATGATAATCTTGTAAATTTGATTCCAAATAACTAAAGAATATTTTCTCAAGAGAATGGAATCTTTCACATGATATTGGGCTACTCTTTGACTTGGTCCAAGGCTGATCTTATACACAAAATTCGTGGCTCTCCTCATAAAATTCATCTTATGCCCGACTGCTGAGTTAACTGGGTGAGTTAACTGGACAGGATCACCAAAAATTCATAAAATGATATTTTTAAGTTCAAATTTCTCCATTCTTTCACCTATACCCAACAAACATAAAATCAATATTAAATACTCGAGAAGCATCATAAATAGAATAAGAGATGTATATTTTATGCCCTAAATTCACACATAAAATGTGTTCAACATGAATCATGGCTTCGCCATGGATGGTGGTTTATTCTTTCTCCATAATAATTTAATTAGCCTATTCGATTAACTATCAGTAAGTCCTTCGTTCCATATGCACTACCATTCTTGATTCGAGTTTGTAGACAGTAGTTCATTCGGCCCGAAGCCTTTCCATTTTTTATGATAATCGTTGCTCTCTTTGATCTGATTGTGAAGAAATACCATCACCATAAAGAAGAGCCTTACCGATATGAAGATACTGCATGGATGATATTTACATTCTATGTCTCCATACCATTCCATGATTTGACTCTTGACCTTGTAAATTCCATTAACCGAATCGTAATCATGGTAAAGGAATACTTACAATGGTGTGTCTCCCTTCGAGTCTCCAACATGCAAATAGCCACTCTAGAGGGAAGAATCCTTTTCTTTATTTTTCTTCCTTTCTTCTCTCTTTCTCTCTGAGTTTCCCTTTCTCTACTGGGTGATATTAGGAGGAAACAATTCCTTCTCTTTCTCTTGTTCCTTCCTTCTTGTTGGGGCGATAACTAGAGGAAGATTACTCCTTCTCTTCTTCCTCTCCTCCCAAGTTCCTATGTCAGAAACCTCTCCTACCAATCCTCTGGGTTTGACGACCTGATTAAGAGAATAGAGAGGATAGAAATCCATCTCTACTAAAACTGGAAAGCAGGGGAGTTCGTGATGGAAAGGGGAAGATTTCTTCTTTTCCTTTCCTCTCTTAGTTCAATCATATCGACCTACCATGTTTAGACTCCATCTCAGACGGCCATAGAGGGAGAAGGCAGGAATTCAACAGTGGGTCCCACATTCAGTTGGTCTCCATTCTAGTTCACGCTCTAGGGTGCGGCAGGATAAGGTGTGGCTGGTGTGGGACCGCACTACCTTGGTCATGAACCAAAACTCCTTTTGGGTCTACCAACTGAAGTATGTGCATGCTATGTCCTTGGGGATCACATAGACTGGGTCCTGGATTCCTTCTAGGGTAATTCTGCACACTCTAGTGACACGAGAGGTCCAAGGTAGTGGTTCTGTGTCACCTCAAAATTATGTTTTCATCTTCGGTCGTGTTGATACAATATGTTTGTACGTGGGAAGACCCAACACATGCCCAAAATGGTCATCGTAGTGGGGTTTAGGCATAGGTCTTACAACTCCCCCCCCCTTCAAAGAAATTTTGTCCTCAAAATTTAGGCGTCACTACACCCTTCATTGTTAGGGTATTACTCAAATATCATTTATCTTCTTTCAAATTACTTCCTTCGACCTTAAGGTACTTTCACTGGACTCGTATTCCAAGAGGTATAGAAACTCGAGTCCATTGCCTTCTAGTTATACAATAGTCGAAGGTTCCACTGTACAAAACAAATCGGCCTATGGTTGGGCAATTTGTCTTCAATTGTCGATGGTTCCACCGTATAAGACGAATCTGCCTAGGTTGGGGCAGGTAAGTGGTAGGGTATCTAATGTGTCCGCTCACATCGCAAGTGAAACACGACGTAGTAGTTGGGATAGCTATCTGGTAATGTGGCTATGTCCATTCAACACTTCCTGAATCCAACATTCTAAATCTCATCCTCATCTAACTTCTTCACTACATAGATAGGAAGTTCCTTTGTAACAACTGTCCAGTCTAAATAATTATTTCTGCCATTTCATTTCTTACTTATGAGTCATATATATTAGTCACCTTCTTTCTATTCATGTCTACTTCCTTAAATCATTCATATCCATTCCTCAGATCATTAACCTTAGTATTCATTGAGTTTGGATTCATGTCAACCCCCAATTCTATCTCCTTCGTTATGATGAATAGAATATGGTATAAGCATCCTTTTATATATAATATATATTTCATCATCTCCCGATACTGATATTTGTTCCTTCAGGTGTAGAGCTTCATTGACTCTCAATACAATTGAAGTTTAATTAATCTCGATTAATTATCATTACTATCTTCACAGACTTCTCATATTAACTTCTCACCTCTTAGCAATTTCTTATCCTCGAGTATATGGTAGTTCAATGTAATTTGTTTTATATTTTACCGATCCTGAGCAAAAGGTATTCTCTCCATGATTACCCTATCCATTAATGATTTCTTTTCCCATTATAGGTTTTTTCCTGTATTAATTCTTGATATGAATGCCGGTCCTAGGGGAGGTTGAGATTGCATTTAATTTCCATATTAGAGGTAATTGATCGATCATTTCAATATCATTCAAAATCTACTATGTCTGCACAATGTCTACCATTTTTAAGGGTCATCATGATAATGTTTCCTATAGACTTCACCTCATGAAGAAATTTCCATTTGTCTCCATCGATGTGTTTGATTTTCATCATCATTCATCACAATCTATTATTCTTCAATACCAATACTGGTTTTGTAGATCCTAGGATTTATCAACTAATTCATCCACATTATTATTATACAATTTCTTGATTCCAATAACTCGATCTGCCTTAATAACTCCTTGTTAAATTTTGCTCTATGTGGTGCTAATTAGTATAGCTTCTTCCTAGTTGATATTCCAAGTGTTCTTACCTTTCATATCAGGACTTCAAGAGTCTTGGTTAAGTTTTCAACTTTGTAGTATTTTCCTCAGATGTATATGTCACACCCCAATTCTGGTCTAACCAGAATGGTGTGATGAACCACCAATAAACCAATGGTTCACCCAGGATCTCGCATAGGTTGTACCCACCATATCAAACCACACACACATTCCACATTAATAATCAGAGGTAATAAATAAATAAGCGGAAGTCTTATAGATAATGAACTGAGAGTCTAATAGTGATAAATAAGTATTTAATCTAATTATCTCCAAACCAGAAGATATAAAAATAAATAATCAATTACATATCCGATGTTCAAATTATAACTAAACTTAAGCAAAAACACATTGGTTGCACTCGCATGATGAATCATGCACATCTTCTTCAGCTTCTATGTCCATCGCAGCAACTTGTCCATACGTCAGCGCGTTCATATATTCTTCAACAATAGGACCTGCATCATCAACTAAAAATATTCGACATCAAAAGGGTGAGCACACATCACGGCTCGATGAGCAAACAAAACAATGCAACAAACATATGCATGCATTCAATTCATATCTTTGGTTTGGTTTATAAGTTTGCAATGTGAAATAGAAAGGTTTGGTAGCTACCGCACCTCTATATACGAGTGTGTGAATCCGCCCAATGGATCAAACACCATTACCGTCCCACATTGACCCACCATGGAATAGAGATAGAGCTAAAGTGTCCGGATCAAACACAACCAACACTTCCCCTGATGCCCTACCCATACCAACACGTAAGCCTCTATTGACGAGGGCTTGCAAACTGGGCTCGCAACTAACCAATCCTAATGCCAAACAGTGTATCTAAGGCCTTACCCTAGCATCCCTCAATATGTCCATAGAGATAGAGCTAAGGCCCCCCAGCAGAGTCAGAGACCACACGGTCCGAGACCACATCCCCTGATTCCCTACGACGTAATAGTTCTACTAAGGTAATGGCGATACGACGATGTTAGTGGGAAAGACTTGAGTAGAGATAGAGATAAAGTCTGGTAACGACATCGAAGACCACCATTCCACGTCCTCCCCTTGATGCTCGACTCGCATCCAACACACCAACCACACACATAAATTCACATGCCTATTCCTAGCATCATCATCATCATCATCATGTTATAAATAAACAAAATTAAATATGCATAAACAGTAATAGCAGGAATATTGGATGACATGTGAGATGCACATTACAAGCATACAAGCATAGAATCAATCATGACATTGAACTAAATAAAAATAAACAGTTTGTTATTATCCAATTAATTTAGGTCTTGTTCCCTCACCTGTTAGCAATTCTTGATGTCCTTCCAAGCCTTGAAATTCTCTTTGAATTGATTTAGCAATCTAAAAGTTATATGAATTTAAGTTAGGGTTCATATGTGACATGTTACAATAGTCAAAAATTGAAACAGAGCACTGATAGGTGTCTGATTAGTCCTATGGTCTCATGCTGTATCGACCTTATTGTCTACGGTCGATACCCTATGGTCGTATATGGTGCGACCATAGTTGCGACCATATGATTTTTGAAATCTTTCCAAATGCCTTTGGTCGATCCTCTGGTCATACTGGTCATGCTATGGTTGATCGTAGCTACGACATTGAGACTTCTGGTCACAATCTACATGAAATTCGAGTTCTTCCTGGGTTAATTCTTCTGTTTTTCAATGGGGTTTATTCTAAGGTCATCCTATGGCCATCATTAGTAATTTCTTATCAACCCTAATCATCAAATTCACTTCTCATGGTTCTCCTTGGGATTTTCTCAAGGAAATCACATAGATCATAATAGGTTGATATTGTCTGTCCTCCATAGAAGTCTTATACTTAGAGTTTACATCTTCAGAGATTCATTTCATACCTTTGCCTGTGATAGAGACAATCTCTTCTCAATAAATTCTCCTCCTTAGCTTTTCTTCTTCTCCTTCTCTTCCTTCTCTTCTTTTCTTTCTTTAGGGTTTACTAATGTTCTAAAAAATTGAAAAAAGACTGAGGGACGTCCTTTATATAGAGTAAAACTCTCCATATATAGTCCTCTTTCAATTAGGAAAGCAATCCCTTAATTTAGGAAAATTTCCAAAACTCGGAGTATGATCTGGGTTCTCACGGTCGATCATACGGTTGCATAAACCATCAACATAAGGTCAAAATCATCGACCATGGGGTTCTGGATTTGAGATTATTGTTCCCTTTCTTATGGTCGACCATACCTACCTAGGCATGCGACCTTAGGTATGTTTTTAGTGTTTTTAACTCGATTCTCATACCTGGTTTCTGATCTATTTTCACACGCTCGGTCCACTTGGTCTAGGAATGATGTGAAGACCTGGCATGACACGATTAGACCAAGTTAGTGGAATGCGGGTCTAACAATATATCCTAGGGTTTTCATCCAAAACTATAATTCCTGAATTTAAAATTTCCTATCATCAGTAATATGTAGCAAATTAACTATTTATGCACAATTTCAGATTTTACATGCATGAGCAAAAATTTAAAATATTGTGCTAGAGGTAAAGGAAATACTTGATGACACAGCAAGGGTATTAACCGTGTTTTCAGCTATAGACGACTGGCTTCCTTTTGGTCAGGGTTCTTGTCTCATCGGATAGAGGCACTGGCCTAGCGTATGGCCTATCCTGCGGTAAGCGGTGCATCTGGGGAGGTATGGGGGAAATCCCAGTGTACAGGGACTCAAGATTGCCTCAGTGGCTGAACTCTCCTGTGAATTCTTTTGGGATCCCTTCTTCCCAGACCCACGAAAGGGGCTGCCACTGGCTCACGCACTCGGGGAGCATAGTTGGTCAGGAAAGCCTCTAAAAAAATGTCCCATATAATGACACCATGGAATTCCTTAAGTACTGGTTCCACACCTAGCCACCAGGCATATGGTTCGCCCTCTATTTGGTATGTGGTGCACATGACCTTGAGCACATCAGGTACTTGAAGGTTTCCCATGATTTCCTCTAAAGTTTGAATCCAGTTCGGTGGTTGTTCCTCAGAGTCACTTCCCCCTAGTCAACTTTTCAGGTTTTTCCATTAGGAACCTATGCATGGCTTTCAGCGCGGGGCTTTTGGCTGAGCCAAAAGTATTGTTCTGCGGTCTGTTCGAAGCCCTATTCAACGGGTTTCTTTTGAGCCTAGAAAATTTGTACGCCATTAGTCGCGTCACAAATAAGAATGTTTCAAAGATAGCATCATCCAATGTAAATGGACATGCTCAAGGTCAGCAATAATGGTATGACAGTGGCATTGCAGATGTACAAGTGAATAACATTCAAACTGAGCAACAATCAACAAAAGATACGACGTATGGCAGCACAATAGGTGCGACAGGGGCATATGGTAGCAGTGTCTGACCACACGTCAACCTCATCGAGTTTTTATTTAAGGTGTGACATGTTTCCTCATTTTTCTTCATTTTGGTCAGGTGTGCGACTAAGAGAGCATACATGTCACACCCCAATTCTGATCCGACCAGAATGGTGTGAGTGAACCATCATTGAACCAACGGTTCACACCAGGATCTCGAATAGGCCATGTCCACCCATACAAACCATTACACATAACCACAATCAGAATATAAATATACAGCGAAAGACTTTAAATAAAATGAACCGAGTATCTATTGATAATTTAAATAAAATATCCAATTATTCAAATCAAACACATAATATAATATCTCTTACATCACTTTAATTCAACCAAAAATAACTGAAACAAATAAATAAAAATCCATCAAAGGTACACGCAGAAAGGGCACTCGCATGAAGCATCATGCTCGTCCTCTCCTGCTTGTACATCCAGAGCAGCTACACCACCGTACGCCGGAGCGTTCACATAATCATCCATAGTATAACCTGCATCCATATCTAAAACAAGATGTGCACAAAGGGTGAGCTCACAACACAGCTCAGTAAGACAATCAGACAGTTTCACAATATTATGCATGAGTAACAATCATTTTATGCTGTGGTCTGGTTTTAATTTGCAATGTGCTATAGAAAGGTTTGGTGGCCCCCGCACCTCTATACACGAGTGTGTGGCATCGCACAGTAGATCACACTACCACCAACCCACATGCACCCATCATGGGATAGAGATAGAGCTAAGGTATACCCGCACCTCCCCTGATACTCACCCATACCAGTACCTAAGCCCCTACTGGCCAGGGCTCGCAAACTGGGCTCGCAACTAACCAATCCTATATGTCAACAATGTATGCTCTATCCCAGCACATCCGTCTACGGCATAGAGATAGAGCTAAGGCATTCCCACACCTCCCCTGATACCCTATCCTTAACTAACACACTAGGATAGAAACAATACGCAGGTAGACCCTATCCCAACATAACTCCCTACGGCATAGAGATAGAGCTAAAGCATCGTGGACAAGCCAACGTCGACTCGGAATCCTCAGTACCACATAACAATGGTCAGGACAACATCAATATCGGAGACCACCGTACCACGACCTTCCCCTGATACCCCACCCGTACCAAGCATGTAAAGACAGAATACTACAAAAGGTGCCAGTGTGAAGAGCGATCCCAGGCCCATGCCCCACTCCACACACCAAAGAAAACAATCACATGCCTAACAATCACATTCTATCAATGCATGAACAGTAATAATAACTGAAAGTAAAGGATGGCATGTGAATATGCACAAACATCATATCATAGATAGTCAATGATTAACAACGATTTACTGTCCATTAATTGTTAGGTTTAGGTCAGATTCCCTTACCTGACGCTCGTTCGATCACTTGCTCCACGTCGCAAGGTCCAAACGATATGTCACAAAGTCCTACAATATTATTAGGGTTTCATTAAAATAAATTCTTAGAGTTTCGTGTTGGTCGGAAACCAACATGGATTACAAAATACCCTCACAGAGCTGACCGGAGGCATTTACCGGTCGCAGCTCTGTGGGAAAAACTGGCGACCGGTATGGTCAGCCGGTCCCCACAGATAACCTCCCGAGAGGTAGCGGTCACAACATACCGGTCGCACTATGTGCAACCGGTATAGTCGACCGGTATGTCTCCGGAAGACCATACATGGGTTCTTCGACTGCCGACGATCATCCTCCATGGATTTTCAGGGTTTCTCCTATCCATTCTAAGTCTAGGCTTTGAGTTAGAGTTATCCCCCACTCATTCAAGTCTCGTTTCGATGAATATCATCTTGAAACTCAAATCTAGGGTTTGACGGCAACTTAGGGTTTATTGGCCAATTTAGGGTTTTAGATCAATACCTACTTTGCATGGTATTGATCCACCCACACAACTAACATAGGGTTAGAAGATGGATTCAAACACTTACCGTTGAGGCGTAATGAGAGCGTCGTCGAACGGTAATGGCGGCACCTCCTTCTTCTTCCTAGCTCCTTCTCCTTTCCAAGCTCTTTCTCTTCTCTAGGGTTTGTGAGAGACAATGGAAAGGATTTGAGGAGGCTTAAGGGTGTATTTATAGGCTAGAAATAGGGTTTAGTAACCCTACTAGGATTAGGAAACTTCTAGGATTCGAAATCAGGAAAGCGGGACCCGTAGAGACCAATTTTCAGATTCCCGCACATAGTTGTGCAGGCCATACCGGTCGACCGGTACCAAGACCGGTACCATCGACCGGTATACCTAAAATCAGGTATAATTGGTCGACTTCGGTCCGATTTTGTACCTGTTTGTTATCCGCTTGCCCCGTCTGGCCCGGTGATGATCGGAAGACCTGTCATGACACAAAACCAAGGTTTAGACCGGGTTTTTCAGAGTGCGGGTCTTACAACTCCACCACCCTTAAAAGAAATTTCATCCCGAAATTTACATGTAGGTTCTACAACCACACCCCAATTCTGATCCAACCAGAATGGTGTGAGTGAACCGTCATTGAACCAACGGTTCACACCAGGATCTCGAATAGGCCGTGTCCACCCATACAAACCATTACACATAACCACAATCAGAATATAAATATACAGCAGAAGACTTTAAATAGAATGAACTGAGTATCTATTGATAATTTAAATAAATATCCCATTATCCAAATTCAATCACATAAAATAAATATCTTTTACATCCCTTAATATCAAACGAAAATAACTGAAACAACTAAATAAAAATCCATCACAAGTACACACAGAAAGGGCACTCGCATGAAGCATCATGCTCGTCCTCCCCTGCTTGTACATCAAGAGCAGCTACACCTCCATACGCCGGAGCGTTCACATAATCATCCACAGTATAACCTGCATCCATATCTAAAACAATATGTGCACAAAGGGTGAGCTCACAACACAGCTCAGTAAGACAATCAGACAGTTTCACAATATTATGCATGAGTAACAATCATTTTATGCTATGGTCTGGTTTTAAGTTTGCAATGTGCTACAGAAAGGTTTGGTGGCCCCCGCACCTCTATACACGAGTGTGTGGCATCGCACAGTAGATCACACTACCACCAACCCACATGCACCCATTATGGGATAGGGATAGAGCTAAGGTATACCCGCACCTCCCCTGATACTCTACCCATACCAGTACCTAAGCCCCTACTGGCCAGGGCTCGCAAACTGGGCTCGCAACTAACCAATCCTATATGTCAACAATGTATGCTCTATCCCAGCACAGTCGTCTACGGCATAGAGATAGAGCTAAGGCATTCCCACACCTCCCCTGATACCCTATCCGCAATTAACACACTAGGATAGAAATAATACGCAGGTAGACCCTATCCCAACATAACTCCCTACGGCATAGAGATAGAGCTAAAGCATCGTGGACAAGCCAGCGTCGACTCGGAATCCTCAGTACCACATAACAATCGCCAGGACAACATCAATATCGGAGACCACCATACCACGACCTTCCCCTGATACCCCACCCGTACCAAGCATGTTAAGACAGAATACTACAAAAGGTGTTAATGTGAAGAGCGATCCCAGGCCCACGCCCCACTCCACACACCAACGAAAACAATCACAAGCCTAACAATCACATCCTATAATGCATGAACAGTAATAATAACTGAAAGTAAAGGATGGCATGTGAATATGCACAAACATCATATCATAGATATTCAATGATTAACAACGATTTACTGTCCATTAATTATTAGGTTTAGGTCAGATTCCCTTACCTGACGCTCGTTCGATCACTTTCTCCACGTCGCAAGGTCCAAACAATATGTCACAAAGTCCTACAATATTATTAGGGTTTCATTAAAATAACATTCTTAGAGTTTCATGTTGGTCGGAAACCAACATGGATTACAAAATACCCTCACAGAGCTGATCGGAGGTATGTACCGGTCGCAGCTCTGTGGGAAAGACTGACGACCGGTATGGTCAGCCGGTCCCCACAGATAACCTCCCGAGAGGTAGCGGTCGCAACATACCGGTCGCACTATGTGCAACCGGTATAGTCGACCGGTATGTCTCCCGAAGATCATACATGGGTTCTTCGACTTCCGACGATCATCCTCCATGGATTTTCAGGGTTTCTCCTATCCATTCTAAGTCTAGGCTTTGAGTTAGAGTTATCCCCCACTTATTCAAGTCTCGTTTCGATGAATATCATCTCGAAACTCAAATCTAGGGTTTGACGGCAACTTAGAGTTTATTGGCCAATTTAGGGTTTTAGATCAATACCTACTTTGCATGGTATTAATCCACCCACACAACTAACATAGGGTAAGAAGATGGATTCAAACACTTACCGTTGACAGGCGTAATGAGAGCGTCGTCGAACGGTAATGGCGGCACCTCCTTCTTCTTCCTAGCTCCTTCTCCTTTCCAAGCTCTTTCTCTTCTCTAGGGTTTGTGAGAGACAATGGAAAGGATTTGAGGAGGCTTAAGGATGTATTTATAGGCTAGAAATAGGGTTTAGTAACCCTACTAGGATTAGGAAACTTCTAGGATTCGAAATCAGGAAAGCGGGACCCGCAGAGACCAATTTTCAGATTCCCGCACATAGTTGTGCAGGCCATACTGGTCGACCGGTACCAAGACCGGTACCATCGACCGGTATACCTAAAATCAGGTATAATTGGTCGACTTCGGTCCGATTTTGTACCTGTTTGTTATCCGCTTGCCCCGTCTGGCCCGGTGATGATCGGAAGACCTGTCATGACACAAAACCAAGGTTTAGACCGGGTTTTTCAGAGTGCGGGTCTTACAACTCCACCACCCTTAAAAGAAATTTCGTCCCAAAATTTGCATGTAGGTTCTACAACTCCCCCACCCTTAAAAGAAATTTCGGCCTCAAAATTTGAAGGGTACCTTGATCGTCAAAAAGGTTAGGGTACTCCTTCCTCATTGCGCTCTCTTCTTCCCAAGTAATTTCCTCCACATTTTGGCTTCTCCAATGCACCTTCACATAGTGGATATCCTTGGTTCGAAGTTGCTGAACTTTTCGGCTTGAGAGCATTACAGGCACCACTTCGAAAGTTAAGTCTTCAGTCAAGTCTAGAGGATCAGCGATCAAGATATGCGATGGATCTCTGACATACTTCTTCAGTAATGATACATGGAACACGTTATGAACGCTTGACATAGATGGTGGTAGAGCCAATTGATATGCTACATTACCACGTCGATTCAATATCTCATACGGTCCCACATACCTGGGGCATAGCTTTCCCTTCTTACCAAACCGTTTCAGACCTCGCACCGGTGATACCTTCAAGAACACTTTGTCACCCACTGTGAACTCCAGATCTCGACGTCGATTATCCGCATAGTGCTTCTGTCGGACTTGAGCTGTCTTTACTCTCTCTTTGATCTGATCAATCACTCGGCAAGTTTCTTCAACAAACTCTGGTCCTACAATTCTTCTTTCTCCCACCTCGTTCCATAACAGGGGTGTACGACACTTCTTCCCATAGAGTGCTTCATATGGGGCCATCTGAATTGTAGCCTGATAACTGTTGTTGTAAGCAAACTCGATAAGTGATAGCTTCTCATCCCAAGCTCCTTTGAAATCTAATGCGCTCGGAGCATATCTTCTAAAATTTGAATGGTTCGCTCTGACTGTCCGTCCGTCTGAGGGTGAAAAGCTGTATTGAACTTCAACTTGGTTCCCATAGCTTTCTGTAATCCTTCCCAGAACTTCGATGTAAAACGGGGATCTCTGTAAGATACTATACTCTCTGGAATGCCATGAAGTTTGACTATATTATCAACATATAACTTGGCCAGTTTCTCCATGGTATACTGAGGTCTGGCCGCAATAAATCGAGCTGTCTTGGTGAGTCGATCTACTATAACCCAAACTGCATCCACTGACCTTGGTGTCAAAGGTAGGCTAGTGACGAAATCCATGGTGATACAATCCCACTTCCATGCAGGTTCCGATAATGGCTGTAGTAAACCTGCGGGTCTTTGCCTTTCCGCTTTAACTTGTTGACAATTCAGACATTGGAACACGAAACGAGCTATATCTGCTTTCATACCCCTCCACCAATATTGTCTTCTTAGATCATGGTACATCTTGGTACTTCCTTGATGTACCGAATATGGAGTGTAATGAGCTTCAGTCATAACTCAACCTCTGATATCACAGTCTTCGCTCTCAGGTATACATAACCGTCCGCGATACTTGAGTACCTTGTCTGATTCCAAGGTAAAGTCAGGATTGCACGTACCCTTCTCTAAGTCTTCCTGCACTGTCTTGAGATATGGATCATGTAGGATTGCTACCTTGACTTCATCAATTAGACCCGGTGAGATCTTCAATGCGGCAAACATCATAGTGAACTTATGAATCAAGCCTTGCTCAACTGGATCTTCCGCAGTTTTGATAATATGTTCTTCATCAGTTTCCATTGAACTCGAGGCTGCAGCACACAATGCAGCATTTGCACTTGGTCCTGCCTCAGGTTTCGATGCCCACTTTCTGCTTATGGCATCAGCCACCACATTTGCTTTACCCGGATGGTACTGGATGTCGCAATCAAAATCTTTTAACAATTCCAGCCATCTCCTCTATCTCATATTCAGATCCTTCTGAGTGAAGAGATAAGTTAAGCTTTTGTGATCTGACTTGATCTGAAACTTCTCACCGTACAACTAGTGCCTCCAAGTTTTGATCGCATGAATAACCGCTTCCAGCTCCAAGTCATGCGTAGGATAGTTCTTCTCATGCTCTTTTAACTGTCTTGATGCGTAAGCAATCACCTGTTCTCCTTGCATCAATACACACCCGATTCCCAACCCTGAAGCATCCGTACATAAAGTAAACGGTATGCTTGGTTCTGGGATGGTCAAGATAGGTGCAGAGACTAGTCTTGACTTCAAAGTCTGAAAGCACTTCTCACACTCATCTGTCCATATGAATTTCTCTCCCTTCTTGGTCAATCTGGTGAGTGGAACTGCGATCCTGGAGTAATCTTCCACGAATCTTCTATAATAACCAGCTAACCCAAGGAAACTACGAATCTCCGCAACAGATTTTGGTGCTTCCCATCCTACTATAGCAGCTATCTTACTTGGATCAACCTTGATACCGTCTTCAGAAACAACATGGCCCAAGAAAGTTACTTCCTTCAGCCAAAACTCGCACTTCTTGAATTTTGCATAAAGCTTCACATCTCTCAGCCGTTGTAGGGCTGCCCTCAAATGCGCTGTATGAGTCTCCATGTCCTTAGAGTAAATCAATATGTCATCGATGAATACGATGACCGAAGTGTCCAACATATCATGGAACACTCGGTTCATCAGTTCCATAAACGACGCTGGAGCATTGGTCAACCCGAAAGACATAACTAGAAACTCATAATGCCCATACCGCGTCCTGAAAGCAGTCTTCGGAATATCTCCGGCCTTGATCTTTAATTGGTGATACCTCGATCGGAGATCGATCTTCGAGAAAACCTTTGCACCCTGTAGCTGATCGAACAGATCATCGATCCTAGGCAAAGGATACCGATTCTTGATCGTCAACTTGTTCAGCTCACGGTAGTCAATACATAGCCGTACACTTCCATCCTTCTTCTTGACGAATAATACAGGTGCTCCCCAAGGTGATATACTAGGTCGAATGAAGCCCTTATCCAGCAATTCTTGTAATTGGGTCTTCAACTCCTTTAACTCGGTCGGGGCCATCCTGTATGGTGCTTTAGACACCGGCGTCGAACCTGGCATAAGGTCTATCACAAATTCTGTAGCCCTGTCTGGTGGTAAACCTAGAAGCTCCTCTGGAAATACATTTGGAAACTCCCGAACCACATCTATATCTTCCATCTTAAGTGACTCTCCCGTGAGATCGACTACAGATACGAGATAACCCACTCCCCCTTTCTCCAAGCATCTCTTAGTTTTTAGGGCGGAGAGGATCAACTCCCGCTTCCTAGATAGCTTAATCCCAGCGAAACTATATTCCCTTCCCTCTTTGTCAGTACGCACAATCTTCCTTTCACCACATAAAAGGACGGCCGAATGATGGCCTAGCCAATCCATCCCCAAAATGACATCAAAGTCTGCCATCTCAAGTATTACTAGGCTTGCTTCTAAGTCTCGGCCCTCAATACAAATAGTACATGGTCCATAATATTCGGTCAAAGCCACTTCGACTCCTAGTGGAGAGTGAACTATCAAGCTTGGGTTTAAATGCTTGATTGGTAACTCCATTCGCTTCCCAAAAAAAATAGAAACAAAGGAGTGCGTGGCCCCAGAGTCAAATAATACTCTGGCGGGTAAACCAGCTACATTTACAATTCCTGGAATATATTACCCCTTAGTTCTACATGCTCATGCAACTGAAAGAATAAACCAAATAGTAAGGGATAAAGTCATACCAGTTACCACATCAGGTGATGCGGCTGCCTCTTCAGTGGTGACCGCATACACTTTTCCTTGCTGGGGTGCTTGCTTCTTAGGTAGAGTGCAGTTCCTTGCAACATGTCCCGGTTGCTGACAGTTATAACATTTGATATTTGGGTTGTGTCCAGCGAACTGTGGCACAGGTGGTGCCGGGTTGTTTCTCGCAGGTGCTGTAGCGGTCTGTGCCCTGTATGGGTGGAATGGTCTAGTATTACCGCCACCCGAGCTCTCACCAGCGGATCTCTTCACTCCCCTGTTCTGAGCGAAGAAGCTTTCCCTCTGATTGGACTCTATCACCCTCGCAACCTGAACAGCCTCGTTGTAGGTCTTCTTGTCCAGACCCAAAAGGTGCTCTCTGATGCTTCCACGCAGTCCCATGGTGAACCTACGTGTCTTGGTCTCCTCCTCTTGCATACTGGCCGGTGCGAAGAAAAATAACTCTTCGTACCTCTGCTGATAAGCATCTACGGTCGACTGAGACTGCTGCAGATTGAGAAACTCTCTCTCCATTTGATCTTTGAAACTCTTTGGGAACTATTTGTCGAAGAAAGCCGCTTTAAACACTTCCCAATCAACCAGTGTGTACTTAGTCTCCAGATATGCCCGAGTAGAATTCCACCAAGCATTTGCGTCTTCTTTCAACATATGAGTGGCAAACAGAACCTTTTCCTCCTCAGTACAAGTCATCAATCGGAAGTTCTTTTCCATCTCAGCAACCCACTGTGCTGGCCATAATGGTTTCCTTGTTCTGCCCGTGAACGATGAAGGTTTCAACTTCAAGAATCTGTCCACTGACCTGCTTAGATCATACTGTCCCTGTGTCTCTGCTCCGTACCATGGTGGTGGATACGGATAAGCCCCCGAGTACACAGAAGGCGACGAAACCGATGCGGTGGTGGTACGTTCTATGCTTGGCCCCTCGGCCTTGGGCTACTCTGCATCGGTTGGGTAGTATTAATTCCTCCTGACTCGGGCGTATTTCCAACGGGAACAGAACCTGTTGGCCTGAGCATCTTCAGTACCTCGCTCAGAAATTTCTTCTGTTGAGCCTGCATCTGATAGACCAAGTTTGTAACAATGGTCTCAGAATTCCTGTGAGGTGGGCCAGGAAAATTTGTCGGTACTTTCGGGACCTGTTCCTCCTCCACTTCAGGACTAGGTTCTCTAACCTGGTCTTGTTCAGCTTGTTCTTCTTCTAGGCGCATCCTGGCCTGATGACGCTTCCGACCCCTTCGACCGTTCCCGCCTGCCATCTCAGATTATTTTTATTTGGATCTAAGAAGAAGACATAACACGTGAGAACATCAATAATAGTAGTGTTAGTCTTGAATAATGCAAAGGAAAATAGTCGAGAAGTAACATTTCAATTTACATAATTTTAGAAATTTTAAATTTCACTTTAAAATTGGTCGATAAGGTGCAATATATTCCATGAATTGTAAATGTAGCTGGTTTACCCGCCAGAGTATTATTTGACTCTGGGGCCACGCACTCCTTTGTTTCTATTTTTTTTGGGAAGCGAATGGAGTTACCAATCAAGCATTTGAACCCAAGCTTGATAGTTTGCTCTCCACTAGGAGTCGAAGTGGCTTTGACCGAATATTATGGACCATGTACTGTATGTATTGAGGGCCGAGACTTAGAAGCAAGCCTAGTAATACTTGAGATGGCAGACTTTGATGTCATTTTGGGGATGGATTGGCTAGGCCATCATTCGGCCGTCCTTGTATTTGGTGAAAGGAAGCTTGTGCTTACTGACAAAGAGGGAAGGGAATATAGTTTCGCTGCGATTAAGCTATCTAGGAAGCGGAAGTTGATCCTCTCCGCCCTAAAAACTAAGAGATGCTTAGAGAAAGGGTGAGTGGGTTATCTCGTATCTGTAGTCGATCTCACGGCAGAGTCACTTAAGATGGAAGATATAGATGTGGTCCGGGAGTTTCCAGATGTATTTCCAGAGGAGCTTCCAGGTTTACCACCAGACAGGGCTACAGAATTTGTGATAGACCTTATGCCAGGTTCGGCGCCGGTGTCTAAAGCACCATACAAGATGGCCCCAACCGAGTTAAAGGAGTTGAAGACCCAATTACAAGAATTGCTGGATAAGGGCTTCATACGACCTAGTATATCACCTTGGGGAGCACCTATATTATTCGTCAAGAAGAAGGATGGAAGTGTACGGCTATGTATTGACTACCGTGAGCTGAACAAGTTGACGATCAAGAATCGGTATCCTTTGCCTAGGATCGATGATATGTTCGATCAGCTGCAGGGTGCAAAGGTTTTCTCGAAGATCGATCTCCGATCGGGGTATCACCAATTAAAGATCAAGGCCGGAGATATTCCGAAGACAGCTTTCAGGACGCGGTATGGGCATTATGAGTTTCTAGTTATGTCTTCCGGGTTGACCAATGCTCCAGCGTCGTTTATAGAACTGATGAACCGAGTGTTCCATGATATGTTGGACACTTCGGTCATCGTATTCATCGATGACATATTGATTTACTCTAAGGACATGGAGACTCATACAGCGCATTTGAGGGCAGCCCTACAACGGCTGAGAGATGGGAAGCTTTATGCAAAATTCAAGAAGTGCGAGTTTTGGTAGAAGGAAGTGGCTTTCTTGGGCCATGTTGTATCTGGAGACGGTATCAAGGTTGATCCAAGTAAGATAGCTACTATAGTAGGATGGGAAGCACCAAAATCTGTTGCGGAGATTCGTAGTTTCCTTGGGTTGGCTGGTTATTATAGAAGATTCGTGGAAGATTACTCCAGGATCGTGGTTCCACTCACCAGATTGACCAAGAAGGGAGAGAAATTCATATGGACAGATGAGTGCGAGAAGTGCTTTCAAACTTTGAAGTCAAGACTAGTCTCTGCACCTATCTTGACCATCCCAGAACCAAGCGTACCGTTTACTTTATACACGGATGCTTCAGGGTTGGGAATCGGGTGTGTTCTGATGCAAGGAGAACAGGTGATTGCTTACGCATCAAGACAGTTAAAAGAGCATGAGAAGAACTATCCTACGCATGACTTGGAGCTGGCAGCGGTTATTCATGCGATCAAAACTTGGAGACACTACTTGTACAGTGAGAAGTTTTAGATCAAGTCAGATCACAAGAGCTTAACTTATCTCTTCACTCAGAAGGATCTGAATATGAGACAGAGGAGATGGCTGGAATTGTTAAAAGATTATGATTGCGACATCCAGTACCATCCGGGTAAAGCAAATGTGGTGGCTGACGCCTTAAGCAGAAAGTGGGCATCGAAACCTGAGGCAGGACCAAGTGCAAATGTTGCATTGTGTGCTGCAGCCTCGAGTTCAATGGAAACTGATGAAGAACATATTATCGAAACTGCGGAAGATCCAGGTGAGAAAGGCTTGATTCATAAGTTCACTATGATGTTCGCCGCATTGAAGATCTCACCGGGTCTAATTGATGAAGTCAAGGTAGCAATCCTACAGGATCCATATCTCAAGACAGTGCAGGAAGACTTAGAGAAGGGTACGTGCAATCCTGACTTTACCTTGGAATCAGACAAGGTACTCAAGTATCGCGGACGGTTATGTATACCTGAGAGCGAAGACAGCGATATCAGAGGTTGAGTTATGACTGAAGCTCATTACACTCCATATTCGGTACATCCAGGAAGTACCAAGATGTACCATGATCTAAGAAGACTATATTGGTGGAGGGGTATGAAAGCAGATATAGCTCGTTTTGTGTTCCAATGTCTAAATTGTCAACAAGTTAAAGCGGAAAGGCAAAGACCCGCAGGTTTACTACAGTCGTTATCGGAACCTGCGTGGAAGTGGGATTGTATCACCATGGATTTCGTCACTGGCCTACCTTTGACACCAAGGTCACTGGATGCAGTTTGGGTTATAGTAGATCGACTCACCAAGACAGCTCGATTTATTGCGGTCAGACCTCAGTATACCATGGAGAAACTGGACAAGTTATATGTTGATAATATAGTCAGACTTTATGGCATTCCAGAGAGTATAGTATCTGACAGAGATCCCCGTTTTACATCAAAGTTCTGGGAAGGATTACAGAAAGCTATGGGAACAAAGTTGAAGTTCAGTACCGCTTTTCACCCTCAAACGGACGGACAGTCAGAGCGAACTATTCAAATTTTGGAAGATATGCTCCGAGCTTGTGCATTAGATTTCAAAGGAGCTTGGGATGAGAAGCTATCACTTATCGAGTTTGCTTACAACAACAGTTATCAGGCTACAATTCAGATGGCCCCGTATGAAGTACTCTATGGGAAGAAGTGTCGTACACCTCTGTTATGGAATGAAGTGGGGGAAAGAAGAATTGTAGGACCGGAGTTTGTTGAAGAAACTTGCCGAGTGATTGATCAGATCAAAGTAAGAGTAAAGACGGCTCAAGTCCGACAGAAGCATTACGCGGATAATCGACATCAAGATCTGGAGTTTGCAGTGGGTGACAAAGTATTCTTGAAGGTGTCACCGGGGCGAGGTCTGAAACGGTTTGGTAAAAAGGGGAAGCTATGCCCCAGGTATGTGGGACCGTATGAGATATTGAATCGACGTGGTAATGTAGCATATCAATTGGCTCTACCACCATCTATGTCTGGCGTTCATAATGTGTTCCATGTATCATTACTAAAGAAGTATGTCAGAGATCCATCGCATATCTTGATCGCTGATCCTCCAGACTTGACTGAAGACTTAACTTTCGAAGTGGTGCCTATAATGCTCTCAATCCGAAAAGTTCAGCAACTTCGAACCAAGGATATCCACTATGTGAAGGTGCATTGGAGAAGCCAAAATGTGGAGGAAATTACTTGGGAAGAAGAGAGCGCGATGAGGAAGGAGTACCCTAACCTTTTTGACGATCAAGGTACGTTCAAATTTCGAGGCCAAAATTTCTTTTAAGGGTGGGGGAGTTATAGAACCTACATGCAAATTTTGGGACGAAATTTCTTTTAAGGGTGGTGGAGTTGTAAGACCCGCACTCCGTAAACCCGGTCTAAACCTTGGTTTTGTGTCATGACAGGTCTTCCGATCATCACCGGGCCAGACGGGGCAAGCGGATAACAAACAGGTACAAAATCGGACCGAAGTCGACCAATTATACTTGATTTTAGGAATACCGGTCGATGGTACCGGTCTTGGTACCGGTCGACCGGTATGGCCTGCGCAGCTTTGTGCGGGAATCTAAAAATTGGTCTCTACGGGTCCCGCTTTCCTGATTTTGAATCCTAGAAGTTTCCTAATCCTAGTAGGGTTACTAAACCCTATTTTTAGCCTATAAATACACCCTTAAGCCTCCTCAAATACTTTCCATTGTCTCTCACAAACCCTAGAGAAGAGAAAGAGGTGGAAAAGGAGAAGGAGCTAGGAGGAAGAAGAAGGAGCCGTCATTACCGTTCGACGAAGTTCACGCTACGCCTGTCAACGGTAAGTGCTTGAATCCATCTTCTTATCCTATGTTAGTTGTGTGGGTGGATCAATACCATGTAAAGTAGGTATTGATCTAAAACCCTAAATTGGCCAATAAACCCTAAGTTGTCGTCAAACCCTAGATTCGAGTTTCGAGATGATATTCATCGAAACGAGACTTGAATGAGTTGGGGATAACTCTAACTCAAAGCCTAGACTTAGAATGGATAGGAGAAACCCTGAAAATCATGGAGGGTGATCGTCGGCAGTCGAAAAACCCATGTATGGTCTTCCGGAGACATACCGGTCGACTATATCGGTTGCACATAGTGCGACCGGTATGTTGCGACCGCTACCTCTCGGGAGGTTATCTGTGGGGACCGGCTGACCAAACCGGTCGCCAGTCTTTCCCACAGAGCTACGACTGGTACATGCCACCGGTCAGCTCTGTGAGGGTATTTTGTAACCCTGTTGGTTTCCGATCAACATGAGACTCTAAGAATGTTATTTTAATGAAACCCTAATAATATTGTAGGACTTTGTGACTTTCCGTTTGGATCTTGTGACGTGGAGCAAGCTATCAAACGAGCGTCAGGTAAGGGAATCTGACCTAAACCTAATAATTAATTGACAGTAAATCGTTGTTAATCATTGAATATCTATGATATGATGTTTGTGCATATTCACATGTCATCCTTTATTTTCAGTTATTATTACTGTTCATGCATTATAGGATGTGATTGTTAGGCATGTGATTGTTTTCGTTGGTGTGTGGAGTGGGGCGTGGGCCTGGGATCGCTCTTCACATTAACACCTTTTGTAGTATTCTGTCTTAACATGCTTGGTACGGGTGGGGTATCAGGGGAAGGTCGTGGTACGGTGGTCTCCGATATTGATGTTGTCCCGGCCATTGTTATGTGGTACTGAGGATTCCGAGTCGACGCTGGCTTGTCCACGATGCTTTAGCTCTATCTCTATGCCGTAGGGAGTTATGTTGGGATAGGGTCTACCTGCGTATTGTTTCTATCCTAGTGTGTTAGTTGCGGATAGGGTATCAGGGAAGGTGTGGGAATGCCTTAGCTCTATCTCTATGCCGTAGACGGCTGTGCTGGGATAGAGCATACATTGTTGACATATAGGATTGGTTAGTTGCGAGCCCAGTTTGCGAGCCCTGGCCAGTAGGGGCTTAGGTACTAGTATGGGTAGAGTATCAGGGGAGGTGCGGGTATACCTTAGCTCTATCTCTATCCCATGATGGGTGCATGGGGGTTGGTGGTAGTGTGATCTACTGTGCGATGCCACACACTCGTGTATAGAGGTGCGGGGGCCACCAAACCTTTCTATAGCACATTGCAAACTTAAAACCAGACCACAGCATAAAATTGATTGTTACTGATGCATAATATTGTGAAACTGTCTGATTGTCTTACTAAGCTGTGTTGTGAGCTCACCCTTTGTGTACACATTGTTTTTAGATGTTGATGCAGGTTATACTGTTGATGATTACATGAACGCTCCGGCATATGGAGGTGTGGCTGCTTTGGATGTACAAGCAGGGGAGGACGAGCATGACGCTTCATGCGAGTGCCCTTTCTGCGTGTACCTTTGAGTTGTTTTCTTTATTTAATTTTCTTACTTTTGTTTGGTATTAAGAGTTGTAAAAGATATTACAGTTTATGTGTTTGAATTTGGATAATGTGATATTTATTTAAATTATCAATAGATACTTAGTTTATTTTATTTAAAGTCTTCCACTGTATATTTATATTCTGATTGTGGTTATGTGTAATGGTTTGTATGGGTGGACACGGCCTATTCGAGATCCTGGTGTGAACCTTTGGTTTAATGACGGTTCACTCACACCATTCTGGTTGGATCAGAATTGGGGTGTGATCAGGTATAATTGGTCGACTTCGGTCCGATTTTGTACCTGTTTGTTATCCGCTTGCCCCGTCTGGCCCGGTGATGATCGGAAGACCTGTCATGACACAAAACCAAGGTTTAGACCGGGTTTTCAGAGTGCGGGTCTTACAACTCCACCACCCTTAAAAGAAATTTCGTCTTGAAATTTGCATGTAGCTTCTACAACTCCCCCACCCTTAAAAGAAATTTCGGCCTCGAAATTTGAACGTACCTTGATCGTCAAAAAGGTTAGGGTACTCCTTCCTCATCGCGCTCTCTTCTTCCCAAATAATTTCCTCCACATTTTGGCTTCTCCAATGCACCTTCACATAGTGGATATCCTTGGTTCGAAGTTGCTGAACTTTTCGTCTTGAGAGCATTACAGGCACCACTTCGAAAGTTAAGTCTTCAGTCAAGTCTGGAGGATCAGCGATCAAGATATGCGATGGATCTCTAACATACTTCTTCAGTAATGATACATGGAACACGTTATGAACGCTTGACATAGATGGTGGTAGAGCCAATTGATATGCTACATTACCACGTCGATTCAATATCTCATACGGTCCCACATACCTGGGGCATAGCTTCCCCTTCTTACCAAACCGTTTCAGACCTCACACCGGTGATACCTTCAAGAACACTTTGTCACCCACTGCGAACTCTAGATCTCGACGTCGATTATCCGCATAGTGCTTCTGTCGGACATGACCTGTCTTTACTCTCTCTTTGATCTGAACAATCACTCGGCAAGTTTCTTCAACAAACTCTGGTACTACAATTCTTCTTTCTCCCACCTCATTCCATAACAGGGGTGTACGACACTTCTTCCCATAGAGTGCTTCATATGGGGCCATCTAAATTGTAGCCTGATAACTGTTGTTGTAAGCAAACTCGATAAGTGATAGCTTCTCATCCCAAGCTCCTTTGAAATTTAATGCACAACCTCGGAGCATATCTTCTAAAATTTGAATGGTTCGCTCTGACTGTCCGTCCGTCTGAGGATGGAAAGCTGAACTGAACTTCAACTTTGTTCCCATAGCTTTCTGTAATCCTTCCCAGAACTTCGATGTAAAACGGGGATCTCTGTCAGATACTATACTCTCTGGAACGCCATGAAGTCTGACTATGTTATCAACATATAACTTGTCCAGTTTCTCCATGGTATACTGAGGTCTGACCGCAATAAATCGAGCTGTCTTGGTGAGTCGATCTACTATAACCCAAACTGCGTCCACTGACCTTGGTGTCAAAGGTAGGCCAGTGACGAAATCCATGGTGATACAATCCCACTTCCACGCAGGTTCCGGCAACGGCTGTAGTAAACCCGCGGGTCTTTGCCTTTCCGCTATAACTTGTTGGCAATTCAGACATTGGAACACGAAACGAGCTATATCTGCTTTCATACCCCTCCACCAATATAGTCTTCTTAGATCATGGTACATCTTGGTACTTCCTGGATGTACCGAATATGGAGTGTAATGAGCTTCAGTCATAACTCGACCTCTGATATCGCAGTCTTCGCTCTCAGGTATACATAACCGTCCGCAATACTTGAGTACCTTGTCTGATTCCAAGGTAAAGTCAGGATTGCACGTACCCTTCTCTAAGTCTTCCTGCACTGTCTTGAGATATGGATCCTGTAGGATTGCTACCTTGACTTCATCAATTAGACCCGGTGAGATCTTCAATGCGAAGAACATCATAGTGAACTTATGAATCAAGCCTTGCTCAACTGGATCTTCTGCAGTTTCAATTATATGCTCTTCATCACCTTCGATTGAACTAGAGGCTGCGGCACACAATGCAGCCTTTGTACTTGGTCCTGCCTCAGGTTTCGATGCCCACTTTCTGCTTACGGCGTCAGCCACCACATTTGCTTTACCCAGATGGTACTGGATGTCGCAATCATAATCTTTTAACAATTCCAGCCATCTCCTCTGTCTCATATTCAGATCCTTCTGAGTGAAGAGATAAGTTAAGCTTTTGTGATCTGACTTGATCTGAAACTTCTCACCGTACAAGTAGTGTCTCCAAGTTTTGATCGCATGAATAACCGCTGCCAGCTCCAAGTCATGCGTAGGATAGTTCTTCTCATGCTCTTTTAACTGTCTTGATGCGTAAGCAATCACCTGTTCTCCTTGCATCAGAACACACCCGATTCCCAACCCTGAAGCACCCGTATATAAAGTAAACGGTACGCTTGGTTCTGGGATGGTCAAGAAAGGTGCAGAGACTAATCTTGACTTCAAAGTCTGAAAGCACTTCTCACACTCATCTGTCCATATGAATTTCTCTCCCTTCTTGGTCAATCTGGTGAGTGGAACCGCGATCCTGGAGTAATCTTCCACGAATTTTCTATAATAACCAGCCAACCCAAGGAAACTACGAATCTCTGAAACAGATTTTGGTGCTTCCCATCCTACTATAGCAGCTATCTTACTTGGATCAACCTTGATACCGTCTCCAGATACAACATGGCCCAAGAAAGCCACTTCCTTCAGCCAAAACTCGCACTTCTTGAATTTTGCATAAAGCTTCACATCTCTCAGCCGTTGTAGGGCTGCCCTCAAATGCGTTGTATGAGTTTCCATGTCCTTAGAGTAAATCAATATGTCATCGATGAATACGATGACCGAAGTGTCCAACATATCATGGAATACTCGTTTCATCAGTTCCATAAACGACGCTGGAGCATTGGTCAACCCGAAAGACATAACTAGAAACTCATAATGCCCATACCGCGTCCTGAAAGCAGTCTTCGGAATATCTCCGGCCTTGATCTTTAATTGGTGATACCCCGATCGGAGATCGATCTTCGAGAAAACCTTTGCACCCTGCAGCTGATCGAACAGATCATCGATCCTAGGCAAAGGATACCGATTCTTGATCGTCAACTTGTTCAGCTCACGGTAGTCAATACATAGCCGTACACTTCCATCCTTCTTCTTGACGAATAATACAGGTGCTCCCCAAGGCGATATACAAGGTCGTATGAAGCCCTTATCCAAAAATTCTTGTAATTGGGTCTTCAACTCCTTTAACTCGGTCGGGGCCATCCTGTATGGTGCTTTAGACACCGGCGCCGAACCTGGCATAAGGTCTATCACAAATTCTGTAGCCCTGTCTGGTGGTAAACCTGGAAGCTCCTCTGGAAATACATCTGAAAACTCCCGAACCACATCTATATCTTCCATCTTAAGTGACTCTGCCGTGAGATCGACTACAGATACGAGATAACCCACTCCCCCTTTCTCCAAGCATCTCTTAGTTTTTAGGGCGGAGTGGATCAACTTCCGCTTCCTAGATAGCTTAATCCCAGCGAAACTATATTCCCTTCCCTCTTTGTCAGTAAGCACAAGCTTCCTTTCACCACATAAAAGGACGGCCGAATGATGGCCTAGCCAATCCATCCCCAAAATGACATCAAAGTCTGCCATCTCAAGTATTACTAGGCTTGCTTCTAAGTCTCGGCCCTCAATACATACGTACATGGTCCATAATATTCGATCAAAGCCACTTCGACTCCTAGTGGAGAGCGAACTATCAAGCTTGGGTTCAAATGCTTGATTGGTAACTCCATTCGCTTCCCAAAAGAAATAGAAACAAAGGAGTGCGTGGCCCCAGAGTCAAATAATACTCTAGCGGGTAAACCAGCTACATTTACAATTCCTGAAATATATTGCCCCTTAGTTCTACATGCTCATGCAACTGAAAGAATAAACCAAATAGTAAGGGATAAAGTCATACCAGTTACCACATCAGGTGATGCGGCTGCCTCTTCAGTGGTGACCGCATACACTTTTCCTTGCTGGGGAGCTTGCTTCTTAGGTAGAGTGCAGTTCCTTGCAACATGTCCCGGTTGCTGACAGTTATAACATTTGATATTTGGATTGTGTCCAGCGAACTATGGCACAGGTGGTGCCGGGTTGTTTCTCGCAGGTGCTGTAGCGGTCTGTGCCCTGTATGGGCGGAATGGTCTAGTATTACCGCCACCCGAGCTCTCACCAGCGGATCTCTTCACTCCCCTGTTCTGAGCGAAGAAGCTGTCCCTCTGATTGGACTCTATCACCCTCGCAACCTGAACAGCCTCGTTGTAGGTCTTCTTGTCCAGACCCAAAAGGTGCTCTCTGATGCTTCCACGTAGTCCCATGGTGAACCTACGTGTCTTGGTCTCCTCCTCTTGCATACTGGCCGGGGCGAAGAAAAATAGCTCTTCGTACCTCTGCTGATAAGCATCTACGGTCGACTGAGACTGCTGCAGATTGAGAAACT
Source organism: Protea cynaroides (assembly GCA_028583415.1). Classification (NCBI taxonomy): domain Eukaryota; kingdom Viridiplantae; phylum Streptophyta; class Magnoliopsida; order Proteales; family Proteaceae; genus Protea; species Protea cynaroides. The sequence continues at coordinate 49,524,332 of CM053276.1, forward strand.
CTCTCTCCATTTGATCTTTGAAACTCTTTGGGAAATATTTATCGAAGAAAGCCGCTTTAAACACCTCCCAATCAACCAGTGTATGCTTATTCTCCAGATATGCACGTGTAGAATTCCACCAAGCATTGGCGTCTTCCTTCAACATATGAGTGGCAAACAGAACCTTTTCCTCCTCAGTACAAGTCATCAGTCGGAAGTTCTTTTCCATTTCAACAATCCACTGTGCTGGCCACAATGGTTTCCCTGTCCTGCCCGTGAACGATGAAGGTTTCAACTTCAAGAATCTATCCACTGACCTGCTCAGATCATACTATCCCTGTGTGTCTGCTCCGTACCATGGTGGTGGATACGGATAAGCCCCCAGGTACACAGAAGGCGACGGAAACCGATGCGATGGTGGTACGTTCTGTGCTTGGCCCCTCGGCCTTGGGCTACTCTGCATCGGTTGTGAAGACATTGTCTCTCCAAACCCAGGCATTTTGTCAGTGGGAACAGAACCCGATGGTCTGAGCATCTTCAGTACCTCGCTCAGGAACTCCTTCTGTTGAGCTTGCATCTGATAGACCAGGTTTGTAACAATGGTCTCTGAATTCCTATGGGGTGGACCAGGTAAATTTGTCGGCACTTCTGGGACCTGTTCCTCTTCCACTTCCTGACTTGGTTCTCTAACATGGTCTTGTTCAACCTGTTCTTCCTCTACAGCTGGGCTGTCTAATCCTTCCCCAGACCCGGTGTTGAGTATGTTCACTGAGATCAGGGACACCTAGAGGGTCATCCTAGAGTCTCAGCGAGAGATGGGTCAGGAGTTGGGACGTCTGGCTTGCAGCCTACGGGTGACTCAGGACCAGGTGCATTGGCTTAGGGTCGCTTACGAGCGAGATTATGATATAGCGGACCCTATTCCTCCTAGGCCCCCTACCCCATGATTGTCCCTTTTATTTCCTTCTCTTTGCATATGTCTGTTTATATAACAGGGTAACTGTCCGATTTGTGGACTGTACCCTGTAGCACTATATCATTTGCTACAATTTTCTTAATTAATGGAAATTTTCATGGTTTTTCCTAACTAGTGCATGTGTAAATGTTAAGTTCCACATTTAATATAGTACATTATTCTCTTTCTTAGTCCATCTCAGGTATCAAACAATGCTTAGGGTGTGTTTGTATTAAAATTTTTAATATTTCCTAACTCAGTTCATCGACCCAGTTAAGTGTAATATAGTCTGTAGACAGAGCCCGAGGGATCTGATACCAAGTTGTCACACCCCAATTCTGATCCGACCAGAATGGTGTGAGTGAACCGTCATTGAACCAACGGTTCACACTAGGATCTCGAATAGGCCGTGTCCACCCATACAAACCATTACACATAACCACAATCAGAATATAAATATACAGCGAAAGACTTTAAATAAAATGAACCGATTATCTATTGATAATTTAAATAAAATATCCAATTATTCAAATCAAACACATAATATAATATCTCTTACATCACTTTAATCCAACCAAAAATAACTGAAACAAATAAATAAAAATCCATCAAAGGTACACGCAGAAAGGGCACTCGCATGAAGCATCATGCTCGTCCTCTCCTGCTTGTACATCCAGAGCAGCTACACCACCGTACGCCAGAGCGTTCACATAATCATCCATAGTATAACCTGCATCCATATCTAAAACAAGATGTGCACAAAGGGTAAGCTCACAACACAGCTCAGTAAGACAATCAGACAGTTTCACAATATTATGCATGAGTAACAATCATTTTATGGTGTGGTCTGGTTTTAAGTTTGCAATGTGCTATAGAAAGGTTTGGTGGTCCCCGCACCTCTATACACGAGTGTGTGGCATCGCACAGTAGATCACACTACCACCAACCCACATGCACCCATCATGGGATAGAGATAGAGCTAAGGTATACCCGCACCTCTCCTGATACTCTACCCATACCAGTACCTAAGCCCCTACTGGCCAGGGCTCGCAAACTGGGCTCGCAACTAACCAATCCTATATGTCAACAATGTATGCTCTATCCCAGCACAGCCGTCTATGGCATAGAGATAGAGCTAAGGCATTCCCACACCTCCCCTGATACCCTATCCGCAACTAACACACTAGGATAGAAACAATACGCAGGTAGACCCTATCCCAACATAACTCCCTACGGCATAGAGATAGAGCTAAAGCATCGTGGACAAGCCAGCGTCGACTCGGAATCCTCAGTACCACATAACAATGGCCGGGACAACATCAATATCGGAGACCACCGTACCACGACCTTCCCCTGATACCCCACCCGTACCAAGCATGTTAAGACAGAATACTACAAAAGGTACCAGTGTGAAGAGCGATCCCAGGCCCATGCCCCACTCCACACACCAATGAAAACAATCACATGCCTAACAATCACATTCTATCAATGCATGAACAGTAATAATAACTGAAAGTAAAGGATGGCATGTGAATATGCACAAACATCATATCATAGATATTCAATGATTAACAACGATTTACTGTCCATTAATTGTTAGGTTTAGGTCAGATTCCCTTACCTGACGCTCGTTCGATCACTTGCTCCACGTCTCAAGGTCCAAACGATATGTCACAAAGTCCTACAATATTATTAGGGTTTCATTAAAATAACATTCTTAGAGTTTCATGTTGGTCAGAAACCAACATGGATTACAAAATACCCTCACAGAGCTGACCGGTGGCATGTACCGGTCGCAGCTCTGTGGGAAAGACTGGCGACCGGTATGGTCAGCCAGTCCCCACAGATAACCTCCCGAGAGGTAGCGGTCGCAACATACCGGTCGCACTATGTGCAACCGGTATAGTCGACCGGTATGTCTCTGGAAGACCATACATGGGTTCTTCGACTGCCGACGATCATCCTCCATGGATTTTCAGGGTTTCTCCTATCCATTCTAAGTCTAGGCTTTGAGTTAGAGTTATCCCCCACTCATTCAAGTCTCGTTTCGATGAATATCATCTCGAAACTCAAATCTAGGGTTTGACGGCAACTTAGGGTTTATTGGCCAATTTAGGGTTTTAGATCAATACCTACTTTGCATGGTATTGATCCACCCACACAACTAACATAGGGAAAGAAGATGGATTCAAACACTTACCGTTGACAAGCGTAATGAGAGCGTCGTCGAACGGTAATGGCGGCACCTCCTTCTTCTTCCTAGCTCCTTCTCCTTTCCAAGCTCTTTCTCTTCTCTAGGGTTTGTGAGAGACAATGGAAAGGATTTGAGGAGGCTTAAGGGTGTATTTATAGGCTAGAAATAGGGTTTAGTAACCCTACTATGATTAGGAAACTTCTAGGATTCGAAATCAGGAAAGCGGGACCCGCAGAGACCAATTTCTAGATTCTCGCACATAGCTGTGCAGGCCATACCGGTCGACCGGTACCAAGACCGGTACCATCGACCGGTATACCTTAAATCAGGTATAATTGGTTGACTTCGGTCCGATTTTGTACCTGTTTGTTATCCGCTTGCCCCGTTTGGCCCGGTGATGATCGGAAGACCTGTCATGACACAAAACCAAGGTTTAGACCGGGTTTTTCAAAGTGCGGGTCTTACAATACACCCTGATGATATTACCTCCCTTTAAGGCCTCTTAGGTGATCAATGGCTTGTATCTCATTATTCATCACCCAATCACCTCGCCAAGGTAATTCTTCTATCGATTTCTCATTCCTCTGCACTAGGCACATTTCAGTATGAAATTCTAGGAAATATCCCTTGTAATGGTTCGGAACGATGAGGTTTTTTCTCAAAAATACCCTAAGCAGTTACCCGTACCCAAAATTTTGGTCCTAATTTAAAATTTTGACTTTTCAACATGTATTACCATGACAAACGACTCAAACTGGGGTGGACCGGACTAATGAAACCCGATAAAGGTAATTTAGTTTAACCCTGGCACCCAAAAATATAAATTCAAGAATTAAACTAGGGGTCCGGCATGTCGCACCTAGGTGCTGTTGGTCACGTGCCACACCCTATTGCCGCACCACCTGTAGCGGGAATGGTTTAGAGAACCCATTTGTTTGGACCATTGGTTGGACTTGGTCTTGTTTTGGACTCATCCAAATGAATGTCCAGGTTCATTACTTGATTCAAATTGGATAGAGAGGAGGGAATCCTTTAATCCACCTTGATTGGAGCCTCGAACCACCCCAATGTGAATAGAGTATGGGATTTGACCATACTCTATCCTTCTCACCTTCATTCTCTGCAAATCAAAAGAGAAAAGTGAGAGAGGAGCACTGCCACGTCTGGAGATGAAAAGAGAAGGGAGAAAGAGGAAGAAGCCTCTACAACCAAAGGAAACCACCACTTGAAGGCATCGACACCAGAGATCCATAACTGGTATCGACTTTCCCCATCTTTTTATTTCTCCTTCAATCAAATAAACATGTATAAATCCCAAGAAGGATCCCCTGATCATGTTTCTCAGACCATAATCTCTTGTAACCAGTCATTCAAGAACCTAACCAAAATGTGAATTCGAAATAGAGATGAACTGATGTTCTTAAAAGAAATAGAAAAATAAATCTAAATGATTATTGAATGGATCTAAGGACCCTAAACCATGAAGATTCGTTTGAATGATTCTACGGTGGATTAAGAACCCAAGGGAATCATCCTTGGTATTGCTAGAGTCGAATCTGAAACAGAAATCAGATTCAACAATATCAATATAGAGTAAAATGGAATCAAACCCATTAACTTGAGTGAGATTAGGAATTTTGAGCCCAAACTCACTGCCTAAGCGAAATAGAATTTTAGAAAGCCACTAGAGAAAAATTGATGAGTGTTGGCAGCGTTTTGACGTGTGATAAATTAAGTGCCACATACCCATGGCCAGTGACCATGTTGTCGGTCACGTGCTGCATGGTAAATCAACTCCAGATAAGGGCCATCTTCGGTCACCACCTCTCTAGAAATTTTATAAACTTGCTTATGTGTTCATATGCCTGGAACTGTATGTCTGCAAGTTTCGATTAAAAACCAATGTTTATGCCTTATATGTTTGCTGTTTTTGTTGTCTATGCATTTGAAACTCCAGGTAGCAAAGCGTAAGGTGTTTATCTATGGTAAACAGACCCCTGGAAAATATGAATAAATTAATAGGCTATGCTAGAGGCAAATAATACACTAATAAACAAATGTTATCGTTATTATTTTAAAATATCTAAGGCACAATAGAACTTTAAGAGAAACTGTTATGGAATCCATATTCCCTATTTTTTCTGCTGCTATCTCAGGTAAGGAATTGAACCTTTCTTTGGTAAGTTAGTTTTATTTATCTTGATTGAATGGTGTAATGTGAGTGATAATATGTCTTGTGTTTGATAGCCTGCCATCTAATAACTGTATTGTTTATTCATGCATATGCATTCTTTCTATGTGATCAGTGAAACCCGTAATGGTTAGAAAATGGGGTGAAATGGAACGCCTCATTACCTCTCCATGAAAGGTAAAACTGGTCTTGGTGAATCTTAATGTTTGGTTAAGTTGGTAAGGAGGAAGGTGGATGGAAAGGGACGCTTGCACCACTTCTTACCAGTGCTGCTTTGCATTGATCATGTGTAACCTAGCCATGTCATGATGTCCTAAGTAAGGACCGGATTGGGTCGAAAGCTTGATGACGTTATGATCCAGTAACCTGACTAATAGGAGAACTTGGGAGAACTTGGTTAGTTGAATTGAAAATCACCCTAGTAACTATACCTCTAGTGTAAGCACCCCATTTTTTCCATCCCTAGCTAGACAGAGTCTTACAGGAGTAAAGACAGCAAGAATGGGAGATGAGTGAAAAGTGTAGAAAGTATAGGGGAGATGAGTGAAAGTCTCTCAAAATAATAATCAATCAGTCCTGGTGCTCTCTATGGTGTTCTAAGTTGAATTGAAGTGGTCCCCAATGTTACATTTTGGTTACTTTCAAAGTGAACATAGAAAATCTGACACAGGGGTCATTAAAAGATTCCATGCAAATTATAGGCCAAAAATAGCTCATGAAATGATAAAGAGAGAGAAAACCCAGCTAATCTCAGTCAGTCCAACTCATCCCAGCCCAGACTAGTTCAGTTTGAAATGATTCAATCCATGTGCATTTAATTTATGTATATATTATATATACTGTATTTATCATGTATATGATTGTATCTATATTTTATTATATATATAAAGGAGCTAGAACCCGAGAAGGGAAGAGGGCCAAGAATGAAAACTCGGACAAAAGGAAAGAATTGAAAGTGAGAGAGAGTATATTGAGAGTTATGGAAAGAAATAAAGAAAAAGTAGAGAGAGATCCAAGAAAGGGAGGGAGAGAGAAGAACCGATTGAAAGAAGAAAAAAGGAATGAATTGGAAGACCGAGATCGGAGGAAAAAGATTGAGAGAAGATTGAGAGAGGGTTTATAGAGAATCTGACCAAAATAAAGAGAAAACTGAAATAAAAAGAGAAGAAATTAGGAAAGTTGGTGGGAGGAAAGAAAGAGAATTCCAGAAGACAAGGGGGGAGGGACGAATAGGGAGAATCAGCTAAGGAGGGAGAGAGGTAGAAATAGAAGAAGAAAGCAGAGGAAGATAGAAAAAGAAGAGCTGGGATTGAGAGGGATCCGAAGGGAGGAAAGATGGAGAAAAACCAGAAAAAAAGCGACATGAGAGATGGAGAGTTAAGAGAGCTAGGGAGAAGGAGAAGATAGAAAAGGCAAAAAGAAAAGAAGATTGAGAGAGAGAGGGAACTCAAGGAAGAAAAAATGAGAGATCTGCAGAGAAAAAAGCTAGAGAAAAAGAGAACTTGCTGGCCGACTAAAAGAAAATCAAAGAAGGAGCTTGGAAGCAGAAGAGAAGAGAAGCAAAGAGGAAGAGAGGCAAGCTCCTGTACCTGCTATCAATCCTCATTCCTACAATTATCTATTCATGAAGCAATGCCACACCTTATCAGTCCTCCAAATCACACCCCAAACCCAATATACTACAAACCGCTATACAACTCTCTGCACCTTATCACAATCTATTTGTTCCCATTGGATAAGCTTACTCACCATTACCTGCCCCTGATTTCTTCCAATAGCAACACCTGTCATTCCCTACTTACTGCAGCCAATCCCCCACATGTGACTGTCCATATCACCAACACATGTCCACCCATTCCCACTGACCTGGTATTTTGCAGCAAAACCACCATCAAACCTGAATCGATTGCCACTACTCCACCACATCACCTTGCAACCTGTCCAACTAATCAACACTCTATCGAACCTCCAAGCAAACACCTGGCCAGCGATCATTACTCATCCCAACCAACATTGATTCAACACCATTATTGTCCCTGCAACAATCCACCAGATTACCCTCGTGTAACACCTTGCACGTTCCTCCCATGCATGGAAGATATCTGTCCTAGCCAGACAACACTTTCTCCCACTGATTCTCATATGCTACACCTACAAACCTCACCAAACTCCCTTGCTGCAAACTGAAACAGAATGCACCCCACCAAACCACCTGCTGTATGCACCTCCTACTGAACCCGATATAGTTCCATTGGCTGAGAATCCCATGCAGCTCAACTCCATCACTTGCTTCTCCCACAACCTACTGCAGATCAGCCAATCACCAACCGAATAGCCCTCTACCGGCTCATCAATCTTACTCACCATCAACCCACCTGTAGCCCAGCTATGCAACCCAACGACCAAGCTGCATGCATACCCGATGACACATCTTGCTGTCTTCATCGTGACCTGAGTTAAAATCTTAATCAGAACCTAGCCTACCTGGTCAGCATCACCATATGATTGATTATGGCTTGTGATTTAGGAATTTTAAATATGATTGATTATCTCCTTTGATTTTGAAGTTTTAAATATGATTGAGCATGGCCTTTTGATTAAGGATCTTAAATGTGATTGATCAAATTTTTAATATGGCCTTTTTTTATCATGAATGAATTTAATATGTTGAAATTTGATCTGAGTATGCTTGAATTTCATATGAGTTAAATTGATCCGATTATGGCATTGTGATGAAATTGAAATTGATCCGATCATATATGGAGTTGTGATGAAATTGAAATTGATCAGATCATATATGGAATTGTGATGAAATTGAAATTGATCTGATTATGGAATTCTGATGAAATTGGACCATTGATCTTGGAATTTTGATGCAATTAGGACCATTGATCTTGGAGTTCTGGTTTGATCCGTTGATCATAATTTACCTTGATTTGAGTAATATGAATGGTTTGATTATTAATTTAAGTAATCTGAACCATTGGATTGTCATCAAAAGTGATTTAAATGGATATGAACGGTTAAATTATCATGATTAGAGATCTGAACCATTAGATTATCTTTGAAAGTGATTGGAATATATTTAAACGGTTGAATTATCATCAGGAATGATTTAAACCATTAGATTTTCATCATATTTATTTTAGAAGAATTTGAACCATTGGATTGACATTAAGAATGATTTGAGCCATTGATTTCCTAATCTGATCACGATGAAATGATTTAAAAGAATTTGAACCATTGGATCTTAGTCTGATTATGATTATATCTTGATATGAGATCTGAGCCATTGATCTTGGTTGTTTTGATGAAATTTGCGTGTTGATCATAATTATCAATGTTTTGAAGGATTTGATTGTTAGATTAAGGATCTGATCTTGAGATATTGAGAGATTTATAGTAGATCTCAATCATATATCTAGAGAATCCCATGAGACATACCGAGACATACCTGTGAGGACAAAGATTGAAATCTTTAGAAGTCGCCACCTAGATTTAGGTCTAGGACCTTAGAAATGTAAAATCTCACCCCAAGGTAAGACTTCGATTGACTCATGACCCTTAGATTGGAATTCTGGTCCATCAGAGATTGGGTAAGCGTCAGGTTACGGTTATGGGAAGGGGTTAGGCACCCAAACCGTCTGATCGAAATCGGTCTCCTAAACCTTTCCTATGCTAAACTTTATTTGTTAAGCCAAACCAAACCAAGTGGTTTGATATCATTGAACCGAATCTGTACCCATCAGAATGCCTACGTATCACGGAATTATTCCGAAAATCAGGTTCACCATCGTAGTTCAGGTATGATTAAAGTTTATGGTTGTAATTTATGCTTGTGCATGATTAAGTTTATTTGTTCAAGTTGAAATTTATGCTTAAAAGGCTGAGAAACCCTATGGGTTAGGATCTGGATAGTCCATGTGGACTGATAGATAGTCCTAGTGGATCTAAGAATAACCCTATTTGGGTTGAAATATGGATAACCCATTCTGGGTAAGAATGTAGATAACCCTATGTGGGTCAAAATGTGGATAAATATCCTAGTGGATCTATGGATAGTCCAAGTAGACTAAGGTTTGGATCCGAATTTGGGTTTCTCCCAAATAGCCTACGCATTCTAGGGTTTGACCTAGGAATCAGAATCCACGTAGTTCGGGGTTGGGTTGAAATGGATGGGTATCCTAGTGGATCTATGGATAGTCCAAGTGGACTAAGGTATGGGTAAATATCCTAGTGGATCTATGGATAGTCCGAGTGGACTAAGCTGTGGATCCGAATTTGAGATTCTCCCAAATGGCCTACGTATCCTAGGGTTTGACCTAGGAATTAGAATCCGCGTAGTTCGGGCTGGATAACCCATTCTGGGTCAGAAAGTGAGAACCTGTTCTAGGTTTGGGATTGAGAACCTATTCTAGGTTTAGGGTTTGTCAAGGGGCAAATCGTCCTAAATTACCCTTTTCATTCTGAATTCTAATTTTGGAAGGTTTGACAAAGAATTCTCTTTCTTTATTAAGGTTTTATTATTCTCATTATGCCCTTCCCAAGAATGTGGGTGCCTAAATGCACGTCCCCACGCCTAGATTATCTTCTAGAAGAGTGCAGATATGGCAGTTTGACTAGGGTGTTGCATAAAATAAGTTATTGCCAAAAAATAAAATATTCTATCTAAATATGGCACACAAAACATTTATGGCAAGAAATTCACATACAGTAAGATTGTTTAAAAATCTTTCAAATATGGCATGTATTGCAAATAAGGAAAGAGCCTATATGGCATGATCTAGTAGGCTATCTTCTAAGCATGGCAAGACCCTAATTGCTATTTTCTTTCCATATTTAGGGTTTTCTACCCTAATTGTTATTTTCATTTTTTAGGGTTTTCTACCCTAATTTTTACTTTCTTTCCATTTTAGGGTTTTCTACCCTAATTATTATTTTATTTTCATTTTTTAGGATTTTCTACCCTAACTGTTACTTTCTATCCATTTTAGGGTTTTCTACCCTAATTATTATTTTCTTTTCATCTTAGGGTTTTCTACCCTAAATGTTATTTTCTTTTCATTTTAGGGTTTTCTACCCTAATTATTATTTTCTTTCCATCTTAGGGTTTTCTACCCTAAATGTTACTTTCTTTCCATTTTAGGATTTTCTACCCTAATTATTATTTTATTTCCATTTTTTAGGGTTTTCTACCCTAACTGTTACTTTCTTTCCATTTTAGGGTTTTCTACCCTAATTATTATTTTATTTCCATTTTTTAGGGTTTTTTTACCCTAATTGTTACATTCTTTCCATTTTAGGATTTTCTACCCTACTTGTTATTTTATTTTCCATTTTTTAGGGTTTTCTACCCTAATTGTTACATTCTTTCCATTTTAGGGTTTTCTACCCTAATTATTATTTTCTTTCCATCTTAGGGTTTTCTACCCTAAATGTTACTTTCTTTCCATTTTAGGGTTTTCTACCCTAATTGTTATTTTCTTTCCATTTTTTAGGGTTTTTTTACCCTAAATGTTACTTTCTTTCCATTTTAGGGTTTTCTACCCTAATTATTATTTTCTTTCCATCTTAGGGTTTTCTACCCTAAATGTTAATTTCTTTCCATTTTAGGGTTTTCTACCTTAATTATGGCAATAAGCATCCAACTATGGCAATGAGCATTCAAATATTCATGATGAAAAATTCAACGGTATAAATCACTATTGATGGTAATCTAACCGTTCAAAATTATTTCAACCACTCCCAAAGATAATCTAACGGTCCAGATCACTTATCATGATAATCTAATCATTCATATCCATTTACATCACTTTGAAGATAATCCAACGGTTTAGATTACTCAAATTAATAATCTAACCATTCAGATTACTCAAATGAAGATAAATTATGATCAACGGATCAAATCAAAACTCCAAGATCAATGGTTCAATTTTAATCATATCATTCCAAGCATATGATCGGATCAATTGTAATTCCATCAAAATTCCATATGATCGGATCAATTTTCATCATAATGCCATAATCGGATCAATTTTTTTTTACCATAATCGAATCAATCTTCATCATAATGCTATAATCGGATCAATTTCCATCATAATGCCATAATCGGATCAATTTTCATCATAATGCCATAATCGAATCAATTTTCATCATAATGCCATAATTGAATCAATCATAATTCCATACGATCGGATCAATTACAATTTCATCACAATATTCCACAGTCGGCTCAAATTCAATTTCATCAAGAATCATATGATCGGATCAATCAAAATTCCATATGATCTGATCAATTCAACTACAAATTCATATGATCGGATCAAATTCATCAAGATTCATATGATTGATAAGATCATCTCAATTTCATCAAAATTCTCATAATCAATGGGATCAATTCAATTTTATTACGATGGGATCAATTCAATTTTCATCACATATTCACCTAATCGATGGAATCAATCACAATCAAAATAAAATTATCATCCCATGGTACATACTTAATCTCATTACCAAAATAGGATCATCACCCAACCAATCAAATTTATTCAAAAATATATTGAATCATATGAATTAATCTTAATCAAATTCAAACTCATTCGAATCAAATTTTGATTACATGAAATTCAAGCATTCGGGTCAATAGATATGAAACTCAAACACATTCACATCAGATTTCACATTAAATTAAAACATATAGGATCAGAGGATTGATGGAAAATCAAAGGGCTGTAATTGGATAAATGATGTAGGGATGGATCAAGGGTTGGATTTGGTTAATGAGGAGGTAAATGGTTGCAGTATGTGGCGGTCTCAAGGTGGATGTAGGTGCTGAGAGAAGTGAATGGCAGATTGGTGATGGGATGAACAGGTTTTTTAAAGAGTTTGTGAGGTGTGAGTGGGTTTTGATCTGGTGTGTGCAGCAAACAAGGAATAAAAAGAAAGCCAAAGCAAAAGGGATGGCTGGGCTTACCTTGGCCGCTTAATCTTCTTCTTCGGCTTCCTCTGAGTCTCGCTCAATCTCAAATTTTCCCTCTACTTCTGTTTTTTTTTTCTTTCAAAAGCTGCAGCCCCTCTCTTTCGGTTCAGTTCTCTCTCTCTATTCTCTTTTTTTTTTTTTTTTTTTTGGTTTTTCCTCCTTCTTCTCCACCGCCTTCTCTCTCTTTTCTCCTTCTCGATTCTCCTCCACCCCTCCTCTGTTTTTTTTTTTTTTTTTGCTTTATTCTTTCTCTCTCACCGCTCTCTCTCCCTTTCTCGATTTCCCTTTCGGTTCCCTCCCACTTTTCTGATTTTTTTCTTTATTTATTCTTCTCTCTCTCTCTCTCCTTCTCTCTCTCTCCTCCCTCTCTCTCCACTTCTTTCCGTTTCTTATTCTTTATTCTTTTTCTTATTTTATTCTTTTTCTTCTCCTTTCTCACTCCCTCCGGATTCTCCTCCACTTTCTCTTTTTTTTTATTATTATTTTTTTTATCTCCTTCCTTCCACTTCCCGGATCTCCTCCTTCTTTCCTTTCTTTATAATTTTTTTTTCTTCCATATCTTCTCCCCTCTTCTTTCTCTCGGGTCTCCTCCTTTCTCCTCAATCTTCTCGATTTTCTCCTCTTTCTTTTTTTGTTTTTTTTTTCTTTTTATATTTCTTCTTTCCTTTTTCAACTTCTCTCTCGATCCTTCTAATTGAGTCCTCAAATTCTCCAGATTCTCTCTATCACTCCCATTCTTCTCTCAACTCAATCTTTCCTTCTTCCTTCCTTTTTTTAGATTTTATTCGGATCCTACTTTTTTTTATATAAAACATATAAGTATATAATATATTAATATATTAATATATATAATATAATATACATATAAGACATATGTATAGATTATATGATATATTATAATATATTATATATTATATAAACATATAAATAATATATAAAAGAAATACATGCATAAACGTCCACATGAATTGGTCCGGATTGACAAGGATTAACAGGATTGGACCAAACTGGCTTGGGTTGAGCTGAGTTGACTGGATTGACTAGAATTAAATGAGTTTTCTCTCTCTATCATTTCATGGGTCATTTCCACTATCATCCCACACAGAATTTTCTGATAGCCTTTATTCCAAATTTTCTACGTTCACTTTGTAGAACATTAAAAATGAGGAATATAGAAACTTGAATCACCTCATTTGGAAGTAAAATGGTCAACTTATGAATTTTTTAAGTTTAAGCGGATCAATTATCGATAATTTGGCTGACCATTCTGCAAGAGATCCTTCGGAGGCTTTTATCGGAAATATTTTACGTCCACTTTGTAGAGCACTAAAAATGGAACATAATGAGACTGGAATCACCTGAATCCGATGTAGAACGGAAAAGATATGCAACTTTGAAGTTCTAACGATCATTTTGCATGCAAGTTTGCATGGGACCCACTGGTGACTTCTACCCGGGATTTTTTACGTCCACTTTGTAGAACATCATGAATGAAGAATAATGGTCTTGGAATCATCTGAATCCGATGTAGAACGGGAAAGATATGAAGCTTTGAAGTTCTAACGATCATTTTGCATGCAAGTTTGCATGGGACCCACTGGTGACTTCTACCCGGGATTTTTTACGTCCACTTTGTAGAACATCATGAATGAAGAATAATGGTCTTGGAATCATCTGAATCCGATGTAGAACGGGAAAGATATGAAGCTTTGAAGTTCTAACGATCATTTTGCATGCAAGTTTGCATGGGACCCACTGGTGACTTCTACCCGGGATTTTTTACGTCCACTTTGTAGAACATCATGAATGAAGAATAATGGTCTTGGGATCATCTGAATCCGATGTAGAACGGGAAAGATATGAAGCTTTGAAGTTCTAATGATCATTTTGCATGCAAGTTTGCATGGGACCCACTGGTGACTTCTACCAGGGATTTTTTACGTCCACTTTGTAGAACATCATGAATGGAGAATAATGGTCTTGGAATCATCTGAATCCGATGTCGGATGATCAAGATATGATGATTTGAAATTCAAACGATCCGACTTAGGATAATTTGCATGAAGGCCCCTGGGATTATTTATAATAATTTCAGAAACCTCCCTTATATGTATCATCCGACTAAAATGGTCATATCTTCCTCATTTGATATCAGAATTGAGCAATTCTGATCTCGTTTCGAAGATAATTCTATGACCTATGCATCTATGCAGATAATAACCCATGACCCTGCTGTGGGGATCAGTGAAAAATCACAAATCTTTGGGTTAAAGGTCAGAAACCTGCCATATTGGTTCATTTATGCCGAGGGTAGCAAAAATGGGGTGCTTACAATACTTTGTTGAGAATAATACGTGAGATGCCATGTCTATCATTTTGATGCTCACATGCTTGCTGCTATATTGATTCATATGCTTTATTGCTATACTTGAGATGAAATATGTTGTTACTTGCTATATTTGAATGATATTTATTGTTGACAATAACTTAATTTCTACAACACCATAGTCGAACTATCATATCTATACACCTAGAAGACATATTAGGTGTAAAAACGTGCATGTAGGCACCCACATTCATGGGAAGGATAAGAACGAAAATGATAAATTTTAATCAAGAGATATAAAGCCTAGCCAAACACATTCCAAATTAGGGTTTTAAGTCAAGGGTAGCTTTAGTATGATCCCTACCCCTCAGCTCATCTCCCCTAGGATACAGAGAACTAGATAGGTCTGATGTAAATCGAACCATAGAGCAAAAACACAGTTCCACTCTGATCTTGAAAGAAGAACATGAATAATGAATCTGTATTTCGAATTATGCGGATCATGATTCTTAGGGTAGTACCCTATGATACGTAGGTAGTTTAGAGAGATTCCCAAATACGGACTCAAACCCTTGCTCCTTGAGAGTATCATACCCTTGCTCCTTAAGAGTATCATATCCTTGCTCCTTGAGAATATCATATCCTTGCTCCTTGAGAGTATGCTCGTTGAGAGTATCATATCTTTGCTCCATGAGAGTATCAACCCCCTTACTCCTTGAGAGTATCAACCCCCTTGCTCCTTAAGAGTATTAAACCCCTCGCTCCTTGAAAGTATGCTCCTTGAGAGTGTTAAACACTTTGCTCCTTGAGAGTATTAAACCCTTGCTCCTTCAGAGTATTAAACCCTTTGCTCCTTGAGAGTATCAAACCCCTTGCTCCTTGAGAGTATCAATCCCCTTGCCCCTTCGGAATATCAATCTCCTTGCTCCTTGAGAGTATCAAACCCCTTTGCTCCTTGAGAGTATCAAACCCCTTGCTCCTTGAGAGTATCAAACCCCTTGCTCCTTGAGAGTACCAAACCCCCTTGCTCCTTGAGAGTATTAAGCCCTTTACTCTTTGAGAGTATTAAACCCTTTGCTCCTTGAGAGTACCAAACCCCCTTGCTCCTTGAGAATATCAAACCTCCTATGAGGACAAAATAGGATATCCACCCATCTCCAATGGACGAAAAAAATGATTTGGAGTCGCCACCTAAATTAAGGTCTAGGACCTATAAAAATGTAGTATCATCATAAGAAAGGACTTCTATTGACTCATTTGACCCAATATATTGGCGTTGGTCTATTAGAGAACCGGTAAGCGTTCAAGACACAGTTTGGGAAGGTGTTAGGCTCCCAAAACTGCCCAATCCAAAAATCGGCCTCCTATATGATTCTACTTTCCTTAGACACTATGGTTTTGACTGTTCATAGTCAATGGATGATAACTAGGGCTCATGGGGGATCCTATGCCAAGTTGCTAAGTTCTTCTATTCTAGGGTTTAGTCACACATGTTCTGAAAAATAAATAAACAAGCAAAGTAATTTACAGTGAACCAAACCAAAAATGGTTCGATGATGGATTGAATCTGAGATGTCTAAGACATTTCAAATTGCATACATATTCCAATCCTAAAACTCAAGTCCATAACATAGTTCAAAACGGATTGTGATTAAGGTTTATGGATGTGATTTATGCTTAAGCTTCATTAGATTCAATTGTTCAAGTTGAAGATTTATGCTTGATGATGAATGAGATTGAATCTAGAGATAGCCTATGTGGGTCGAAGTGAATATGGATATGGATATGGTATGGATATAGATATGGATATGGATATGGAGGACCTAAGGATTCTAAGATCTGGTACCGTACTTGGAGAGGTTCTCCAAGTTGCCTACGTAATTCAGAGGTCCTGAAAATTAGGTACAACGTAGCTCATTGTGATGTTTTGATACTCTTAAGAAGCAAAGAGGGACAAATACTCTCAAGAAGAAATGGGATAAATACTCTCAAGGAGCAATGGGGTAAATACTCTCAAGGAGCACACTCTCAAGGAGCAACGAGGGACAAATACTCTCAAGGAGCAAAGGGGTAAATACTCTCAAGGAGCAAGGCTTGATACTCTCAAGGAGCAAGGGTTTGATACTCTCAAGGAGCAAGTATATGATACTCTCAAGGAGCATATTCTCAAGGAGCAAGGATGTGTTACTCTCAAGGAGCAAAGGTGTGAGTCTGTGTTTGGGAATATCTCCAAACTGCCTACGTATCTTAGGGTGCTGTCCTAAGAATCAGGATCCTCGTAGTTCAAAAATGCAGATTCAATTCATTCATGTTCTTCTTTCATTATCAGGGTGTGGAACCTAAATTCTCTACGGTTCGATTCACTTCACATCTATCTAGTTCTTTATATCCTAGAGGAGATGAGCTAAGGGGTAGGGATCGTCCTAAAGCTACCCTTGACCTAAATCTTAATTTGGCATGTGTTGGGCTAGGGTTTCTGATTCTCAATTAAGATTTATCATTTTTTAATTCTTACCCTTCCCGTAAATGTGGGTGCCTATATGCATATTCGCACACCTAATATGTCTTCTAGGTGTACAGATATGACAGTTCGACTAGGGTGTAGCATAAATTAAATTATTGCCAACAATAAATATCATTCAAACGAGTATGGCAAATAACAACATATATCGTCTCAAGTATAGCAATAAAGCATATGAATCAATATAACAACAAGCATGTGAAAGCATTGATCAAGCATCGATCATCAACAATGTGACCAAGATCATATTTTATCGACTACTCGTGTCACACCCCAATTCTGCACCATTCAAAATGGTGTGATGAACCGCTATAAACCAACGGTTCAACCAGGATCTCTAATAGGCAGTATCCATTAAAAATAAAACCACACACATCCACAACCATAATCAGAATAAATACACAATAGCGGAAGTCTTATAGTAAATGAACTGAGCATTCTAAATGTAATAATCATAATTAAAATATCAAATTATTGTTGTATCAACTGAGACATAAGTAAATAAAATATCAATTACATCTTTTATAAATCCAAATAAAATCCTAATAGAACACGCATGAGTTGCACTCGCATGAGGGGTCATGCGTATCCTCTAAGTCTTCAGCCTCCATTGCAGCAACACGCGTATGCACCGGATCATTCCTATAATCTGCAACTGTGGTACCTGCATCATCAACTAAAAATATTCGACGTCGAGAGGGTGAGCACACATCATGGCTCAGTGAGCAAACAAAACAATGCAACAAACATATGCATGCATTCAATTCATATCCTTGGTCTGGTAAATAAGTTTGCAATGTGCTATAGAAAGGATAGGTGGCCAAAGATCACGTTTATTGACGCCGTACCTCTATACACGAGTGTGTGAAACCGCCCAAAGGTAACGTTTATTGCCAACTCACATGCACCCAATTCATGGACAATGTACACACAAAGGTCACGTTTATTGCTGTAACCATTGCCCATACCAACACGTAAGCCCCTGCTGGCGAGGGCTCGCAAACTGGGCTCGCAACTAACCAATCCTAATGCCAAACAGTATATCCAAGGCCTCACCCCAGCATCCCTCAATACGTCCATAGAGATAGAGCTAGGGTCTGGTGACCAGGATGAACCACAGTGTCACGTCCCCCATGATGCCCTACGACATATTAGTTCCGCTAAGGTAATGGCGATACGACGATGTTAGTAGACAAGACTTGAGTTAGGGATAGAGCTAGAGTGCTGAGGCCCAGCCTATGACATCTCCCCCTGATACTCGCTCGCATCAAGCACACCAACCACACACATACATCCACATGCCTATTCCTATCATCATCACCATCATCATTATCATAAACAATAAATAAATATGCATGAACAGTAATAATAGAAATATTGGATGACATGTTGAATGCACATAACAATCATACACGCATAAAATCATTCATGGCATTGGACTCAAGAATAAAACAGTTTATTATTAACCAATTAGTTTAGGTCTTGTTCCCTCACCTTTACTTGATCGTAGGTCCTCTTTCAAGCTTTAAGAATCAACTATATATCGATATTATATCACTAGAAGACCTAATCAAGTCGATAGAATTTAATTAGAATTAATTCTGATTTTAAAAAGCATGCAGTTAACTGGGGGTCGATGCTAGGGTCGGAGGTTTGATCGACCCTAGGTGCGACCACCCCTATTCTGGACTTTCCGAACACTGGGGGTCGATGATCAGGGTCTGGTAGGGTCGATTGGCCATCGACCCCCGTACGACCCCCTGTGGGTTTTGTCAATTTTTCATCCTACTGTCCATTCTTCGTGTTTGGGGTCCTATGGCTTGCTTCTACAGTCCATTCCACACATGTTCTATGGCCTAGAACCGTAGTTCATTCACCTATATGGCTTTCATGATTTCCCCCATGGTTTTCCATGAAAACCTAACCATGGGTGGATGATTTGGGTTTCTCCTAGATCATTCCCTCTTCCCTATCTATTTTAAGGTCTGTAGAATTTCATGGAGATAGTATCCATACCTGAGAATTAGGCTTGTTTCTCTGAAGCCTTCTCCTTGATCTTCTTCTCCACTTTCCTTCTCTTCTCTTTCTCTTCTCCTTCTCTTCTCTTTCTCTCAATCTAATTAGGCTTCTAAAAGGAGTGAAAGAGGCTTAGGGACGTCCTATTTATAGAGTAGAAACTCCCAAAATAAGTCTCATTGAGATTAGGAA
This sequence comes from Protea cynaroides, assembly GCA_028583415.1. Classification (NCBI taxonomy): domain Eukaryota; kingdom Viridiplantae; phylum Streptophyta; class Magnoliopsida; order Proteales; family Proteaceae; genus Protea; species Protea cynaroides. The sequence goes on from CM053276.1 coordinate 49,543,685, forward strand.
AGGTTCCAATTGAAATTAGGAAAGTTTCCTAATTTTCGGTTTGTGCTGTTTTTATCGATTATCGGGGGTCGATGGGGGGGTCGGAGATCCCGTCGACCCCTGGTTCTTAAAATGTCCGACCCCCGGTATAAAACTGGGGGTCTGACTTTTATACTAGGGGGGTCTGACCCTCCCTTTCTGGTTATGCGACCCTCCCTTTATTTTTAGTGTTTTTGGGTCAGTTTAATACCTGGGATCGTGATCTCCTTCACGCACTTGATCCGTTTGGTTTGAACATGATGGGTAGACCTGGTTCAAGGTGGTAAGACCGGGTTACTTTGATACAGGTCTTATAAACTCCCCCTACTTATAAAAATTTCATCCCCAAAATTGTTCATACCTTCTGAGTCGAATAAATGAGGGTATTGCTTTCGCATAGCATTCTCTTCTTCCCATGTGATTTCTTCCATGTCTCTACTTCTCCAGGTGACCTTAACATAATAGATATCTCGGTTGCGTAGTCGTTGAACCTTTCGACTAGTGATTTCAGTTGGTGCTACTTCGAATGTCAAATCTTCAGTCAAATCAGGTAAGTCTACTGTTAGAACGTGCGTTGGATCCTTGACTTACTTCTTCAATAAAGAAATATAAAATACGTCATGCACACTTGACATAGATGATGGTAGTGCTAACTGGTAAGCCACTTTCCCACGCTTAGCTAGAATCTCATATGGCCCGACATATCTTGGACTTAGTTTCCCTTTTTGTCTGAACCGTTTCAATCCTCGCATAGGCGATACTTTTAAGAATACTTTATCACCCATGACGAACTCAAGGTCTCGACGTCGGGTATCGACATACTGCTTCTGACGATTCTGAGCTGTTCTCACTCTTTCTTTGACAATGCCGACCACTCGACAAGTCTCTTCAACAAATTCTGGTCCAATAACACTACGTTCCCCAACTTCATTCCAAAACAACGGAGTTTGACACTTTCTGCCATGCTTCATAAGGTGGCATCTGTATAGTAGCCTGATAGCTATTATTATATGGGAACTCAATCAGTGGTAACTTTTCATCCCATGATCCTTTAAAATCAATTACACATGCTCGAAGCATATCTTCTAGAATTTAAATTGTACGCTCTGACTGTCCATCTGTCTGTGGATGGAATGCAGTACTAAACTTCAATGTTGTACCCATAGCCTTTTGCAATCCTTCCCAAAAATTTGAAGTAAATCGTAGATCTCTATCGGACACAATACTTTCAGGTACACCGTGTAATCGCACAATGTTATCCACATACAGCTTAGCTAACCTCTCCAGTGTATACTGGGGTCGTATAGGTATAAAGCGAGCTGTTTTAGTCAGGCGGTCTACAATCACCCAAACTGCGTCAACTACTCAAGGAGTCAATGGTAATCCCGTGACGAAGTCCATAGTGATGCAGTCCCATTTCCATGCTTGTTCCGATAACGGCTGTAACAGTCCTGCCGGTCTTTGTCATTCAGCCTTTACTTTTTGACAATTTAGGCATTGAGACATGAACTTAGCTACATCTGCTTTCATTCCTCTCCACCAATATAATTTCTTTAGATCATGATACATCTTAGTGCTTCCAAGATGTATCGAATAGATGGTGGTATGGGCTTCTTTCATCAATCGGTGTCTAATGTCTACACTTTCTGTTTCGGGTACACATATTCTTCCTTTGTACTTCAATACCTTTTCTTCGTCCAAGGTGAACTGAGGGTTAGTTCTACCTTTTTTGATGTCTTCTTGTACCGTTCTCAGGTAAGGGTCTAATTTGATAGCTGCCTTCACTTCATCAACTATATCTGGTATAATTTTCAATGCGACGAACATGTTTGAAAACCGATGAATAACCCCTTGGTTGGCTGATCCATCTGGTGCATATATCACAAACTGTTCGTTACCGTGCTTGAATACCTTTCTGGCACATAGTGGCAGTTGTGCTAACCTCTCCCTGAGATTTTATCATTGTCTTTCTGCTCAACGCATCGACTACTACATTAGCTTTCCCTGGATGATACTGGATATCACAATCATAGTCTTTCAATAGTTCCAATCATCTTCTTTGTCTGATATTCAACTCCTTCTGATTAAATAGATAAGTAAGACTTTTATGGTCTGATTTAATCTGAAACTTCTCCCCGTACAGATAATGTCTCCATATTTGACAGCATGTACTACTGCCTCTAGTTCCAAATCATGAGTGGGATAGTTCTTTTCATGTGTTTTCAGTTGTCTTGAGGCATAAGCAATTACTTGTTCTCCTTGCATGAGTACACATCCTAATCCCAGTCCTGACGCATCGGTGTACAAGATAAATGGTTGTCCTGGAATCGGGATGGTCAAGATTGGAGCTGATATCAATATAGCTTTCAAGGTTTGGAAACTCTTCTCGCATTTATCCGTCCAGACAAACTTCTTGCCCTTCTTAGTCAAACTGGTAAGAGGTACGACAATTCGGGAATAGTCTTCCACAAATCATCGATAATACCCAGCTAGACCCAGAAAAATTCTAATTTCCACAATGCTCTTCGGTGCTTCCCACTTTACAATAGCCTCAATCTTGCTGGGATCCACTTTAATTCCTTCAGCGGATACTACATGGCCTAGAAATGCGACTTCCTTTAGCCAAAACTCACACTTTGTAAATTTGGCGTATAGCTTTTCCCTTCGTTGTCACTGCAGAGCGGCGTTTAGATTCTTGACATGAGTTTCCTCGTCTTTGGAGTAGACTAATATATCATCAATGAATACAATAATCGATGTATCCAACATGTTGTGGAAAACCCAGTTCGTAAGTTCCATAAAGGTTGCTGGTGCGTTTGTCAATCCAAAAGACATGACCAAAAATTCGTAATGTCCATATCTGGTCCTGAATGCTATCTTGGAGATATCACCCTCCTTAATCTTCAGCTGATGGTAACCTGACCGAAGATCAATCTTTGAGAACACTTTGGCACCTTGCAACTGATCAACAGGTCATCGATCCGAGGCAATGGATATCGATTCTTGATTATCAGTTTATTCAGTTCTCGGTAGTCTATACACAAGCGAACGCTACCGTCCTTTTTCTTTATTAATAAAACTAGCGCTCCCCATGGTAATATGCTAGGGCGAATGTAACCCTTGTCCAGTAGTTCCTGTAGTTGTACTTTCAATTCCTTCCGTTCAGTAGGAGCCATTCGATAGGGTGCTTTCGATACTGGTGCGGCTCCAGGTATAAGATCTATAACGAACTCTATAGCTCGGTCGGGTGGTAATCCTAGTAATTCTTCAGGAAATACGTCTGGATAGTCACGCACGACATCAATATCTTCCATTTGTGGTGCTTCCTTGGTAATGTCAACCACAGATACTAAATAACCGACTGCTCCTTTCTCAAGGCACTTCTTAGCCTTTAGCGCTGAGAGTATGAGCTTTCGTTTTCGGGGAAGTTTCGTTCCTGTAAAACTAAACTCGGCTCCTTCCTTGTCTTTAAATGTCAACTTCTTTTCGGCACACAATAGGTTTGTAGAATACCGAACTAACCAGTCCCTTCCTAAGATGACGTCAAAGTCTGCCATCTCAAGTTGGATCAAGGTTGCATCCAAGGTCTTTTCATCAATAAGCACTGGACATGGTCCATAACCTTTTTCTAACTCCACTTCTAATCCCATAGGTGATCGTACAAGTAGTTTGTAGTCTAAGGATTTAAGGGGTAGATTTAACTTATTTCCAAACGTCACAAATATAAAGGAATGAGTAGCTCTTGAATCAAAGAGTACTCTGGCGGGAATGCCATTAATTAATCTGATAGTGGGATTACCTGAAAATTCATTGAACACGAGAGACAATCATTAAATACTTCATTCTCATATTTTAAAACCACTAACAATTGCAAATTTCAAAATTTTCAGATCATTCTGTCGAAAATGCTGTGTTTTTACTGCAGGGTCGATGGTGGGGGTCGATGGATGTCCAACCCTCATATGCGACCCTGGGAAATCACGCATTCTTCCCGAGAGCCAGGGGTCGATGGGGAGTCAGAGTATGTCTGACCTAGGGTGCGACCCCTGGTTCTCTGTCAGGTTCCCGAGAGCCGAGGGTCGATGCAGGGGTCGATTGTTTTAATCGAATTTTCCGACCCTCGGACAAAAAATCTGATTTTTAAGTCCAATTCAAAGTCCATTTCTCATTCTTTCATCTCCGCTTCGACTCAGCTCATCCCTCTGAGTTGCTACAGTGCCCATTCCGATCCGTTGGTGGTTTGCACTCCTTGTTTCGTCGTCTACACCTACGCTACAGGTATTTCTTCTACCTTTTCATGTATTTAGTTTTCTTAACCTAGGTTTTTGCTCGTTTATCTTGTATTTATCAAATTAAATTTTTTTCAACCGTAAAAATTCGATTTTTATTGGGGGCTTTTGTTATTGATGACTCGAGGAACGAAAGCCCTCAAAAATATTTGAGTTTCATCGGTTGGTTATCGAGAAACTCGAAATTTTCACTTTTTGCCCTAATTTTGTCAAAATTTTGAATTTCTTGAAATTTCTTGCAATTCCATCTAATTAGTTGAAATTTCCGACTGTTTGAGTCTCACAAGATAATTTAGGATCTATATAAGTCCTCCTACCCACATGTATGGGTGAAAAGTGAGGTTTTTGACCCATTTACCTCGTTATTACGTCGAAATCTCGAGTTTTTCCTTTCCACTAACCCATTATTTGTTTTTCTTTCTTATTTATAGATACTATGGCTCGTACCAAGGGACCTAGATTTCGCGACCGTCTTCGCTTCCATTCCAATGAAGTCGAGACACATTATGCCCACTACGCTCGCAAGAAGGTAGAGGGAGGCCACAAAGTGAACTTGGCTGACTTAGCCTTGTTCAATGTGGAGAGAGCCTTTGGTGATATGGGATGGCTCCCTGTCATCACTTATGATTCGTGTACCTATCCTGACTTGGTACGCCAGTTCTACTGTAATCTCCAGGTGGTGGGAGATTACAATGTGTGGAGAGGGGTGATGAGCTTTGCATCACGAGCTACATCAAGGGAGTTGACGTCTCATTTGATTATCGGTAGCTGACCGACTTACTGGGCATTTCCTATGCTGGCCCCATGGTGTTCTGTGCTCCTGGAGAGCCCCAGTTCTTCTCTCTACAGATGAGGTTGAGATCGATAGTCAGCTCATCCGACCTGATCACTGGCAGATGAGAGCGAGTTATCTGCATTCAGATCCACGAATATACTGCAAGATCATCCAGCACAATCTGATACCGCAGAGTGGTCATTACAAGAGGATCTCCCAGTTGACCCAGTATCTATTATACTGTATATGCACTAGACAGCCCGTCTACCTTCCATACATCACTATGCGTACCATGATCAGTGTCACGTTGCCCAGTCACACTGGCAACCTTCCTTACAGACGCATGATCACTACCTTGCTTACCCGCCTGGGGATTGAGTTAGTGGATGAGAAGATTCAGGAGAAATCCTTCTCATCGCCTCTAGAATGGGAGGCTATTTGCAAGATGGGCATGCGGGATGCCCAGGTCAGTGATGAGGAGAGGAACGTGATGGTGCGCCCTCGTACTCGAGTGGAGATAGCTGATTCTGAGGCTGCAACAGCAGCCGCTAGAGTAGGGGTTCCTGGGGATGATGACGATCGGCTGTACATTGTAGATGTCATACCCCCTCCATCACCTACTCATGCTACTGGAGCTGGTCCGTCTTCTTCAGCTGGTCCTTCGCACGCGGCTGATCCTTCGTATACTCCATCTGATGACATGATGAGGATATTACACGAGATACGAGAGGCTTAGCGTACGTCTGACCTAAGGATGGGAGAGCTTATAGAGGCTCAGCGTATGACTGACCAGCGGGTGGCTGATCTCACGACTAGTCTCCAGACGAGCCAGACTTAGATAGCCTGGTTGACCAGGGTCTACGCTGAGGACTATGATAGAGACCGTGAGGCACCACCTCCCCCAGCACCTCCAGCTTCTTGATGTACTTCTTTTATTTTTCTTTTTGTACTTCAGAGTAACTGTCCGGACTGTGGACTGTACTCTGCTTTGATCATATATATATATATATATATATAGATGTTTGTTCTTCCTTTTTGGTTGTATATATCTTTGTTTCTCATTTAATAGATGCATTATTCTCTTTCAGTTTAGTCTCAAACAACACAGATGCTTATGGTGTGTTATTATTATGTCTTTTATTTTTTTTATCCTATCTCAGTTCACACCCTTTTGTGGAAGTATATGGTTTCACAGATAAAGCCCGAAAGCTCTGATACCAAGTTGTCACACCCCAATTCTGTACCATTCAGAACGGTGTGATGAACCGCTATAAACCAACGGTTCAACCAGGATCTCTAATAGGCGATATCCATTAAAAATAAAACCATGCACATCCACAACCATAATCAGAATAAATACACAATAGCGGAAGTCTTATAGTAAATGAACTGAGCATTCTAAATGTAATAATCATAATTAAAATATCAAATTATTGTTGTATCAACTGAGACATAAGTAAATAAAATATCAATTACATCTTTTATAAATCCAAATAAAATCCTAATAGAACACGCATGAGTTGCACTCGCATGAGGGGTCATGCGTGTCCTCTAAGTCTTTAGCCTCCATTGCAGCAACACGCGCATACACCGGATCATTCCTATAATCTGCAACTGTGGTACCTGCATCATCAACTAAAATTATTCGATGTCGAGAGGGTGAGCACACATCATGGCTCAGTGAGCAAACAAAACAATGCAACAAACATATGCATGCATTCAATTCATATCTTTGGTCTGGTAAATAAGTTTACAATGTGCTATAGAAAGGATAGGTGGCCAAAGATCACGTTTATTGACGCCGCACCTCTATACACGAGTGTGTGAAACCGCCCAAAGGTAACGTTTATTGCCGACTCACATGCACCCAATTCATGGACAATGTACACACAAAGGTCACGTTTATTGCTGTACCCATTGCCCATACCAACACGTAAGCCCCTGCTGGCAAGGGCTCACAAACTGGGCTCGCAAGTAACCAATCCTAATGCCAAACAGTGTATCCAAGGCCTCACCCCAGCAACCCTCAATACGGCCATAGAGATAGAGCTAGGGTCTGGTGACCAGGATGAACCACAGTGTCATGTCCCCCCTGATGCCCTACGACGTATTAGTTCCGCTAAGGTAATGACGATACGATGATGTTAGTGGACAAGACTTGAGTTAGAGATAGAGCTAGAGTGCTGAGGCCCCACCTATGACACCTCCCCCTGATACTCGTTCGCATCAAGCACACCAACCACACACATACATCCACATGCCTATTCCTATCATCATCATCATCATTATCATAAACAATAAATAAATATGCATGAACAGTAATAATAGAAATATTGGATGACATGTTGAATGCACATAACAATCATACACGCATAAAATCATTCATGGCATTGGACTCAAGAATAAAATAGTTTATTATTAACCAATTAGTTTAGGTCTTGTTCCCTCACCTTTACTTGATCGTAGGTCCTCTTTCAAGCTTTAAGAATCAACTATATATCGATATTATATCACTAGAAGACCTATTCAAGTCGATAGAATTTAATTAGAATTAATTCTGATTTTAAAAAGCATGTTGTTAACTGGGGGTCGATGCTAGGGTCGGAGGTTTGATCAACCCTGGGTGCGACCATCCCTATTCTGGACTTCCCGAACACTGGGGGTCGATGATCTGGGTCTGGTAGGGTCGATTGGCCATCGACCTCCCGTGCGACCCCCCTGTGGGTTTTGTCAATTTTTCATCTTACAGTCCATTCTTCATGTTTGGGGTCCTATGGCTTACTTCTACAGTCCATTCCACACATGTTATATGGCCTAGAACCATAGTTCATTCACCTATATGGCTTTCATGATTTCTCCCATGGTTTTCCATGAAAACCTAACCATGGGTGGATGATTTGGGTTTCTCCTAGATCATTCCCTCTTCTCTATCTATTTTAAGAATTGTAGAATTTCATGAAGATAGAATCCATACCTGAGAATTAGGCTTGTTTCTCTGAAGCCTTCTCCTTGATCTTCTTCTCCACTTTCCTTCTCTTCTATTTCTCTTCTCCTTCTCTTCTCTTTCTCTCAATCCAATTAGGGTTCTAAAAGGAGTGAAAGAGGCTTAGGGACATCCTATTTATAGAGTAGGAACTCCCAAAATAAGTCCCATTGAGATTAGGAAAGGTTCCAATTGAAATCAGGAAAGTTTCTTAATTTTCAGTTCGTGCTGTTTTTATCGATTATCGGGGGTCGATGGGGGGGGGGGGGTCGGAGATCCCGTCGACCCCTGGTTCTTAAAATGTCCGACCCCCGGTATAAAACCTGGGGTCTGACATTTATACTGGGGGGGTCCGACCCTCCCTTGCTGGGTATGCGACCGTCCCCCTTTTTGGGTCAGTTTAATACCTGGGATCGTGATCTCCTTCACGCACTTTATCCGTTTGGTTCGACCATGATGGGTAGACCTGGTTCAAGGTGGTAAGACCGGGTTACTTTGATACGGGTCTTACAACTCAGATTTGATGTAATCGATCATCATCATTGTGATTGAGATCATATTTGATCGATGGTTCAGATTCACTTAAAACATTCAAGAGGTCAATCCAACCGTTCAAATTCAATTAAATCACTCAAAAATGTAATCCAGTGGTTCAAAACACTCAAGATGATAATCTATCCATTCAAATTCCTCTAAATCATTCATAATCAAGATCCATCGATTAATATTACTCCAAATGATAATCTATCCATTCAAATTCCTTACATCAATCATCATGAAAATATGATGGTCCAGATTCATTTATGTCACTCATGATGTCAATCCAATGGTTCAAATTCAAATAAAATACTCATGATCAAGATCTAATGGTCTATATTTCATATTACTCATGATCAATAGCAAGATTCATTTCATTATAAGATCCAAATCAAAATTAAACATCTAATGGCTCACAATTAATATTCATTCATGATCAAATAAAAATCAATCATCCAATGGCTCAAAATTAATCATATTAGAAACTTTGGATCAATAGCTTGATTTTAATCACAACAAATTTCAAGATCGATGGCCAAGATTTAATCATGTAAAAATTCAACATCACGTGGCCATATTTTTAATCACATTGAATGCAATCAACAATTCTCTAGATTTCGTTCACATTAAAAATCCTAAATCAAAGGCCATGTTTTATTCACATTAAAAATCCAAGATCAATGGCCATAATCAACGCCATAAAAATTCTCAATCATATGTTTCAATTTTAATCATATCATTCCAAGCATATGATCGGATCAATCAATTTCAATTTCCAACAATCTGATAAATTTCATCACATAAAATTTCAGTCGTGATTGGATTAATCAATTAAAATTCCATTTATGTTTGGATAAATTTCAATTTCATCAAATTCACATGATCGGATCAATCAAAATTCCATATGATTGGATCAATAAAAAAATTCAACACAATGCCATAATCGGATCAATTTCATAAAAACTCCAAGGATATGGGATCAATTTCTTCAATTTTCACATTTGGATCAATTCATCAATTTCCACACAATGGATCAATTTCATTATAAATTCCACAATTGGATCAATTTCATCAATTTCTACAATTGGATCAATTTCATCAATTTCCACAATTGGATCATTTTCATCAATTTCCACAATCAGATCATAGATTAATTTAATCATCACATAAGAATTTCCAATCAATACATTAATTATAATCGATGGCCATGATTTTGTCACCATATAGTTAATCATCCAATCAAAACAAATTTAATTAATATCACATCCATATGATCAAATAAATATAGATTAAAGGATCAAATTCAATAGGACATGATAGTTGTTCGGATCAGATTTGGGTGAGTAAGGATGGAGCTGCATGATGCAGGTGAGCAGTAGGGTATTGGTGATCTGGTTTTGAAAATGGTGATAAGGGTGATCACATGGAGGTTGGAAATCAATGGAAGGGGAGCGGTTTTGCAGCCAGGTTGGTCTGTTGAGGTGGGATTAGGTTCTGATTTTTTGCAAGTTAGATGTCATGGTGGTTTCAGCTGTGAGATGAAAAAGGATAAACACAGTGCATAAAAAAAAAGGGTCGGGGCTTACCTCTCCAACATCCTCTTCCTCTTCTTCTCCCACTCTACTACTGCTTCCTCTCAGCTTCTTCTCTGCTTTTCTCCTTTTTCTCAACCAGTCGGATTTTCTCCTTGGTTCTACAGTTTCTCTCTAAGTTCTTTCAACTCTTCGCCCCTTCAACTCTCGATCTCTCCTTCTCTTAGACTCTCTCTCTCTCCCTTTTCCCTCTGGCCGTCTGCCCTTCTCTCGAGTTTTTCTTTTTTTTTTCTTCTCAACTGCACCAACTCTTTCTCTCTCTATTCTTTCCTTTTTTTTCTTTCCAAGTTTCTCGACCGACTCTCTCTCTCTCTCTATTCGGTCCATCTCAATGTCAATCTCCCCTCTCTCCCAATCTGTTTCTCCCTCTTCTTTCCATATTCTTTTCTTCTATTTTTTATTCTTTTTTATTACTTTCTTCCTTTTTCTGATTCCTTCCAATCTAAAAAACAAACCAATGCGGAGGTCAATCCTTGCTCTTTTAATTTCAATTTTTCTTTTCTTTCCGTCTCTCCATAAAACCGCCCTGCATCTCTCCTTTTTCATTCTTTCCTATTATTTTCTTCCTTTTTTTGATTCCTTCCAATCTAAAAAACAAACCAAAGCCAAGATCAATCCTTCCTCTTTTAATTTCAATTTTTCTTTTCTTTCCATTCTAACTCCAATCCAATATATATATATATATATATATATATATATATATATATATATATATATATATATATAGAGAGAGAGAGAGAGAGAGAGAGAGAGAGAGTACAATGCACATAGGTTGAACCAAATCTGTCCGGATTGATCTAGGTTAGATTGAGCTGGATTGGGTTGGACCGACATGAGTTGACTGGGTTAAACTGATATGGGTTGAGCTTATCATTCCATGGTCTATTTTCGCTATCATTCCACATAGAATCTTTCGACGGCCTTTATCCCAAATTTTCTACATTCACTTTATAGAGCACTAAAAATGAAAAATACTAGAGCTTGAATCACCTCATTTGGTTGTAAAATGGTCAACTAATGAATTTCTGAAGTTTAAACATGCCAATTTACGATAATTTGGCTAGCGACTCTGTATGAGATTCCTCGGAGACCTCTGTCTCAAATCCTTCATATCCACTTTGTAGAGCACTAAAAATGAGGAATTATGACGTTAGAATCACTTGATTTAGACATTGGATAATAAAATTATGAGGAATTGAAGTTTTAGCAGATATATCGGCTTACAACTCCATATGGGATCCTTGGAGACCTCTGTTCCAGATTTTCCACCTCCACTTTGTAGAGTACCAAAAATAAGAAATAATGGCACTGGAATCACTTTGTTTAGACGTCGGATGAGAAAGATATGAGAAGATGAAGTTTAAATAATTAAACTTATGATAATTTGCATGCAAGCCATTGGATGATTATTATTCTTCAGAAAATACCCTTATTCTTATTCCCAGATTAAAATCACCATATTTTCTTCATTTCACATTGGAACTGAGCGATTCTAATCTCATTTCAAAGGTATTTTCAGGACCTATGCACCCATTCAGGTTGCAACCCATGTCCTTACTATGGGGCCCACCAAAAATCATCTCCAAGTAACAGCGAAAATCTAAACCTTGCATTGGGATTCACCGACTTACCGTGTGGTTTCACTTAAGCTTCTAGACACGGGGATCATCTCAGTTATTCTCAAAAACATTATAGAGAGCATGCCGGGCTAATCGACTATCATTTTTGAAAGAGTTTCACTTGCCTCCCCCGTACTTTCTAAACTTTCTCTCATCTCCCTTTTCTTGCTGTCTTCACTCCAGTAGAACTTTGTTCAGCTAGGGATGGCAAAAATGGGGTGCTTGCAGATACCCCTCTTTAGCCAAGATTATTTCAATTGAGGGTAAAGAATAGAGATCGTATTTTTGCCTCTCATATTGGAGGGACAAAAATTTGAAGAGGTAAGATCATCAAACCAATTCGCTCAACATTCATGTATATACCATGGCAAACATAGTAACATCAGGAGTAGCAACCATCATCACACAAATCATGTACAATCAAAACAAATGACTCTGTTAGCATGCATACTCCCAATGAAATTGGGGAGGACAACTAGAAATTGAAATGGTTCTCACTGGGTCATAAACTTTGTCTGATTACATGGCTTTAAGGAAAATAACTGGATCAAAACACTAAATGATTGTTCAAACACATTTGGATAAACCTAAAGAATCCTCTGAAGAGTCCGTTATCCAATCTACTACCAATTTCTTGACTAGATCATGGTCTAATTCATTAGGTACTTCAAAACCTGTTCCCTTCTTGGTGATATCTCTCAATGCCCCATATTGATGGTATAGCCCTGCAGGTGAATAAAATGAAGTTTGTGTCAAACCCATGATCCGAACATCTACACTGCCTGGGGTGTGTGTGACAACTTTCCCTGCATTCCACTAACTACAGTTCCATCTGATGCTTAAAATGGCCATTTGCTTAAAATGTGATAGCCAATCTGTGTCAACTTGATATACAATAGGATCTGCCTTCTTTACTAGATGATAACGGTCAAGACTTGGTGCTCCGAGTTCCTCTACCAGACCCAACCTTTCAACTAACCAGATTTGAAGCAAGTATAACGATCCATTGAACTTTCCTAAAAGACACCTGCCTTGTAGATTTGCTGCAAGATCCAGTCCCCTCAGAGTCTCTACTAACACGGTAGGTACGATGTCTCCTTGATGCTCTGCATGTTCGATGAGATCAATAACGATAGGAGATCCAGTAGCTTCTTGACTCTGCAGTAATGTTCAAGCAATGATGCAATATAGATAGGCTCTTCTCCTCTATGTTTTTGCTTCATCACCTTCAGGCTTTTTCGTGCATAGGTATCTATCATGGGTTGCAATTTCAATCTTTGGTCTTGAATGAACAATCTTGCTTCTTCTTCATTTCAGCCAAAGAAGTCTCTTATTCTTTGCTTATAATCTCTCTTAGGGGATGGTCTAGACATCTTTCTTTTTGGTGGATAAAGGAGACATTCTCTGAATTCTTCAATAGTAGGGCACAATTCAGATTCACTAAACCTGAATACATGAGCTATTGGATCCCAGCATTGGATAGCTGCTTTTAGTCAACCTGGGCACAATTTTACTATCATCATTTGGAAGAGGATGTCCAAGTGAATCTTCTCTAAGAATGAATGATTTTCAGTGAATTCCATGCGTCAACTCCAATTCTTCAATGCTCTATCCATATTTACCTTGTTGTTTGACGAGTAAAAGCTCTAGAGTGCTCACCAAAGTTGACCTGTAGAAAATCCCGACCTACAACAGAATTAGTCAGAAAATTATTAGAACTTTCTTACACTGTAATTGTTAGACACATTGAAAACTTTAGTGAGTTGTGCATGAAATATGTGTATATGCATGGCCTTGTCTGGGCCTATGTAAGACCCGTAATAAACTAACCGGTCTTACCACCTTGTACCAGGTCTACCTATCATGGTCAAGCCAAGTGGACCAAGTGCGTGAACAAAATCGCAAAACCAGGTATGAAATTAACCCTAAAACAGTAAAATAGAGGTAGGGTCGCATACCTATATAGGTAGGGTCGACCCCACCTCATCAGAAGACAAACCCATGACTTTTAGTCCTAGGGTCGGACAACTAAAACCCTAGGGTCGATGGGATCTGCGACCCTAGCATCGACCCTAGGATCACCGACAGAAACCATAAATAGGAAACTTTCCTAAATTCAAGGGGATTCTTTCCTAATCTCAATGGGACTTATTTTGGGAGTTTTTTCTCTAAAAATAGGACGTCCCTTAGCCTCTTTCACTCCTTTTGAAACCCTAATTGAAAGTGAGAGAAAGAGAAGAGAAGGAGATGAGAAGGAGAGTTGGAGAAGAAGACTAAGGAGAAGAAATTCAAAGAAATCTCTGAATCTCAACAAGCTTAAGGTATGATTACATTCTCCATAAATTATGTAAGACCCTAGAATAGTATATAAAGAGGGTATGATCTAGGAGAAACCCAAATCATCCATTCATGGGAAGATTTCAATGGAATCCATGAAAGGAATCATTGAAAACTATGTAAAGTGAGTAACTTGGAGTTTTAAGCCATAGAACAAGCATATAATAGACGATGGAAGTAAGCCAAAGGACCCAAACATGAAAGAAGAGACTGTAGAATGAAAAATCGACTTAAACCACGTGCGGTCGCACGTAGGGTCGATTGGGAACCGACCCTATCAGACCACAGGATCAACCCCAAGCTCTCGGGAAGTCCAGGGAAGTTGCGGTCGCACCTAGGGTCGATGGGACAACCGACCCTAGCATTGACTCTATACCCTGGGGTCGCAGAAACCTGCGACCCAACCTGCGACCCATCCTGCGACCCTAGCTTTACAGCAATTAAAACTATCAGAATGAATTCTAATTAAAATCTATCGACTTTTTAGGTTTTTCTATTGATATAAAGGTGATTCTTAAAGCTTGAATGAGGATTTACACTCAAGCAAAGGTGAGGGAACGAAACCTAAACTAATTGGCTAATAATAAACTATTTTATTTATTAAGTCCAACACTATGAATGATTCCATGCTTGTATACGTGTAATGTGCATTTAACATGTCATCCAATATTTCTATTATTACTGTTCATGCATATTTAATTTCATTGTTTATAACATGATGATGATGATGATGATGATGATGATGATGATGATGATGATGATAGGAATAAGCATGTGAATGTTTGTGTTTAGCTGGTGTACATGGTGCGGGTAGGGGATGGTATCAACCGGTACTTCAATGTCGTTTTCATTGGGGTATATTGTGCCATAGTTCTACTCAAGTCATGTCCACTAAGCAAATGTTGGAGTACATGATGCAGATAGAGGATGGTATCAACTGGTACTTCAATGCCGTTTTCATTGGGTATGTTGTGCCATAGCTCTATACAAGTCTTATCCACTAACATCGTCGAATGGCCATTACCTTAGCAGAGTTATTACATCGTAGGGCATCAGGGGAGGTTGGCTTGGACCGTGTAGCCTCTGACTCTACCGGGGGCCTTAGCTCTATCTCTATGGACGTATTGACAGATACTGGGGTGAGGCCTTGGATACACTGTTTGCCATTAGGATTGGTTAGTTGCGAGCCCAGTTTGTAAGCCCTCGCCAACAGGGGCTTACGTGTTGGTATGGTATCAATCGGTACTTCTATGCCATTTTCATTGGGGTATATTGTGCCATAGTGGGTGCATGTGGGGTCAACAGTGCCGTTTTCATTGGGCGGTTCCACACACTCGTGTATAGAGGTGAGGCGGCCTCCGAACCTTTTTATAGCACATTGCAAACTTATATACCAGACCACAGTTATGAATTGAATGCATGCATATGGTTTTTGCATTGTTTTGTTTGCTCACTGAGCCATGATGTGTGCTCACCCTTTTGAATTCATATATTTTTAGTTGATGATGCAAGTACTACTGTGGAAGATTATATGAATACTCCTGCATACGGGCACATTGCTGCAATGGATGCTGAAGATATAGTAGAGACGCATGACTCATCATGCGAGTGCAACTCATGCGTTTTCGATTAGATTTTTATTTGAACTATTAAGGAAATGTAATTTGATATTTTATTTATTTATGTACTAATTGGATATTTTATTTATGATTATCATAGTTAGATTCTCAGTTCATTTAATATTAAGACTTCCGCTATTGTGTATTTATTCTGATCATGGTTATGGATGTGTATGATTTAAGTTAAAGGACACAGCCTATTAGAGATCCTGGTTGAACCATTGGTTTATTAGCGGTTCATCAAACCATTCTGAATAGTACGGAATTGGGGTGTGACAACTTGGTATCAGAGCTCTCAGGCCCTGTCTTTTACCCCAGTATAGTACCACAAAAGTTTGTGAACTGAGATAGGATAAAATTTAAAAGCTATAATAATAACACATTATAAGCACCTGTGTTGTTTGAGACAAAATTTGAAAGAGAATAATGCATCTATTAAATGAGAAACAAGTTCATATATACTCGAGTGAAAGACAAACGTATATACATATTAAACCAAAGCAAGTTTATGTACATATCTAAAACAGAGTACAGTCCACAACCCGGACAGTTACTCTATAATACAGAGCAAGGAAAAATAAATCATGAAGCTGGAGGTGATGGGGGAGGTGGTGCTTCGCGGTCTCTGTCATAGTCCTCAGCATACACCCTAGTCAACCAGGCAATCTGAGTCTGGGTCGTCTGAAGACTAGCTGTGAGATCAGCCACCCGCCGATCAGTCATGCGCTGAGCATCTAGAAGCTCTCTCACCCTCAGATCAGACATGCACTGAGCCTCTCTAATCTCACGCAGTAGCCCCATCATGTCATCAGAAGGTGGGTGTGAAGGACCAGCTACATGTGAAGGACCAGCTCCAGTAGTATGTGTAGGTGATGGAGGAGGTATGGAGTCCACATCCATGTACATACGATCCACATCCCCAGCATCACCCCCATGAACCCCTGCTCCAGCGACTGCCACTACTGCTTCAGCGTCTGCTATCTCCACCTGAGTATGAGGATGCACCAGAGCGTTCCTCTCATCGTCACTGACCTGAGCATCCCACATGCCCATCTTACAGATGGCCTCCCAGTCCAGAGCTAATGAGAAGGATTTCTCCTGAATCCTCTCATCCACTAAATCAACACCCAGGCAGGTAAGTAGTGTGGTAATCAGACGCCCATAGGGCAAGTTGCCTATCTGACTAGGCAGCGTAGCACTGATCATCGTCCGCATAATAATATAAGGGAGGTAGACAGGCTGCCTAGTGCAGATACAGTAAAGCAAATACTGGGTCAACTGGAAAGCCCTCTCGTAGTGTCCACTCTGAGGTATCAGGTTGTGCTGAATGATCTTACAGTACACCCGAGGCTCTGGATGGAGATTGATCGCCTTTATCTCCCAGTAATCCTCTCTGATAAGTTGACAGTCTATCTCAGCCCGCATCTCCAAGGAAAAGAACTAGGGCTCTCCAGGAGCGCAGTATACCAAGGGGCTGTCATATGAAATACCCAAGAGGTCCGCTAACTGCCGATAGTCAAAGAAAATCTCTACTCCCTTGACGTAGCTCGTGATCCTGAGCTCCCGACCCCTCTCAGTGTCATTGTGATCTCCCACCACCTGAAGGTTACAATAGAATTGGCGCACTAAGTCCGGATGGGTACAGGCGTCGTAAGTGATCACGGGAAGCCAGCCCATGTCACCAAAGGCTCTCTCTACATCGAATAAGGCTAGGCTAGCCAACTCCACACGAAGACCTCCCTCTACCTTCTTACGAGCGTAGCGGGCATACTGAGCCTCGGCCTCGTTAGAACAGAAGCAAACTGGGTCATGAACCCTAGGTACTTTGGTACGAGCCATATTATCTGCAAAAACAAAGAAAAATAGATAATAGCTTAGTAAAGGTGAAAAACCCAAAAAGTTCGGCATTATAACTGCATAAACTGGACAAAAGCCTCACTTTGCACCCATATACATGGGCAGGAGGACTTATATAGATTCTAAACTAAACTGCAAGACTTATACAGTTGGAAATTTTATCTAAGAGGAGTAAATTTGAAGAAATTTCGAGAAATTCAAAATATTGACAAATTAAGGCAAAAATTTGAAATTTTCAAGTTTCTCGATAACCAACCAATGACTTGAATATTTTTGAGGGCATTCATCCATTGAGTCACCAACAACAAAAGCCCCCAATAAAAATCAAATTTTTACGGTTGAAAAAGTTTAATCTAAAGAAAATAGTGTAAACGAGCAAAAACCTAGTTAGAAAGCTCTAAAAACATGAAACAGTAGAGAACATACCTGTAGAGAAGGAGTAGAAGTCGAAAATTGAAGCAAAAATCACCAACGGGTCGGAGTTGTCATTGTAGCAACTCAGAGGAATGAGCCGAGTCGGAAAGGAGGAGAAAGAATGAGAAATGAAACCAAAATCGAGATTAAAAACCTGATTTTGAGTCCTAGGGTCGCATAATTCGACCAAGACATGCGACCCTACTCCGACCCATTCATCGACCCTAGCCTCTCGGTGATCTGACAAAAACTAGGGGTCGATCCTAGGGTCGGACATCTATCGACCCTACCATCGACCCTAGGCTCTCGGTAAGTAACAATGATTCTCAGGGTCGCATACCCTAGGGTCGGACATCCATCGACCCTACCATCGACCCTACGATGGAAAATACAGTATTTTTGACAGAAAGATCTGAAAAATTTGAAAATATCATTGACTAGTGGATTTAAATATAAGAATGAAGTATATGATGATTGCCTCACGTATTCTATGATTTTCAGGCATTACCACTACCAGAGCAGATAATGGTTGGACGCAGAGTGACCAGACAAAGCCGTAACTCTATTCCACCACCACCACCTATGGAGGAAGGTGGCCATGAAAATCCAGAAGTACAGGGTAATCCGAATGTGGCACAGCCAGTAACTCATGGCCAGGCAAATCCTACAAATCTGCCAGCTCCACCTACAGACCTGGCTACAGCCGTAATGAATTTGGCACAACAACTGCAGCAAATACAACTGGTACAAGCTACTATGCAAGCTGCCATAGGCATGGTTTTTCCAGCTGCATAGACGACACCGATGCCAGTAGGACAGGCAAGCACAGTACCAGGGGGAAGTAACACAGTACCCCAGGCACCTCAAACTCCCATCATGCAGGCTCAAGTACAAAACCCTGAAGTAGCTCCAGGTGGATATCAATACCAACCACCTATGTATGGGGCTTATGTTCCTCATCAACTAGACCATTCTAGACTAGTTGAGCGTTTTCTGAAGATGAAGCCCAAGGAGTATAGTGGTAAGCCAGCTGATCTATTTTGGTCAGCACACTGGATCGATGAGATAGAAAGGAATTTTACGATGATGACGGTGAATGAAGAGAAGAAAGTATTGTGTACAACATTCATGCTGAAAGGCGATGGACACCACTGGTGGAAGTCCACACGGACGTATCTGTTGACAAAGCACACCCAACTGACCTGGGATATATATAAGGAGGCATTCTTTGAGAAGTATTTTCCTAGGAGTTTCAGAGATTCTATGGAGAGAGAGTTCCTGAGTTTGTATCAAGGGAAAATGACTGTGGATGCATATCAACAGCGTTATGAGGAGCTGTTCTTCTTTGCACCCTCCAGCATGCAAGAGGAAAACACAAAGACTCAAAGGTTCGTCATGGGACTCAGGGGAAGCATCCATGAACATGTTCTGGGACTTGAGAAGAAAGTCTACAATGAAGCTGTACAAATTGCTCGCGTGATAGAGTCGAGCCAGAAAGAGAGCTATTTTGCTCAAAACAGGGGTATTAAAAGGCCAAATGGAAATTCTTACAACGGAGGGAACACCAAGGCATTCAAACCCTTCCGTACTCAAGGCTTCAATGCTACAGCCAAGACCACTTCAGCAGCACCACTGCAACCAAAGCAAAATGGTGAAGGAATAAGATGTTTTAACTACAATCAAGTAGGGCATGTGTCAAGAGAGTGTACTAAGCCCAGAAAACAACTACAGCAAGGTCGAGTCTATGCTGTTACATCTGAGGATGCTGCCGCATTGCCTGATGTGGTCACAGGTATGACTGGAACCTTTCATTTTGTGTTACATTGTGTGAGCATGTAGACTAAATTAAAAACAAATCACAGGTATCATACCTATTAATGGCATTCCCGTCAGAGTACTCTTTGATTCAGGAGCTACTCATTCTTTCATATCTGTGTCATTTGGAAAGAAGCTGAACGTACCACTCAAATATCTAGACTATAAACTGCTTATACGGTCACCGACGGAATTAGAAGTGGAATTAAAAATAGGTTATGGACCATGTCCAGTCCTTATTGACGAGAAAACTCTTGATGCAACCCTGATTCAACTTGAAATGGTAGACTTTGACGTCATCTTGGGAATGGACTGGTTAGCTCGGCATTCTACAAACCTATTATGTGCTGAAAAGAAGCTGACATTTAAAGACAAGGAAGGAGCAGAGTTCAGTTTTGCAGGAACCAAACTTCCCCGTAAACGAAAGCTCATACTCTCTGCATTAAAGGCTAGGAAGTGCCTTGAGAAAGGAGCAGTTGGGTATCTAGTATCTGTGGTCGATCTTACCAAGGAAGCACCACGAATGGAGGATATTGATGTTGTGTGTGACTTCCCAGATGTATTTCCTGAAGAGTTACCAGGACTACCACCCGACCGAGTGACAGAGTTTGTTATAGATCTTATATCCAGAGCCGCACCAGTATCTAAAGCACCTTATCGAATGGCTCCTACTGAACTAAAGGAATTAAAGGTACAGTTATAAGAACTACTGGACAAGGGTTACATCCGACCTAGCATATCACCATGTGGAGCGCCAGTATTATTCGTAAAGAAGAAGGATGGTAGTGTTCGACTGTGTATAGACTATCGAGAACTGAATAAGCTAACAAGTCAACTAATCGATGACTTGTTCGATCAGTTGCAAGGTGTCAAACTGTTCTCCAAAATCGATCTTTGGTCAGGCTACCATCAGTTGAAGATCAAAGATGGTGATATTCCCAAGACAGCATTTAAGATCAGATATGGACATTATGAATTTTTGGTCATGTCTTTTGGATTGACAAACGCACCAGCAACTTTTATGGAACTTATGAATCGGGTATTCCATTATATGTTGGATACGTCGGTTATTGTATTCATTGATGACATATTGATCTACTCCAAGGACAAGGAAACTCATATTAAGAATCTAAACACCGCTCTACAGCGATTACGGAAAGAGAAGCTTTACGCTAAATTTAGAAAGTGTGAGTTTTGGCTAAATGAGGTCGCATTCCTAGGCCATGTTGTATTCACTGAAGGAATTAAAGTAGATCCTAGCAAGATCGAAGCCATCGTAAAGTGGGAAGCACCAAAGAGCGTAGTAGAAATTAGAAGTTTCCTGGGTCTAGCTGGTTATTATCAACGATTTGTGGAAAACTATTCCTAAATTACCGTACCTCTCACCAGTTTGACTAAGAAGGGTGAAACGTTTGTTTGGACTGAGAAATGCGAGAAAAATTTCCAAACATTGAAGGCTAAATTGATATTTGCTCCGATCTTGACCATTCTGATTCCAGGACAGCCATTTATTTTGTACTTTAATGCGTCAGGATTGGGATTAGGATGTGTACTTATGCAAGGAGAACAAGTAATTGCTTATGCCTCAAGACAATTGAAGACACATGAGAAGAACTATCTCACTCATGATTTGGAATTAGCGGCAGTAGTACATGCTGTCAAGATATGGAGACATTACTTGTACGGAGAGAAATTTCAGATTAAATCAGATCATAAGAGTCTTACTTATCTCTTTAATCAGAAAGAGTTGAATATGAGACAAAGAAGATGGCTGGAACTATTGAAAGATTATGATTGTGATATCCAGTATCATCCGGGAAAAGCTAATGTGGTTGCTGACGCGCTGAGTAGAAAGGCAATGATAAAATCTCAAGGAGAGGTTAACACAACTGCCGCAATGTGTACTACTGGAAAAGTGTTCAATTACGATAATGAGCAGTTTGTGATAGATGCACCGGGTGAATCAACCAACCAAGGGATTATTCATCGGTTTTCAAGTATGTTTCCCACATTGAAGATTGTACCTAATATAATTGATGAAGTGAAAATAGCTATTTAATCAGACCCTTATCTAAGAACGGTACAAGAGGACATTGAAAAAGGTAGGACTATCCCTGAGTTTGCCTTGGACGACGAAAAGGTACTGAAGTACAAATGAAGAATATGTGTACCTGAAACAGAAAGTTTAGAAATTAGACACCGACTAATGAAGGAAGCCCATACCACCGCCTATTCGATACATCTTGAAAGTACAAAAATATATCATGATCTAAAGAAATTATATTGGTGGAGAGGAATGAAAGCAGATGTAGCTAAGTTCGCCTCTCACTGCCTAAATTGTCAGAGAGTGAAGGCTGAACGACAAAGACCTGTAGGACTGTTACAGCTGTTACCAGAACCAGCATGGAAATGGGACCGCATCACTATGGACTTTGTCACCGGTTTATCATTGACTCCCCGAGTAGTTGACGCGATTTGGGTGATTATAGACTGCCTGACTAAAATGGTTTGATTTATAGCTATACGACCTCATTATACACTGGAGAGGTTAGCTAAGTTGTATGTGGATAATATTGTTAGGTTACACGGTGTACCTGAAA